>VWZF01003764.1:90643-256378 GCA_013396755.1 Sclerurus mexicanus | reverse complement strand
TTTTTTTTTTTTTTTTGTATTCCCTGTTAGATTACATATTTTTAACTAGATTTTCAAGTCAGACCTAAGATTAGGTGTTTGGTGCCGCAATTATGATTGTATTACTACTAGGTTACAGAAAAAAAAGAAAAATAGACAAAGTTCTCTCCTAATAGGGTAAAATATTTAGGATTATCTGTTCATGCATGAAAGTTGGTTTTTAGAGGTAGGTCCAGATACTGTTTATATAAGCAGATGCAGGTTTTAGATATGTGTATGTGTCCTAGTTTTGTCCAGGACAGGGTTAAATTTTTACAGTAGCTGGGAGGGGGGCATGGCTAAGGCCTGGATGTTATTCAGTACCACCTCATGTCATTGCCAGGGACATGAGGAGAAAGGTGTTCCTTCCAGTGGAGAGAAAGGATGGTGGGGAAGGTCAATATTTATCATGGGCTTTCCATGTAAATTGCTTCTTTGTCTTATAATTATTGTTATTAATATTGTTGCTGTTTGATTTCTTATCTCGTTGATGTTTCCAGTGAATTGTTCTTATTTACCCATGATTTTCACCTTTTGTGCCTCCAGTTCTCAACTCCATCTGGCTGGAGAGGGAAGAGGAAGGGCAAGGGGGGATAAGAGTGAGCAGCAGTGTTGTTTGGAGTCTCAGTGGAAGTACTAAATTGGGAAGTACCACTCCTAAACCACAACAGTAAGTGAAGAAATATAAAGAAAATGGTATTAAATTTATAATTCTTAATACTTTTTTTCACATGGCTCATACTAGATTTGGTTATATGACGTGGTTATAAGCTAATTAAAATGCATTTTCATTTGTAGGAAATATATTTGTAATTCAGTCCTAACTTTTAAATTCTGAGTCATTCTAATTTACTCTTAACAATGGTTTCAATTTCACTTAAGGTCCCTGAAGAAAACTGAATATGACCAGTCTTTCTGTTTAACTGGATCTAATAAAAAATTGTGTTAGTTAATAACTGAATACTGCAAAAAATTATGAAAATATTTTGGACAGTTAACACTTATAAATTACTGATAATTTACACAATGATTCCTCTATTTGACTGCTTAATTGGCTTCATGAGATGTATTTTGCCTTACAAATGGAAGTGTTTGACTCAGAAATTATGCACATTCTTGCATGTAAACTTTTCTTCCTGTTGAAAGCAACAAAGGGTGAGTCTCCAAAAGGAATTAATTTTACAATATATCCCACTGCAGTTTTTAAATTACTGTCTTTCAGGTGACTCATTGAGTGAATTAATACCAACTGAGTGTTAAAAACAGCTCCTGGGTCAAACATTTATAATAAGACTGAATTACACTTAACATGAACTACATAATGGTGAGCCTCTTGCGAGCTAGTTTTTCTTAGTCATATATTTTCACACAAAAGAAAACAGTAATTTTCTTTCCTTAAAAGTTCAGCAATCTTTTATCCTTGATTCCATTTTAAAAATGGAATAACCTTTCTGAAAGAATTATAGAGGTAGTTTACATATTTGCACAAAGTAGCTTAAATAACTTGATAGGTATTTCTTGATGAAATTCAGTTCCCTCAAAAGCACCATTTAATCACAAATTGTAACTCCCATAAATTATTTCAAATGCACACAGTTCAGGACTGTTTATATTCTGCTTATAAATATTTTTTGCATTACAGAATTATTTGTCTTGTCCACTTTCAACCTATACTCTAGATATATGTATATATATTGAATCTTTATGTACACTTGTTCTTTGTGTAACAAAATTAAGAGATCCTTTAAATCAAACCAAAATGACAAATGCATCCTAAATCTAGTTCACAAGTCTTCCCTGTTTTCTGGATTACTTTTATTTCTTGATGATTCTTCAGTGTTCCATAAAAGTTAATAGACTGGCAAATGGGCTGTCCCATCTGTTTCAGTTGTGACGAGTTCATTAGTCTCTGCCTGAAAATTTGAGTGTAGTTCTTAAATAGTTTTCCTGTTCTCTGTAAATATATCAGGCTTATCTCTGTTAAAACTGTTTTCACTTTTGAACCAGTATAACAATTATTTCGCCTTCTTGTAAAGAGAGAAATATCAAAATTTCATTATGTTAAAAATAACCAAAGACATAAAAAAGGAGGAAGAGCACCTGCACTAAACCAAACTCACTAAAATCAGGCTGTTCCTTGTGTATTTCAAACAGGCTTTGAACACTTATCTAGTGAGATGAGCTCCTCAGACTTCTCCTTGATGGTAAATCTCCAGGGTAAAAAAATGCTGCTCTACAGATACAGTGATATAGCTTTTTTTCCTTACAATTTGGAAAAAGTCAGCCATAACCAGAAAGGACACAGTGCTGTGAGTTTTAATTAGGAGAGGACTTTGAGGGAAGAGGGGTATTCTTTTGTGAAGCAGATGAATTAATTGGAGGCACAGAGACAAGTTTCAAAAAACTTCTCAATAACTTCCTTTTAAATATCTGTGGCCATTTAGGAAAGGACGATTCTGAATGTTTTTTAATTCAGTTCAGTTAGTTGTAAAAGGAATATAACACATAATAATTTTACTTTCTTAAGAGAGAAAAAAATATACCTGTGAACCAGCAATGCTTCCTTTGTGAATAATAGGTTAAAAAAAATTACTGGTCAATTTTTGTACTTCTAATGAGGACAATCTTTCTTTCTCTGGTGAAGACATTTTAACATATAAATATTTTTTTAATAATTTCTCTTCTGCTGTGCTGTCAGACAAGGCATTCCTTACTGTGTTACTCACAGTAAGACTAAAGATTATCTCTTCCAGAACCCACCAGTCTCGTGGATTGACATACAAGTCTCACATGTTGGGATTACAGTAGAGTGTCAGCTCTACAGGTATTGTAGGCTTTTGATTTAAGGGAGTGTTAGGGATGTCATGATAGTGGCCCTATTTGCTTTAATCAGTAGAAGAAAAGATTTTATTTACAGATGGTACTCTATAACTGTTATAAACTGTTAGAACTGGTCAAATATCTCCAACTGAAATATAGTTTGTTAAAACTTGCTTTGTTTTTCCTGTAGGTTGTTTTGGTGGTGTTTTGTTTTGTTTGTTTGGGGGTTTTTTTTGTTTGTTTTGGGTTGGTTTTTTTTTTTTTTTTTTTTTGGGTTTTTTTTTTTTTTTTTTTTTCCCAACCTGAATTATTTCATTTTTATGGAATCTTCTTTTGGGAAATTAAAAAGAAGTTGTTGGACTTCAGGTCATCATCCCATTAATCTCTAGTCATACTTAAACTTTCTATTTCTATGAAGCAACATCATAAACATAAAGCTCTTCTTATTTGTCTTCCCCGTGGGTCTATGGTCTGTTAATAAGCTCTCATTCCCTATGATTCTTCTCAGACCTGAGCTCATGGCATCATCTCCCTGACACAGCTGTTCTCTAGTGCTCCTGCCTATCTGTCACCAAAGGCATGAATGTAATTTTTTCAATGGACTCTGGCGCAAAGATGTCTCATCTGGGATGTAAAGAAGATGGCACTCAATGAAATGATAGGCAGAAGTGTCAATTGAGTCCTGAGAGCACTTCAGTCACACAGCATGGAATAGCCTGACCAAGCATTGCACCATACCAGCACTTACACTGGGGCTTAGTCTAAAATGTTAAGCTGATTTCCACTGCATGATGTAGATATATTCTGGGAATCAAATCCTGGATAGCAAGGACTAAAGGACTAGTGTTTTTGGGTTTTTTTCTTGCATATACGTAGCTAACGGAAAATCACTATTTAAAACACACATGATAAACTTTGAATTGATTTGCCATAAACTAGTACAAGAAGAGAACATAAACAGTCTGTTTGACTTGAGATAAATTTTACTATCTGCTTTCCATAATTCAAAACAACTGCCCACAATTATTACTGATGTTTCCTTTATTTTTTGTTTCTTATAGTACACCTATTTTAGGAAATTAGATTTTCTACATTATTTTTGAGTGCTTTATAATTAGGGAGGACAGTTTAAAGACTTTCAGTGAGCATGGAAATCAAAGAACAACACCTAATCATATCTGTGAATGACCACACCATCTTTTACTTTAGAGGAAGAAAACATCCCCTCTCATAGCTGTTATTTCTTCATACCAAAGAGACGGTAGTGAGAGATCAACCAGTTAGAGAGGTATGAACAAAATGGAAATATTTCAAAACACAGCCTACTTCTATGTCAGTGTGTTCTGATTTTCAGAGGTAATAAGGATGGTATGTAACATACTATATTGTGAGCAACATCAAGATTTTTTTCCCTGTTAAACTGGGACAAGGTTGCCTGTGGAGCCAGAAAAGAGGATGACAAAGACAAAATAATACCAAACCTTTGCCTTCCCACTGTACCTACCTTATTATCTTATTTTAGGGACTTGCTTTTATTTTCTATGTTAAACATCATGCTGAAGCCTTAAACAGGTTCCTTACTCAGCTTTCTCTATGGAAACAGAGTTCTTCAATGTCCAGGATGATGCATTCAGATCTAATGAAATGAAGAGCCAGGCTGTGGGGGGAACTTCATGATCCGTAGGTCAGAGCTCCTGATAATGTGGGACTTAAAATGAAGTTTCTTTGAGGTTTGAATCTAAGTCAAATCGCCCCCAGCTATAAAAATACCTAGAATGCTTTAAAATTCATTTCAGCTGGCTGAATTCAGACTGTATTTAAGGGTAACAACTCAGGATTTGAGCGAAAATGGCAAATCTAAAGGAAATGTCCACACAGGAAGGTGGCAGAACAAGGTAATGAACATCATAGCAAAGAAAGTATTTCAAGTATTTCTTTGTGCAGAAGGAACATTGACATGGGTAAAGCCCTTTTTGATATTAGACCAATGTATTTAGATTATGCTTATTTCTTTTGGGTTTTGCCTTTTGGAACTCATACTGATATGAGGAATTGGGTGTGAAATAACCATCAACTAAAAAGACTCAATCAACTTTTTAGAAAATGGCTTTGAATAAACACTCTTCCCGTTGGACTTGATATTGTTTCTTATCAAGAAAACAGCCTTTATAAACAAATACCACGTCATTATCACTTAGTTCACCAGCTTTGTCATGTTTTGTAAAATAATACCTGATTTTCATGAAGTGGGTCATCTGTAGTTCTTCTGGAACTCACAAAAATCCCTTGCTATTGCTGTATTTTTAGCAAAGAATAATGAATAACTGATAGGATGAAATATAGTGCTACATAATTGGCAAATAGAGAACGTTTTGCAGAAATCACTCAAACTATTTTGAATTTCATTTCTAGTCATGGTTTATTTAACACTAGCACAGTGCTGGAAGAGTTTCACAGAAGATTGATGACCCTCTAGAGCAATTCCTAAGCGTAATATTATGTCTTAAAGAATTATGTCACTTTCTTTAAGGGTGCTGAGAAAGATATTACTATGCATCAATAAAAATTCAAGTTTTACCAACCATCTGTATTGCATAAATCAAGTAGAGGGTAAGGGTTTCCCCAGAAAACAATTATGGAATGGAATGAGATAGCCCAAAAGGCATTTGCTATACTAAAACATGTCGGTAAATTCATTATGCTGCAGCTACAATGAAATTCAGAATAAATTTTGAGGACAACATTTTCAGGGATTTGTGCCCAGGGCCCTGTACTCATGCAAAATAGTGCTCCAAGACAGAGGTGCACTTGCTCAGTTTAAAGAGTGGTTTACAAACAGCTTTAAAGCTGTTTGGAAATATTTTTCAGCTCACTTTAGCCATTTTATTTCAAATTAACTCAAACTGATTAGAAATCTTTCAGCTGAACTGAAAAAGAATACCTGGAAAAGAATGCATGTGTATGTATCCCTATATTATGCATACACAGGAAATTATCAAAACTAAATAAAGGGGAAAACTTAAGTAAAACTTTTTTATTATTAATTTAATTTGTTGTAGAAAGACTGTCACCAAATTAGTTCAATGGTGTTAATTTAACATTTACCACCTTTCTGAGAATCTAGGCCACTGTAAAACCACTTTACATATTTTGAAGGTGTTAAGGAAAATTAGATAATGGCTATGTAAACACTTCAAAAGTGATCAGTTGTATGCTGTGTTCAAATTCCTGCACTGAAGATGCCAGTATATCCATGTGCAAATAAAATCTCATCTAATATATACAACATAGAGAGCTGAGCTTGTACATTATTATTATTATTATTATTATTATTATTATTATTATTATTTAAAAAGAAGTTCTGTTTGTCAGTTCCTGAACTAAGGTGCAACTGAGTGCATTACAGTTGTTCACAGAGAACTGGAGTTACATTTCTATTTGTCGTTTATGAAATACACAAATTTTTGTTTCATACAGTAATCTCAAGGTAAGAAAGTTTGTCAGATTTGAACTCCCTTCAGAAATATTTACTTTGACACTAAAGAAAACCCTCTTAAAGTAAGGATTTATAATAGAAATTATTTCTGAATCTTCCAAATACAATGAAAAAGGAATAACATGAGATTGTTGTCTAAATTCTGGTGTAGTTTATATTTGAATATATACATTTTGAGCAGAATTTATTTTGTAAAATTTATTTTTGTAAAAGGGGTTAGACTGTACAATGAACAAATCATGTTTTGAAAGGAGAGTAACCTCTCCCTGAAGTGCATATCACTGAATTTATCTAGAGAACTGGTAAGATGTCTCTCAAAGTATTACTAAAATACCACTAAATTAAAAACTAACAAGGACTATGAAAGGTAATAATTTATGCATTATCTTCTCAGCCATCCACAGCCCTTGGGACCTGCTCCACCTTGAGGAGCTGTTGCACACTGAGACAGTGCCATACCTGCCTGGAGGCACAGTGGACTCTCTAACTACCACCCTGAGACTGGGAGGTGCACTAAGATCATATAATCTTGTAGGCATTTTGGAGCTATTATTTTCCAACACTAATGAGCTGAGATGCAACTGGAACAGAGTGTAAATGGAAATGGGGTCTCTTTTATCAATTATCCCAATATTTAATTCACTTTCGCTCTTTGTATAACAGTGTTGGTCAAACTATGAAGGCTGTAGCTCACTCTTAACACAAATGCTGTGACATATCAGTCTTTCTCCTAGGAACGTACAAGAGACCTCAACAATCTCATTTCCTGAAAAATCAAGGCCCCTCTATAGTCTGTTGAAGCACTCAGTGATATTTAGCAATGTTTATTCAGGAAAGATTAAAATGCTGATCACCCTAGAAAACCTGTTTTATAAATTCAGTCGGCAGCTGTTGTGAATAAAGTTCATCCTCAAGTGTTGGGCTTTTTAAGTGAAAACAATCAAAAAAAGCATGTCTTTCTCAAACTGATGCTTCATTACTGATGTTAATGACTGAATTCCCTTGAACTGTCCCAGTCTTGGCTCTGTCATCAGATCTAGAAAATTTCCCAATTGCTCTAAGATCCACTTCTTGGTTTTCATTCTTCTTTGTGTGTGGGCTTGGCTTGTGGAAAACCTTACAGGTGCTTCTTTCAAAAATACATGGTTTTGTCTGATGAGGAGTAGTCTGATGAGCCCTTGATGAGATGATTTCTTAACTAGATACAAATATTCACCCTATTGAAGTATAGACAGTTTGCAAGTTTCCACAGTGATTGGAAAACAGTTTTAATATTAGTAAATGTCTGGACTCATAAACCATAGGGGAAAGTTGCTAAAAGTTTGAGAAGTCCATGCTGACATGTTCCAATATAATGATCCTATTCTTCACTGGAAAAGAACCTGGGTTTCAACATATTAGTAACTGAAATATTAATAACTTGCATTCTAAAGTCAAAATAAAAATATAATTCTCAAAAACACTAAGATGCGTGATGAACAGAAGAGGTTCATTTTCAAAAGAAGACTCTCTATTTTGACATTTATTCCAAAATCTCAAATATTTTTACAAACCAAGAAAAAATACTTATAGTAATCTTCCTAGAACAGTCTCTCTTACAAAGAGTCTGTAAAATTACTATCATCAAAACACGCTGTTGTGGGCCTTCTTCAGGCAAAAAATAATTGTTATCACTGCACAAGATATTCTGACTTAGAAAATCTAGGAAATTCTTATATAAAAAACGTGAATTGACTTGCAGGTACAGAGCTTAGTGCTCTGTGATTTAGTAGTCTAATTCTGTAGCCTAAAGGGAGGTTAGCCCTCAGCTAGGTTAGCAAAAATCAATGATCCCTGTAGTCTAGGCTGCCAGTGTGTTTTAGGTAGTTTTCAGAATAAAAAATCCAGGAATGATATGGTGATATAGACTGAGAGTTCTCTAGTGAATGTTGTAAAAGATGGATTAAAGTGCTGTGCTGTGCTGAGCTGTCTCTGCTAGCTTCAGCCTCTTTCATGCCTGACTTTACAGTCACCCAGATTCAGCTGGAAGATGTTCTTTGTCTCCCTGGCACTCAGTCACTAAATAATAGCATTAAAAATCTTGTGAGCCAGAAGCCCTAATTTTCAGTAGCTCTAACGTTTTTCCCAGACAACATGATGCATACTCTCCATTATTCATTTAGAATTGGTTCTAATGTAGCTGAAATCTTAACCATGAATGCTTCTCTCCTCTTTGACATTTAGAAAAAAAAGATGAATATTGAAAAGAGATGATAATATTGAAATCTCTCTGTACAGGACATTTAGGAAAAAATGCTGTAAATTTATGCAAAGATGGCAGTCTTCCTTGGACCTGTAACTTCAGCTAATACATTCCAGCCAGGACACATTGCAACCCTCGAGCTAAGATTGCAGCAAGCTTGTGTTGGGGAGTACTATCTTTTTTGTCCTGCAAAATAAGTGCAAACAAGGCCATAGCAAAAAGGCTTGGACTGATTTACAGCCTGAAGGAGACTATAGCTTGTCCTGAGGCAAACAGAAATCACAGTGCCCTGGGTGAACCAGAGCAATTAAGAGTTATCCAGCTGCCTAAGACAACCTTGCATGGATGCAAAATGTTCCTTCCCCTATTTCTGGTCTCAGGTTGATGCTGCCTATTGCACTAGGGATGCTATCCAAAATCACTCCTGGTTGAACATTTGGCCAAGCATTTGAAGAGATTTGGGAAGTACTTTTGACAGTCTTTTCTTCTAATATATCCAGTAGTTTGAACAAACCTTAAAACAATAGGACTAAGTTTCTAGGGTAGCATGCAAGGTACATTTTTGTGTTCTAGTTGTTCTGATGTTTCCCTCAGCCCACTCTGAACTCTTCTATGACAGGACCTTAAAGACTAGATGGATGACAGTCCTGTAGTGCTTGGTGGTGCGATAAGTCACTTTGGAAGTAAACATTTAGATACACCTGCTATCAGACAGAATTGATTCTGGTTCTTCATTTACTGGACAAATATCTAGCCACCAGCTAAGGACAAAGAGGAGACAGTACTGCCAAGATCAGTGAGAGAATTTTGCAAGAAATTTTGGTAGTTAACATTTCACTGGGAGAGAAATATCTGCTATTTGCATCCTGATGGATTTTGGCAACTCTCTGCTCAACATTTTTGTGCAAAGGACCTTCCATTCAGGCACCTATATATAGTTTCACTGAGGGAAAACTGTTTCTAGGGTATGCATGTGACTATATAGTCAGAAGGTGAGTAAAGGTTTCTGGGATACAAATTTTGGATTAGAGATTAGCAGTTTATAGAGTGCCGCTTAGAGCATTTGTATCTGTTGAAGAGACAGTGTTGAACTGAACCAGTGTGGTTCACTGCTTAGTTTTTGCACTTAATTCATGTTCCAACAGATAGGCTGAGGTGATTCTGACTTGTGAGTTGCACACTTCACTGCTCCACTCTCATACTTTAGAGGCCATTGCCTTGATGGAAGAAGTAGCTGAAAAAATTACCTCAGCAGTAGTAGATAATGCTAACCTATCAGCTGGGGTGGTTAAGAACCTGACAGGTATCTAATTTTGCAACATAGCTACATTAGTAGTGACCTTTTTTCCCAAAGTACTTCTGGACAGGTAACTCAAACACCTTCCATCTCTTTGACAGCACTCCATTAAAACAGAAGGTTTCTCATTTAAATAGTCTCTGTTGGAGGGGGGAAAAAAGGAAATGCTAATGAGGTTATAAAAGACTAGCTGAATGCCAATCAGATTCATATAAATACCTTAGCATTTCAGTGAAATTAAAATGCACAGATTCTAAGTAACATAGTAAGAACACCAGGAGGGTTACCAAAATGAATAGTACTAGAGTAGAAAGGGTTCAACAACTACCAAAACCTGTGAGTAATATTTTAAAGTACGGGCCAAGTGATCAGACCTCTGAGACCACAATGGACCATCCGCCAGTCATGACAGATAAACTTGGCATTATTATGAACCTTGAATTAAAACTTTGTTTTACTAATTTATTTTTCTAATTTACAGAATTCCATTAAGAATGCATGAAGTTTTGAGCCACTTTAAAAATTTAAATCCTTCACTATTAAGGAAAGTGTTGAAATAAGGCATATCTAAATTGAGGGGGTTTTGTTTCAAAATCATGGTTAAAGAACATCCTCAGTTTAATGTCTTCCAAATTGTAGTGTAGCTTAGACAGGATAGATTTAACACCATCAGGAAGTTTAAAACACTGTTTTTGTTTCTAAAGGAGACAACTTCTCATTATAAGATGAAGGAGGTTTCAGGGTTTTTTTTGGGTTTTTTTTGCTGTCATATATTTGATGTTTAACAAAATATTGAAATAATATTAAATATATTATATTTTCAGGACAGAACTGTGGTCTGGGGACTGCATTTAATCATTTTCTTTCTACAGATGTGTGAGTCACTGATATATAGGGAGAGTATAATTAATGTCAGGGAATGCCTTAAAAGAAGTCAGAATTTTTGCAATGCAAAATTAGTGTAAAATTTTTGGGCAAGATATTGCACCTATGTTTGTATACACGGGCAGTACAGAGGAATGCTGCATCTCTACTCTGGTAATGAGTTCTAAGGAGACAGGAATATGGGATGTGCCCAGAGTAGCCATTACTAATTTCTGACACTTGCTATCACATGTGTTTCATAAGAGGTTCCCTTGTTCCATTTCTCCTGCCAAGGTCTTAGTGTGTTCACATAGTTTGTTTGAATCTTGACATCTGAGTTTCCATATCAAAGGAACCCTGAGAAAAATAATTTCTTTGTATATGAACAATATTCTGAAATTTGGGTTTAATCTGATTGAGGGACACATTCACTTCTGAGTGTGCTCCCACGCAAAAGTTTCTCCACAAGAACAAAAATCCAGCTTTCTTGCTGCAGAGACAGCCTGGCAGCTGCCTCAGATTTAGGCTGCCTTACAGCAAATCGGACAATCAGAAAGATTTTCACTGGATTCCTAACTCTTTTCTAGAGACTTTTGTTCAAACTGAGTTTGTGACTGTTATGAGTAATTCTGATAGAAAACTGTTTCACAGACAAGACCTTCAATCCTGCCTTCTAAAAGTTCAGGTTTCAGTTTTTAAGTCTAGAGATTCTCCATACTGAAGTCAAATCGTGGTGTATCACTAAGTTTGACCTCTCGGATTGGCACTCTCATCTGTAGATTATTTTCTGCAATTTCCTCTAAACAACAAAATTAGGCTTATTACACAGTATGGTCTTTGGTGATAAAGGCAGGGTAAGAGATTGGAAAAGAAATGTAAAACATCTTTTAACCTTGACCCAGTTGCTATCACTGAGCCATGGATACATGACACAAATTAGGTGTCATATAGTGCATCTGAAGGACAGTTGTCTGTGATGTGCAAAAGAAATTGAACTAGCTGGACCAAAAAGACTGACTGGGTGGGAAATTCTGGGGTTTTTGTACTCCAAGACACTGCTGAGGAGACTATGGCTCATGGACTTCTTCAGTTGAATTGTCTCTTTTGTTGTGTCCTCCCAAGCACAAAGGAAATGTGCTTGGCAAATGTTTCCCACCTCCCATGTTTTGATTATTCAGCCTTCTCTGTCCCCAGTGCTGAGTCCTTTCTCTCAAGGAATATCACTGAACTCACAAAAGTATAATTTTTTATCAAAAGGATATGAAATCATATGTAGTGATGAATGGGCAGAATAAAACTGGCATTCTGCTGCAGTATATTCATTTTGGCACATTTGTATTACCTTTCCTGCCAGATTGTGTCTAAAATATGTGCTAGGTTTCTTATATATTCCCTACTGGATTGTTCTTTTTTCTTTCTTTCTGTGTTCCCATGTATTACAGTATTTATTTATATAACTGGGGTTTTTTTCTGTGTCTCTGTAAGAATCTATTCCTTGTCTCCCTCTTCAGCACTGAATCCACACAGTTGGTTTCCTGCAGGCAGTACATACTTGTCTTCTGGCAAGCTCCAGCAGGCCTGTTCTCAGTTTCTGCATTTGTGATAGAAAGCCTTAGTCTCTGACAAACTTCATTGGCAAAGAGTGTCTGTAGGCTCCTATATTGTTAGTAACACCTTGAAGTAGCATAGGATATTGTTAAAGTTATTTATTTGTGAGGTGGTTCAACAATGCAGAAGAGAATAATTTTCAGGAAGGGCTTCCCTGATCTTCCAAATTTTTAATGCTTAACTGTGCTGCAAATCTGAGCATAATCACAAAATGAAAACGAGTAAGGGAAGATTATAGTACCCATCATTACTGTTTTTAAGCTCCAGGGTTTACAATGTTCTGTTGGGAGTGGTATAGTATTGCTTGGGGCAGTAGCTAGTCACTTGGGATTGTATGGGAACCCTCTTATGGTAGTTCTTGCAATGAGAGACAAAAAAATCTTATTATAAAAGTTTGGAAAGCTGAATTTGGAAAATATTAATGTAGTGATATTTTAAAAGCTATTCAACATTTTATGGATGCTAATGTTTGACATAAGGAGGTCTAAAGGGCTGTAGTGAGTTAAACCTGGACTCCAGGTGCCCACTAAAACTTCCCTACTGTTACCCTCATCCGTGTGGAAGAGAGGAAATATAGCAAATGGCTGGTGGGTTGAAATAAAGACAGGGAGAGAGCACTCACCAATTACTGACATTGGCAAAATAGCCTGTTTTGTTGAAAATCAATAAGTTGATTTTATTTATTTTAATTTTATTAATTAAATTTTGTTCGTTTTATTATTTAATTGATTATTACATCAGAGGAGGAAAATGAGGACCATTTTCTCTTCTCATGACTTTACTAAGGGCAGAACTTCAAGAGAAAGAGACATCATCTCAAAATGAAACAGTAAGATTTGCTAGAGCTTTGCTATCATTGCCCTTAAACTGGTGTCTCTACCTGTTCCCAGTATATATAAGATGTCATCAAAGCTTGTTTTATCTGCCTACTATATACAAACAAATTATTTAATTATTCTTAGAATTGTGTCAACAGAAATGTGACAACTGGAAAGATCCAATAGCAATAGTAGATCATCAGAATGAAAGCTGAAAATTCAACATTTGTATTTCAGCCAAAATCCTGCCATTCAAAAAAGTTTAGGAAACAGATATGATTTACCAGAAAAACAACCTATGCAATGAAATGAGTTTATAAGGCAGGAGAATGTCACAGATGTGAGATGGAACAATATTCATTCAAAATTTCACAAGTACTGGCTAATTTCGAACAAAAACTGAATCTCTTCAGTGGCTTCAAGAATAAGAAAAAAAATGTAAGTCTGATATTTATATACATTTTAACCACAGTTATAATAAAATATTCTCTGTTTCTAACCATAACAACATGATTTTTGACTACAGTTTTCTGCAATAATAACTGCTATGTGGTTTATTCTGCCACATGGTATGCTTCGCCCACACATCACAAAGCCTTCCTCGGGAAGATGAGCATTGTCAGCCTCCTTTTAAATCAGAGAGATCTCAGAATACATTCCCTTTATCTCATGAAGCATGATAAAGAAACCTTCAAGCAAGACCCAGACTAGCAGAGCGTGTAGTGCAGTGCCATACATGAGTATTGATAGCTCAGGCTTGCTCCAGCAGCACAGGTGTGCAGCCCAGGACTGCACCCAAGCCAAGAAACTCTTTCTCAGGAGGTCTAATTAGTAGTTTTCAAGGTGATAGTGGTGTGGTCGAATTGTCTCTTGGTCTACAGCCAGTTCAGTAGACATCAGCCTCAGGAACTCTGCACAGCCTTTCATCCCAGTGCTGATGTACCAGAGGTAGTTCTGAAGAGATATTACACTCAGGAATTGCAGTAAGGCTAGTACTGAACCCCCATGTTCTGAGTGCTGCTCTGCCTGGTGCCATTTATGTTATCCTCAGTCTTCAGTTTGCAAAACCCCAAATATGCCAAGTAAGAGATTTGAAATACAGTTATGAGATTCAACATTACTTACTTTTGGGCTCTTCCTTTAGCAGTTATATCAAGGTTTCTTAAAATTATTTTAAAAATTAAGACATAGCCATTTCATCATTATATTGTGCAAATTTTTAAAGCAAAATGTTGCCACTTTCACTTCTAATTACTGACTTATTTGTAGTAAACACATTCACAGTTTTTTCCCCTCACATACTTTTAGTTCTGTAGATAGATTATTAGTGATGAAGATATTTGGTATACCATTCATTTTCTGTAACAATTTCCAAATAAAGAATACTGCCAGCTCAGTCCAAATGCAAGATGTTCCCAACAGACTGTGAGCCTTCTCAGCATAGTTTCTAGCCCAGGAGCAATAACAGTGTTTCCCTCGTAGCCTAAATATTCCAAGGAGATCCAGTATCTCTTTTCCTCTAGTGCAGTTTTGAAATTCAATTTTAATGCCTTCAAGAGAGCTCTAGGAGGAGTTCACTCCAAAGTCAACATTATATAATGGAAGCCTACCAGCTTAAAATTAATGTGAGAAAACAGATTATCCATGATCTGGTACCATTTAGTACACCATTCTGGTATACTAAACCTGGAGACTTTATTACTGGCTGTGTTTTTGTAAGAAAAATATGCATTGCATCATCCATCAAAGTGTGTTAACTATATCCACTGACTTACATTCTCATCTCCAAGAACACTCTTAATCAATCTATTTTTCATATTGGAAGAAGATGAGGCAGGCAATATAATAGATTTCATTAACATTGTTTTGCTTTAGAAATACAAAGACAAGTGTTCTTTGTGTGTTTTTGTTGTTTGTGGGGTTTTTTTTGGTGTGTGTTTGTTTGTGGGGTTTTTTTAAAATATCACCTAGGTAACTGAAAAAAGTCTTTTGAGCACTACTTTTATTCCAGAAGACATGTACACATTTTTTCTATAAATTCATGTGATTTCTTTATTACATTAAAAAAACAACCCAAACACAACATAAGAAGAAGTGTAGAATTTTAACAGTAACATCTCCAAGCTCCTTAATTTTGGAAAGAGTAAAAATTAAATACAAGACTCTTGGTTCTTGCTCTTTGTTGGAGGTTAATATTGCCAAAAATGAACAATAAACAGGTATTCTCTGTCTAATGATGAAACCAAATCAGATGAAACCTAGTGTTCAGAAGAATTCCTGTAAAGGAGTCCTCTTTTGATTAAGCCAATCCTGTAATGCTGACAAGCTGAGGCAGGAACACCTGCAGCCTTTCAGGTTACACTAGGACTCCTGGGCTGGGCTCTAGTACAAAGTCTGGTGTATTCTGTCTTCAGAAGAGTAATCAGGAGGTCATTCAAGGCTGAAATACACAGAAAATATCTACTTGTTGCTCAGTTATTTACTCTAAAAACAACTACAGCTTTCACTCTAATCTCACTGAATGCAGAATTCAGGTCCATGCGTTCAAGACTGAGCACACCACAGAGTTACTGCCTCTGGAAACAGAAATGTGAACACCCTCCTCCTGCTTGTGTATTGACATTTTGTTTTTGTTTTAGCTTTGATATTTGAAAACTGTTTTGTAGTGTCAAAGGATACACAGGTGCAGCCATATTTGAAGAGTAACAGTAAACCTGGTTCATATCTAATACAAAAAAATCACAGGAACTGCTCATCTCTATAGGCATACAGTAAATAATTTTATTTTCTTCATGGAACCAGGTTTTCACCTTGGACAGTGTTGCTATCCCCCTTTCTATACTAATTAGATTCATCTTGCTCCTGTTCTTGAGATGACTTTTTCCATTGCACTCTCATGAAATGTACTTCAAGTTTGTTACAGCTTTAGCTTTTCAGGAGCTGCCCTTGCTTAGAACCTGATTATGGAGAATTTTACCCACATTTATCCATACCAAAGAACTGTGCCATTGTGACATTTATGAATAAAGTCAGAATTAGCATTTTCTGTAAAATAAAAGAAGAGGGTAAAATTAGTGCTGGGATAAAATTAAACTCAAGTGAATTAGAATGTAGAAATATGTTAATATGCTCGTTTTGTATTAAGAAGTGAAAAATAAAAGTGTATGAATATGTGAGATTGAAGAAATAGACGAATGGAAATTGGAAGCAGACACCTAGAGAGCACATACATAAAAGGAGAAGAACAGATATTGGAACAAAATATTTTTTAAATTTTGTTATTTGTCAAATAATGAAAGTCTTGTAATTTAGGTTTTTTAGATCTGCCTGCTTACCTACTAGGGCTCTGTGAATATTTAATTCTTTAGTTCAACAGTCTAGCTCAGTCCAGATGAAAATGTTTTTAAAATATGTTGATTCACTTCAAACCACGGCAGCAAAGGCATGTACTTCAACATGGTAGAAGTGTTCCTTCTTCAGAATGTATAGTCAAATAAAATGATGGGACAAGTAAAAAAACCCTAGAGAAGCTTTTCTGCTATCTCAGTGCTGAAACATGACAGCAGTCACCAAAGGAAATCAGAACCTCTTATTTTGTTCCCTCCTTTCCCTGAGGTGTGCTCCCTCCCAGGAGAAAACCGTCATATGCTTTTTCCAAACTAAATATTCAGGAAACAAAACTGGGTACACATCATTCTTCACCTCCTCGGGGAACTCTACACCTGAGCATTAATAAGTATTTTCAACAGTGATATCCCCATTTGAGAACAAAGAATAGCCTCCCATGCGAATTTAGAATTTCTCCCACACTGGTCCTTCAAAATAGAAACTGTCTTGTAAAGACTTCAGGCCAACTGAAACAAAACTAAAATTCTGGGAATTTATTGTTTTGCAAGAAAAATCAGTCAGCTTTACTACTTACCTTCATCTTTTATCATCAGAAACACTCCAACAGGGAATTTCGCAAGAGAAGAAATCTGATTTGTAAAGGAACATTCCATTTGAGATTACCTCAAATCTCAGCTTTCAGAACAGGTCACTGTAATGGGAAGAAAGAAAAACTAAATTTTCTTTTTATTAATGCAGGCAGAGAAGAATCCTTCCTCACATAACAGTTTTAGATGGATGGACTTTGCTGTTAAGAACAGAGAAATGGAAGGACAATAACTTTAGAATGTTAAAAGGGACTTTCTGAAATAATGTGTAAAGCATTTATTCATTAAGGATCAAAATTGATATTTAATTTTTACGTTTAAGGGTTTTTTGTGCATTTGTAGTGATGGAAACAATTTACAAATTTATTACATTTCTAGGATTAGTTTAATAGAGTTATTTACCACATGCAATAATAATATTTAAAGAAACCTTTATTTTTCATCTCTTTAGAAATAAAGGGAACCTAATCAAATTTTTTAAGCATTAATATTGGGTATTTTACACAGAAATCTGAGTTTTAATCTGTGAGAGAATGTTTCCCCAGAAGAAATTACTTTTAAGGGTGTGAATTTGCTCCATACTATTTATACCATGTGAACACACAGTTGCCCATCCTCACCTACAGGATGTTGACCCAAAGGAGGAAGAGATGAAGGGGCAGAGATTAGGATTGCTGGTGTGTGTCTCTGGGGGATCAAGGATACCATCTGGTCACAGGTATGAATACAGGCCAAAGTTGTTACATTTCTAGAAAATTTTTCCTCTAGTCATTCAAACTAGATAGAAACATGATATTTACCTGTTAAATTATAATCCTAGTTTTTCTCAAATTTCATGTGATCATGTGACTCAGCAAATTCCTAGGAAACCTCTGCAGTTCGCTATATGAGAAACAACCAAACTTACGTCTTTTAACAAAACAAAAAGGAGATTCCTGTTGGGCAGCTCAGCGGTTTTCATCACCTTAACCTGTTCCTATTGTATCAGAGTAGCACAGAGCTTTGGCCAAGCCATGCGGCCGTGGCCATTTTGAGTGAGGGGTGGCAAACTGTGTGTGCTGTGCTGTGTGTTTGTGGTGGTGATACAGAAAATACATTTCCTTGCCCTGAATCTGTTCCTGCCAGGAAACTCACGCATCGGCCACATTCCTGATCTTTCCCTTCCTGATCAACAACAGAACTTTTATTCTCTAACATGCTTAAAATTAATCACCATGCTATGTGGCTTGTGATGCCAGAGTCATTTTTTTCAGTGGATTTCCATAACTTAAGTCCCAGTTTGTCCCATTCGGCGTAGGTGATATGATAGGGGAGGACATATTTATGTTTGAAAATCCATCTGGTCAGAGCTTTAAGGGAGGCTTTATCAATGGGATGCCCATGGAAGTAGATGAAGTTTTTAAGGTGTTTGTAGCTCTCTCTCTCCTTTTTTGAGGAAAGGGCTCCCATGGTTTTACAAACGTGGTGATAGGGAAAGAGGGATGGAATCATACAACTGCGGGCCTTTGGTAGGTCCTTTGGTAGGTCAGCATCCAATGCTGAAATGTACCAGCTGTTTGAGTGGGAAGTCAGAAATCACTCTGTCACTTGACTCCAATACGGTTGGAGGGTCCTTTACACAGCAGAAGACACAACCAGGTCCAAAAGCCACTGGGCGCCAATTAACAGCTGTGAGTGGAACCAGCTCCTCTACTTCCCCAGGCCTCCCAGGGTCCAGAGGGGATTGCGAAATCCCCACTTGGTCAGGAGTAAAGTGATGCAGCGCTCCAGGGTTGGTAGGTCGCAGAAAAGCCTTTAATTACCTGTCTCAAGGGTATTTAAGCCCTTCAGGGGTGGGGTTTGGGAGGTAGGGTGGGGCTTGGGGGCACAAGGGCAAATAAGGGAACAGGAGGACCAAAACCCAGTGGGAACCCAGGAATAGGGAATGACAGGTGATACATCCAATAAGGTCGGGAGAGGGAGCGGGGCTGGATACCCTGGAAGAAGGGAATGCTCTCTTTTCCGCAGAAAGTCACATGGGTGCTAGGAATTCTAGGGAGTACAATCTAAACAGGGAAAAACCTGTACATTAAAAGGTGCAAGTAATGCTGAATTATAAAGTCTCTGGTCCTTTGGAAGTTGTCACAGTGCTGGTCTTGTTTCTACGGTTTTCTTTTTCCACCATGTGTAGTCCGGATGATCCTCTGTTTCCCATGTGCTGTTGTGGAAGTTTCTCCCAACAGCCAAGTATTCATCATAATTTAGCTAGAAGTTCTGGCATATTTGATGTTCCATAGCTTCACAGCAAGGTAGATCTGATTCCACACAGTACTTAACATCTTATCCTATGCTTGCTCTTGTCAGTGTTCTCATTTGCTTAGCTTGTTGCTTCAGTTCTTTTCAAATCAGGACCCCCTTCAGTAACTGTTGGAGATTCATGATATTTGATTCTTTATGAGAGTGTCCCTACACCACAGTGTGGAGTCCAGTGTATTTTGGGCAACCCAAGCTACTCTTAGTCCAGCAAATTTTCAGTACCAGCACTGTCCTGTTGTAGATACATGGTGTGACATCAGTATAGACCAGGTTTCTTGCTAATTTACTTTGCTTCTCCTGTAGCCTTATAATGCACACAAAGGTCCAGCTGTATCTACTCTCTGCTGCAGCTGATCTACTGCAAGTCCTTTAACAGCTGGCTGTTGTTTTAAAGCTGGCTCAGATGTATCTGCACAGTTTTGACTGCAGTACATATACTGCCAAGGATTTAAATTTCAAAATGAAACATGAGTGTCTGTCATGCAGATCATTGATCCCAAAGGTTATTGAAATGGTAGACAGTTTCTCTGCCCAAAGTGTTGGTAGCACTTCCAATTTTAGGAGTATCAGTAAGTGTATGAACAATTTCTGACTGCCACTTAGCTTAAAGTTAATTGGAGTTCAGATTCACAGTTAATTTCAGCACTTACGATGACTACTTTGATGATGTTATTTTCACTGATGTGCATGTTTATTTTAGTTTCTATTTCCTATATTCAATACACTATTAATTATTAGAAATTTCCCAATTCCTTTCCAATAAATAAATAAATATGATAAATATACAGCTGACAACAGGCTATAAAGTAATACCAAAATGATATATTGTGCCTGAGCCAAACCTGAGTCACAGGGACTACTGTGAAATATATTGCAAAGGTTGAAGCCTCTGATGTATAGTATCGCTAAACCATATGAACTGAAGCCCATGCCTTGAGGGAGACTGCAGGTATTGTAGAATCATCATAAAAGTTCACTTTATATGCCTCTCACCTTGAAAAATAAACTTTATTTTAGGCCAGTTTCACACACTGTAAAAGCTGGTTTAGAGGGGATAATACTCTTGGCCTCTGCTATATGCCACCTCCTCTCTCACTGTTGTCAGCACAGCACTGAAACCCAGAGGTGTGACTGTCATCCTGCAGCTGTACCCTGGGTAGCTGTCAGATAGTTTAGTCTGATACCTTATGTGCAGCTTCTGGCAGCACAGGGCTCAACATGGAGCATGCAAAACCTGCGAGTGAGTAAACATTTAGGGCAGGTATAGATGGAAATGTTGAGACGCACTTGGCTGTAAGGAGCAATCTTTGAACTGAAGACTGGATAGCTCTGTTAGTCATGTATGAAACCACATCACCACAATCCTGGACTAATTACACAGAGTGTCTCAGGACGGTTTAGGATTTAAGCACAGTACAGAGACAACAATGCCATATTATTCAGCTCAAAGCCCACCAGTGTCCAGCTCGTCAAGGAGAATGAGAGAGGAAGAAGGCAGCTAGCTACACAGCTGCTTGCCTTCAAAGTGGTTCACTGAAAGATGACTTAGGGACATGCAAGCTGGCTGCAGTCACACATCTCACTGCAACGTGGTCACCTTTGCACAGAAATACTCAGGTACTGATTTCTGACTTAAAAGAAACATCCTCTTTTGGAGCTCCATAAATCTGGCAGCAGTGTGGAGAAAATCTATGTCAATTAGGTATGTCAAGTAAATACAAGGAATGTGTTTATTGAAAGAAAATCTCCAGATTTTAACATGCCTGTATCAATGTGCTGGTTGATATCTAGAATTACTTAGTGAGCACTTAAGTTGCAGTATCAGCCAGGGGCTGTGGCAAGGACTTCTGAATTACTGCTGTAGATGTTCACTAAATAACTGAGCTGCTGCTGCTGAAGGGAGTACAAATTCAGGAAATGTTTGAAAGAAATGCCATTTGGTCTGTGCTAGCACAGCCTTCAGAGCAGAGCATGTACAACCCTCCTTTGATAAACACAGGAGTCACGGTTTCTTGTTGTGTTTGCTTTTCTTATTCTAGCTCCTGTGTCTCTAAATTTCTGTCTGCAGGACAATGTTGCTGCTCACCTTGAAAAAATGAAAATCTTTCTGAAAGTAGCAAGGACATAGAAACTAGAAAAATTATGTGCAATTCTGGGGCAGAGAAAAAAAAGGAAAAGGAAGGAAGAAGGAAGGGAGGGAGGGAAGGAGGAAAGGAAGGAGGGAAGGAAGGAGGGAAGGAGGGAAGGAAGGAAGGAGGGAAGGAAGGGAGGAAGGGAGGAAGGGAGGAAGGGAAGGAAGGGAGGAAGGGAGGAAGGGGTCAAAGGCTAGAAGTTTGGAATATGAGAAAGCAAATGAACATCTGGCATATTTGGAGCCACTGGGTAGTTCTAGGATTGTTTTGTTTGGAGACCTGGCACAACATGAAAGCAGAAATGGACTCCACAGTCCTCAGGACCTTCTTCCCCTTCCCATTAGAGCAGTGTACATAGAATGATTGCAAATTGCATTTTTAAAGCTCAATGGGTATGACCTCGTTCCTCCTACAGCAGAGAGGTTGCTTGGGGGGAAGAGGGAGAATTGAATAAGCAAGGTGACATACACACGTTTATTTGTACAGAACTCATCTATTGTTTTATTCACGTAAATGCACAGGCACATTTGACCTCAATAAGATTGGAAATGTAGAATTAATCATTTTGATTAAATAATTTAAAATACTTCTCCCATTGCTAATGAGCTTGTATTGTTCTAGCTATAAGTATCCATAAAACTGTGTGTAATGTCATGTTAGGCAATAATTGAATATCTGTGAATTATTATTATTGTTTTCTTTCTACTGCATTCTGTTTGGGTAGTACCTGCAATGTATTAAGCTCTCCTCAGCCTGCACACAAATGCAGGCATTTCCCAAAGTTTAAATTGTACTAATCAGTACAATCAAAATGCTCATGGAAAATGTTGATCTACAAACCTGATCTTCACTGAAAAATCCAAAAATTTAGCTGTATGCACATGAGCATTGCATGCAAAGTGCACTTTACGGATGCTTTTGTTTGTTTTTGGAAAGTGAGGTTGATAAAAAATGACTATCAGATACAGACCTGTGAGCAAATGGAATTAAACTGTCAGAAAAATCATTTTAATCTTATGCCCTCAAGTCAAGTCCTCTGTTCAGCATTGCTTTAAAAACCTGCTTAAACCAGACTTTAAATCCTACTGAAGTCAAGATTGTTTATGTAAATAGTTAGGGATAATAGTTAGGGATGCTCCTGAACTGGTGTATGAATTGACAGCCATATGCATGTCTACATATATATATATATATATATATATATATAATTTGCAAACTTCTTTCCATTAGTCTGGAACAATATACCAAAGTAAACAGGTAAAAGATAAGTTCTCCCTTTTTTTCAGTATTGATATTTAAGATTAACCACATCCATTACCTCAATTAAATGATCCATAGTTCTGCTCTGTGGATACTCAAACCCTTCCACTATCAGAGGTAAATGTGTGTTAGTCAGTACTCCAGCAAATCAATGTCTACTTGTTAAGCATTAACGATACACAGCAAACTTAATGAAAATATGTTTAGAAGTAACTGATATAAATGAATCCCAAGTGAAAAACCTGACCATTACTATGAACCATGTTCTATACTAAGAAAGAAATCTTTTTCAGCTCTGTCTTCTAAAGCTCATCAGATATTTAAAATATCAAATAAGCTGTCTGGATATCACTGTCCAAGCAATTCATGCACTTTCATAGTAGACCAAAATGCATTAGTACAATTATTATAGAGATCAAGACTAGAAATACATTGAAATGTATGTTATGTTTCTTTAAAGGTAACCTTTCTCTCCTCATTAAAATGGTCATTGGTAAATCCATTTTCTTCCCCCTGGAACTTACAGAATAAAGCTAGTAAAAGAAACTAAGTACCATTCATTATTTCCAGAATCTATAATTGTTTGTATTATACTTTATGGAAAAAATATATAAAATGCTACATTTGAACTCCAGACTATTAAAAGTGTCAGATCTATTATATCATTTCTGAAGACCAATTTGCCTTTTTTCAGAAGGTTGTAATGAGCCAAGTTCATTTTGCCTTCTACCATTTATCTTTTCAGCAGTAATGGAAAATTTCCCCCTCAGGCACAGCAAGCTATTCTTATCTTAGACAATTAGGCAGAAATGAAAGGGATCATAAAGGTGAGATTTCTTCACAAACAATGTGATGTACATTATACCATTTAACACTGAGGAATGTCTGAATAATAAATTCTGAGTGGTATATGAATGCAGTGTGGCTAATAGCCAACTCTCAATAATGCTTCAGCTTCTTAATGCATAAGAAAGAGCGTAGGCAACCAGGGTCACCCAAAGATATACTTAGTCTCTAGTTGTGCTGTTGATAATATTTTGTTTTTAACAGTGGTTGGAAAACTAACGCTGACACTGAAAATAAACAGAAACAAGCCTGTGCGGAGCAATTAATTCATTTTAAGGTAAGATGAAAAACACGCATAGGGAGAGCTTGCTTCACCAGCAAACCTTACTTAGTAGGTTTGCAGACATCAACGTTTTTTTTCTTTTTCCTTGTACTTTCATTTTATGATTAAAAAGGATATGATAAAGCAATTACTGAACAGATTAATAAGCTGATATGAAAAATATTTGCATTGTGCCCAACAAGCAGCCAGGTATAGTACCTTTACACTGATTCCTTTAATGGATCCTTTTGGTGTCAGCATGTCCCTGTGCTGTCCCTGGTGCTGGTGGTTGAGGATACCACAAAACTCTATCAGCTCTCCTTTCTAGAACTCTTCTTCTAGCATGTTTGAACTACAGACTAGTTCTACCTCTGGAACTTCCATCAGGAAATGATGAATGAAAGAGAAAACTGATTAAAAAGGTTTGGTTATGGATTTCTAGTGCTGGTGTTTTAGCAGCTGATCCTCTCTGTCCCCTCCTTTAAAGGATCACTAAGCCATTTTGAGATTGGAAAATTATTGTATGGCCAATCTTCATTTAGTTCAGGATAAAATATTCCTCCACAGTTTCTTTTGATCTCTATGAAGTGACATTACCATGTGATGCTACCAAATGGTAAAAGTGTAGCTGAGTGTAGCTAATTCCCAGTTAGTTTAGGTGTATATACCCACTATAATCAGTCTGCAGAGAATGACAATAGTTATATGAATATGTGAGAAAGTTCATCGAGAAGCAGTGGCAAGAATTCACTATGCAATAGCTGCTTAGTGATACCTGATATCAGTGCTATTCCTCAGGAAGCACAAGAATTTGTAAGGAGAAAACTCCTATTTGCTGTGGATTAACAGGATTTGCTCCTATTTGCTGCACAGGATTAACATAGTGTGTATATAGTAAGCAATAATTTAAATTATTTATCTCTTTTTCTTCTCTCTTTTGGATGGTAGCATTTTTAATTTACCTCATGTCCTATAAATTCAACGAAGCTATTTCTTTCTCTGTAAGAGAGAACAATTACTGCTGATAATCCCACTTCAGTGCAGAAAGAATGGCGGGTAAAGCATGCAATACATGTTGCATAGTACAATGGTGTATGTTGCATAGTCAATGTAGCAAAACACAATAGTATTCTATATACTATATTTGCAAATAATACAGTGCATGGTAAGTATAATAAATGCATGTTGACTCTGTTACACCAAAGAGAAGACTACCAAAAAAAGAGGAAAATCTCCTATAGGAACAGAACTGTGCTCTACTCCATTTTAACATTCTAGGAAAATATTAAATCTTCTCTGAAGAAGGGAAATTGTTGTCACTGTACTTAGAACAAATAGCTGCAATTAAATTCATTACTTAGATAAAATTACTTCTTCTTTCACAGAGAAAATCTTTAAAATGTTCTAGCTGAAGTCATAGAGTTAGAAAAAAATCATGCTCTTCTGTATTTACTAATACTCCTTACTGCCCTTCAGATTTGCTGGGAAACTGCTTATAACTTATTTCCTTCAAACCAAATTTCAGTAGTTCAAACTGATATTTGTTATTCTGTCTCATGTTCACCAAAAAAGAGCAGAAAGTTCCTACCTGAACAGTGAACTTGGGGAAGCCAAGGGGCAGCACTAACCAGCAAGGAGGGCAGGAAAGGTTAGGGAGAAGGGACCAGCCTGGGTGAGATGATGGTGATCTTTCAGCCATGTGGCAATGTATGTTTTGTCCATACATGCTCCACTCAGTTTTCCTTCTGACTCTAGTGTCCCCCCATGCATTTTCAGTCTTACTAGTGAGAATATGCCTTGTCTCAAAGGTGATGGTGTGTGATGAGATCATCTCAGAGGCTGTGACTGTTCTAGAGTGGCTGATACAGGACAGTCTGTGTAACACCATGTATATGCATATATGCACCACTCTATGAAATCTCCTGGACATTGTTTAGTAGCACCTCTACAGTTTGCCAATTAGAAAATTATTTTCTGTTGGTGAACTCTGTTCCATGTATAGAGACATCTTTTCTCTGTCTGAGAGTAGGTGAACTGTGAGATGATGTTAGTTTTACCCTAGACTCAATATTTTCTGATTTATAAATTTTTTATGTTGGCGTATTCCTCACTTTTGTCAAGAGTACCAATTAAGAAATGGGACTTCATGACTCAGGTTTCTTGAAATAGAAATTCTTCCACTTTTAGATGAATCACAAGTCTACATGTACATTATTTGACATACCTAATTTACAGGATTATTACTGTTGCCAGTTTGACATTTTACACTTCAAATAAATTCACCCATAGGCACAAAGCCACTTTACACAGATTTTCTTATTTAAACAAAATGTCACCAAGAGAAAGAGACAAGCTTAGTAAAAATACCACTATCCTGTAACAAAAGAGTGCTGAATTTTGAAATAGATAGAACAAGTTTTGACATGAATAACACTGGCTGTCATCTGTAGAAGTAGGTAAATTTTGGAAAACTTACACAGGAACAAACTTATATAGAATGGAATATACCCTCAATTTTTATTGCATGCATCCCACATCCATAAGATTATGATGAATTAATACCAGTAAAAAAATGAAGTGAGAAAAAATATAAAGAAAACATGTAATAAGGAGTTTCTTAATTATGCTGCAGACTTTTGTTGTAATTAATGTTCCCCCTCATTCCTCCTAAAACTAAAATAATAAACATATAATAGGTTCTGGTAATATATGTGCAACAATTTTTTGTAGCCCTATGCACCTGGTCCACAGTTGCTTGATCACAAGATTATGATGATGCTTAGAAAGCAGAGGATAATCAGGGAAGAAGGCATGGAAATGTGCAGAGAAATATGATCCGTTGTAACTAATAATCCTTCTCTGTGAGAGGGATAATGAAAGTGATTCAGCAGGGACACAGTTTTGGGGCAGAGACTAATGGGATTGGGATGAAAAGACCATCTCTGGTTAGCATCTGCTTCAGGTCACACACTGCAATGGTCCCGAAGTTGTTCTGTGCACGTGTATGTATGCTAATTATGTGACAGGAAAATATGAGACTATGTTGCATGTTTTCAGAAAACCTAAGGATCATCAAATATGATGACCTCACACTATACAATGATTTTATGACAAAACCAATAGTGAAGGCAAACATGATCTGAGCTCATATACAGAAATACTTCTTTATATATGATTTCTTCGAGATTGCATCACAAAAAAATCAGCAAATCACCCTTCTAAAAATTGTTTTCTCTTATTCCCATAATTATTCATTGCCTGTCAGAAGAAAGGTGACTTAGAAGACTTCTTTCATCATGAAAACCAATGTTATCCTCCATCTCTCTCCAAAAATAACAAGCTATCATCAGGTAAGATAACCACTCTGATAAAATACCTTGGAAATAAAGTGAACCTTGCCTCATGATGTGATCTCTCTGATCTTATTGAAGTTCTTGATGGATATCAATACTTTATGGCCCAACATCAATATGACTTTCAGAGACTATGCATCAAACAAGATTAGCCTCTACATCAGTTAACAGTAAAATGTGTTAAAGCATAATATTGTGTGTGCTGTTCATATAGTACAGGCTTTCAGAGACACTTTCAGGACATACCACACTCAGGGCAGAGATCTTGAAAGAATATGAAGGGTAGTCATAATATACCAAGTAACTAGCAATCAGTAGCAAGTTTGTATATTTGTTTGTTTGGTTGGTTTGGTTTGTTTTGTTTTTTTTTAAAATTTAATAACCTTTGTACCTAAGAATTTTTAATCACCAGAAATTATAGCAATCATCTAACAGTGAAAGCGCTTTGGAAGAAAATCCTTCAACAGTGGAGAAGGAAAAAGATATTCTTAAACAAGGCAAAAGAGGAGCTTAGTCATACTGACTTCTGGTGTGTATGCAAGGATATGGGGCATTGCAACATTCATTAGCTTGGAAAATTTAAGAGTGTTCCAATTCCACCTCATTTGGCAAATATGGTGACTGGAATTTCTAGTCTGCTAAACCTAAGCAACATGAATCTCCAAAGAGTACTGAAGCCATTTCTGGTTTTTATTTTGTTTTGTTGTATATTGGTGTGGGGTTTTTGTTTGTTTTGGGGTTCTTTTTGTTGGGTTTTTTTTGAGAAAAAATAAAGAAGGTTCTGTACATGTGCAACATATACCTTACAGTACATTTACAGAGAATGAACGCTGCATGTTTCTCAAACTGCATTAGCAGTGTTGTGTTACTGGTCATACCACCAGTGTAGAGTTGTTCACCCAGCATGCCACACTTGGAAGGAATTTCCTTCTAAACCTGATGCAACAGCTGCAGTAGTCAACAGAATTTTTTTGCTATGAACCCACAACCCTTAGCACTATCAGAACAATACTAATGCAAAAAAGTGCACAGAGACATACAGACGGTTAAAGCACTTGTCAGCCTGGATGGAGAAAAAGAGGACTAGAAGCTGCAGGTGACAGAATTGTGTGAGCATAGAAGTAAGTAGCTTAGCTGATGAATGTAAAGGTTAAATATCAATCGTGAAGAATGCACACACATAAATATGGGACTGGAACATCCCAATGTCATAAAATTCATTTGTATGCTGTAATTATTCTTTAAATGTGCACTTCAGCTGAAGACCTTGTGGTATACATTACAAGATTTAAAGTAAAATCCATATAAACTGATGCATATAACTGCACACAGAAAGAAAGTTTTGAGAGCAAACCTTAAAAGTTTGTGGTGGTGATAAAGAGTTTTAGTAATTATTGATTTTTTTACATTTCTTTTCCAGTTAATGTGACAGTCATTTGAGTCAAACCAGATGTAAATGAGATACTGCAGAGACTGTATGGAGTCCATTAAGAATAAAATTGCATAAACTCTCAGCAACAAAGAAGCTCCAAGACTGATGTCCTTGTGACACTCTGAATCATTTAAAATAACCCCACATCTCAAATCAATCAAGACATGAATGTCTCTAACAAATTTTATGCTTTCAACAGCAGTCCCACAGCTTTGACATATATTGACTTAAATATTGTAACTGAGCTACAAAAAACCTTTCCACAGACAAATACAGATTAGAGCTACTCTGAAGTTACTCTTGGTGGTTCCAGAGGTCCAATGTGCCCTAGCCAACCTTAATGTTTGGAAAGTACATTGGAGGGGCAGTTTAGTATAATCAGGAAGCTAACCTATAATCCTATGGTATCTTTTTATTTTCTTTTAGGCAAAGCAGTCCCCACTACAGATTTTGTGTTGCTCTTTCTTTCCTCAGCAAATGTGGTGATGAAATATCTCTTAAAGCATAACTGTCTTCATAGGGGCATAACTTCTTAAGGACGACTCACAATGATATCATAATTAAAATGTTAATAGATAATTGACCATGTAATTAAACTGAATCAATTCCCTATCAGTCAAAAAACCAAACAGAATTATTAAATAGAAGTCAGTCTTGAATCAGCAGATGTAGGACTGCTGTGTAGGGTAACTAGGACAGTCCTTCCAGGTGCAGAACTCTTACGGACTGTGGAAGACTTCTGATCTTCTCTGGCTAGTCAGCAATTTTCCATATGGAGTTGTTACAGTCAGAAGGGCAACCACTCAAGTCAGAGGAGTGGAAATTAAAACACCACAGAAATTGCTCAAGGAAGGATCAGTATTTGCTATTCTGTTTTCTCTGATGCTTTGTGTGCTTTGATTTTACATGTTTGAGCTATCTAACTTGTAAATTCATTAAAAGAATCAGATGTTGCTTAATCAAATTCAGTTTCACTATAGGATCATGACTGTATTACTAGCAATATATTTCTTCTATAAATATTAATATGGAGAAAATGTGGATAGAGAAGTAGTCACAGGTACTTGTGGTGAGATATATCGAAACACTTTTTTCTTATAGCATTATTGCTTCTTATTTTCAAATCTGCTATTTAGAAGGTGTTTAAACAGCTCAAGATGACCTTACTGCTTTGACACTAAATCACAGGAAAATGCTTCTTGTGTCAGAAGAGTAATAAGAAATGCCAAGAAGTCTATGGATATGTCATTGCAAAATAAAGCCGTCAGCTCCTGTTAGAGAAACATCAGACTTACATTTACTTCAACAAGTAGCAAACAGTCCTGACAAGTGAAATGTTTCTTATCTTTCATCCCTTGGAGGATTTAGAGAAAGACAAATGCTGCCATTTCTGAGGGGTTCAAATGCAGGTCATGATGCCACTAGGAGGGCAGGCCCATTCAGTGAAAGTGAGCACAGTGCTCTACCTGCTGTGCTTCCCATTCTGGGCCAGGTCTCCTTGGCTCTACTCAGACAAACTGATTCTGGTTCCCTTCTTTCCCCACAGACAACCCTTGGGACAGGTGCCCCTCAAATGCCTGGTGAAACCCAAGACTGTGTCACAGTTGCAGGCAGCTGGCATCACTTGTCACCAACGTGCAGCATGCCTTTTGCTTGCTTGAAGTTTGCCATCAGAACATCTTTGTGCTCTATGGGGTAAGTAGTTTGCAACTCCTCAGATGTTGTTTTACCACAGAGTTGCACACAGAATTTTGCACGACACAAATAGAAATGATAAAAATATTATCATCCTCATTTGGGTTTTTATTTGTTTGTTTGTTTCCAGGTAGATTTGCTAGTAAAGTCTTTTTGTGCTAATTCTGTTTAACCAATATCACATTTCAGAAGGGCATGAAATCCTTGGCAGAAAAAGTAATATTTAAATAAAATACACGTGAACAATACACTAAATAAATTAAAGCTTAATCTTTAAAGGCCACTAGTAGGTTGGTTGGATACTTTGGAGCATGGGAAGGTTAACCTTTAAAGGCTATTCATGGCTTGGTTCACTACTTTGTTCAGTGGAACAGTGCCCTGCTAAAACAGTGTTTAGGACGAGGTCACAGTTTACAACTCATATTGGGATGATTTATACTGAAAATTAGAGTAGCAATGGTCTCAGCTTTTAAAAAGCTGTTTTACCACTTGATGGCATAATCCTAATTATACTGAAGAATTATTCCTTACAAGATATCCTATTATTCTTAATTTAACTTCATCACTGTAGCTAAATCATTGTAAATATGCTTGGCTAAATACATTTGGACTTCTCTTGAAGGCAGCAGTATAAGACTAACATTACAATTGATGTCTAAGCAGCACGGAGAGTGTTGCAGGAAGCCAGAAGTAAAAAAGATCCTACTACAAATGCTCAGTATTTTAGTATTTTCCTTTTTATTTCCCTCACGCTGTATTAACTAATTTTTTGTGCTTTTTTCTTCACAATAAGACATGCTTTTTTGATAGCAACAACTATTTTTTTACTGTAAATCCAACATTTATAGTTCAAGATTTTGAAGTACAGAAATCTAAACTGCATGAACATGAACAACTCTTTCTGGTCACACTTTATGCCCAGTATTGGTAGAAGTATCTCTAGAAATTTTTGACAGTCCAAGGATGTTTGTGTAGTGCAGGCAGGATGACACCAACTGAAGTGGTCTTTCTTATTTTCTCTTGTCAAATACAAACCCCTTGAATTAGTTAATCTTGACACTATCAAGAATCTTGATACTATAAAGAATTATGGTATCCATAATGGCATTTATTTTACTCTATGTTTAGCTTCCTACGTGTCTGGTACTCCTAGTGAATAACACTGAAGGAACAGAGACATCAGATGCTCTGACCTTTTACTGCAAGTGCTCAGGAAGATATTTTATTTTTCCTTTTTTTCTTTACAAAATGTCTGCAGAAATGTAACAAAGTGTTCAGACTAGCTTTCATGTACACATTTTTCTCCTTGTAGTCATGAAGTTTTCAAGGAGTTTTTAAGTTTAAGTGTAGCTTGTTCAATGCTCTATTTAGTGAATTTTGACTGGTGTGTATGTACACACAAATCTCTAGTGGGCCCATTTGTGCTGCTTGGAGTTATGGAGATTTTTATTGTTCTGCCTAAAAGTAAAACTTGAAAAACATTGTTACAAAAAGCAAACAAGTTTTGCTGCGAAGTTTATTCAGAACCTAGTCCAATTCTTCAAATAGAAATTTGGAAAAAGTAACAGCTCTGTGCCTCAGAGTATATGTTTCAAACAGGTTAGGCATTTAGCATAGATACAGACTGTGAAGGTCTATAGAAGAGGAGAATACACATTTGTAATGATTTGTAATTACATAGTTTGCTCATTGGCATGGTTGTCTATATAGGAGTCCATTAAAACTCCACATAATACCAGGATCAAACTTAGAGATATAAAATATACTCATGACAAAGGAACTAAGTTTAAATCTCATTTTCTGGTAGACAAATCAGGAATAACAGTCCAATGATAACATTATCATTGAAATTCATCAGCCTCCCACAAAAACATGGGAATAAAGCACTGATTCTGCTACAGAAATATGCGGTCATTATAGTTCTCATGAATATCCTTTGGCTGTACTCCATTGCCTGAGACTGGTTTAGAAAACACTAAATAAACCTTTTGGTTTTAAACTTGTGAACTTGATGCTGCCTCTGGTTGCTCATTTTTCCAGTTGCACTCAGCCTTGAACGTGTTGTTGATAAGCATTGGTGTTTGCAGGTGTTTCTTACAGGTGTATTTGCTTGTCTCAACAGTTTGCTTTCAAGCTGTTGAAAGAAAAAACACCTTAGTTTCACACGCACAGAAAATTGGTCTCTTTCCTACATAGCTGCCTGTCATTGACATGGTCCTGGCACTGTGAACTCAGAAATTATTACCTTACCCAGGAGAGCTGGTGAATTTGGCCCTCAGTCATGGGACTGAGTAGTTCTTAAGCTCTGAAAGCAAGCCATGGAACAGCATCACAGAGGGAGGGAGGACACCTCTAGGAATCCAGCAGTTCAATACTTGGCTAAAAGTAAGATTAGTGAGAGCTTGTTGGTTTGAGATGTTTCCAGTCATGTTTTGAATATCTCCTAGGACAGATATTCCACAACATCTCAGTGCAACCTGTTCAACCACCCTTACAATAGAAAATTGCTTTCTTATCTTTAAACAGAATTTCCTGTATTTCAATTTGTTCCCTTCACCTATTGTCCTGTCACTAGACAGCAATGAGAAAAACCTGTATCCCTTTTCTTTAATCTCACTTTCAGTTATTTATATGCATAGACACCGTTCCTCTGAGACTTCTTGTCTCCGTGCTGAATAGTCCCAACTCTCTCAGGCTCTGCTCAGATGGAAAATGGTTCAGTCCTTTAATCATATTTGTGGCCCTTCATGGACTCACTCCAGCAGGTCCATTTTCTTTTACAAAGCTCCACACCCCAGATGTAGCTTCATCAGCACGGAGTAGAGGACAATTGTCAACTCTTTCAACCTGCTGGCAGCTCTCCTCCTAACACAGCCCAGGATGCAGTTGGCCATCTTTGCTGCAAAGACACATTGCTGGCTCACAGTCAACTTTTTGCTCACCAGGACACTGAGGTCCTTCTCTGTCAAGCTGCATTCCTGCCCTACTGAAAACTGGTGCCTAGGGTTATTCCTCCCCTGATGAGTTTCATGAAACTACTCTCTTCCTCTAGCTCCTCTAGTCCCTCGGGATGGCAGCACACCCAAGTAGTGTATCAGCTGCTCTTCCCTGTTTTGTATCATTAGCAAACTTGCTGATGGTGCACTCTGTCCCAGTGTCCATGCAATTTAAGAGGAAGCTAAACAGTACTAGGACCACTCCTGACGCCTGGAACTCACCACTAGGAACTGGCGTCAGGCTGGAAGCCACGCTGCTGATCACAAACCTCTAGGCTGGCTATTCAGCCAGTTTTCAATCCACCTCACTGTCACGTTCCTGTTTTGTACTTCATTTAGCTGGTCTGTATTTCAACAGATTTTCAATGAGGTTTTAATGTGAGAAAGTGTCCAAAGTCTTGCTTTTTATTTAATTTCCAAGTGGTCTTGCCAAGGAGCCCCTTAGACATATCCATGAAGTTTTTAATCTCTTTTTCTTATTGAGTAATTTTTCAAAGAGAATATTTTGAGAAGTTTGCTGTATTTCTTACTTATTTTAAGGAAACATATGACATTTTAAAGTTTGACATTTAGAGAAATATGATGTGCTTAGATCAACATGCTCTTTAATTTCAACATTTCAGCTAGTTTGTCAGTTATAAGAATTTTGAATTAGTGTTTAAAAAATAGTTTTGGCAGGCCCGGGGTTTATGGTTTTTCCAAATATTTTATTCATGAGAATTTTTTAGATTTCTGACTCTCTCAATTTGTACTATGTTTTGCTAAAAATAAAAAAAAAAAAAAAAATTGCAGAGTTGGGAAAAGAATATGTTCAGCTTCAGTAGCTGTATACGACAGCCTTTGTCTTCCCAGAAACCCAGATATAATCTATCCAGTCTATGATTACATAAAGAATTACCATTTCATATTCATTCTTCTCATCTTACTTGGAAGCTGTGCTGTGTACTCAGTTTGCACAATCCAATTAAAATGCCTACATGTTTTAAAGTAGCAGTACTCATAATATTTATGAGTTCATTGTTGAAAAAATCGTAAGTTACAATATTTCTAAGTTAGCTATAAATTCCTGTTACAACTGAGGAATTTTAATACAAAAGAATGCAAATTAGAATAAAAACATTGCATTGTGTTGTTGTTGAATATAATGGATAAAAACCTGGACCCACTGAAGTTTCAGAGAGGTTTTCACTGATTCAAGCAGAGTCAGAATATTATTCAGTACATCTGATGCTGTCTTTTTCCTAAAGAGTCATTTATATCCTTACTTCATATTAGCATTTTGGTAGTGCCTAGAAGCCTCAGTGAAGTCTGTATTCTGATAAGTATTACTCTTTCATGTGTTTTATTAGTCTTAAAGATGTCACTCTGCAGGCTGCAATAGGATCATGGCTGCCTTGTATACTTACATATTAGGACAGAATCAGCACCTTTGTCCTATTTTGATTCTGAAGTTTAGTTTTAGGCTCCAGCTCTCAAGTAAAACCATGGTTTAAAATTACATGCTGTTTTTCTTACTTTCAGGGCAGCTGCAATAGATTCAAAAACTCCTTTCAGGAAATGTTCTAGCCTTTTCTGAGGCTGTCAGTTTTCACACTGGATTTTACTTCTGCACTGAGCACAGATACACACACCTATGCAGGTGAGAGATGTGCCAGGGAACACAGGAAAGCAAATTTTCTTGCCCTAAAGTTCTTACTAGCCATGAGCCCTTGATATTTTCAAATTTGAGAGTTTAATATAAACTACAGTTTCTAAGTAGATTTTTAAAGATTACTTTGAGCAGATTTCTTCATAGAAACTCCTTTCTCTGAAGGATCTAAAAACATTCCCAAGCCAGGTGGCCTCTTTCGGTGCCTAAAGATGAAAGATAAGAGCATTCCAAAATGAAGAATGGCTTCTACCTCTGTATGTGTGGAACACAGAGCTCTCAGGTGAGTGATGGAAGCCACAGCGCATTCCCATGACCAGTGCCATTGCAGCTGCTGTGGTGTATATCTATGAGCCTAGAACCAAATAGCATGCAATAAGATTTCTCAAAGTATTGCAAAATTCTTGATCTGGAGATATGTAATCTAAACTAAAATCTAACCTTGCTTTTATTAGACAGTTATATTGCAATATGCAGCCAAGGAGAATTAAGAGATTTCACAGAGTGATTAAAAAAAAATAATCCCAAACCTGTATTTTGATTAACATCACTTTTCTCAGCAAAATATCTCCTTGTAAACTTCAGAGTGAAAGTCAGGTCTCAGAATACATGCCAAATTAGGTGTCCTGGACTTTCAGTTTCTTAATTTTGCTCATTGAATGGTCCCATTATAAAGAATACCAGTCTTTACTTGTTATTCTTTAAATAAGGGCATGCCAATGCCTAACATTTCAGGACAGTAAAATGGAAATTTAATATGGAATAGATATTCCTGAATATCCCATGCTCAGACATGCTTTTGCCCCGGAAATGAGGTTCATATGAGATTCATGTCTCCTCAGGCCTTCACTTCCTTCTTAACTAATACGATGGCAAGATTTGTGATCACTGACCTGAAGTTTGGATTATTAGTTGTCAAATGCCAGCTAATATCCTACTTCTTATAAAATCCTGTGTTAAACCTGAGCAGGTAAGAACTTTAAATCATTTGTAACTTTCCCAGCTCGAACCTGTGTAGTGTTCTATATGTAGGTAGTGATGCTTTCTCTTTGATTCAGCTCTGTGTCCTTTGCATACAGTACTTCCAGCCATCTTCATCATGCACGTTGTAAAGATGATACATACCAGCAACAAAGAACTCAGCATTTCTGTTTTGAATTTTACTTACTCATATCCACATTAAAGACATTTTTTAGGAAGTATATAGCTTAAGAGCACAGAAATTTTAGTCATAACACATAAAGCCACTATTCATGTCTTTTGTGTCCAAATCACAGAGCAGGCCTATGACACCTGTGTCACTAATCATAGAATCTCAGAATGTTTTGGGTTGGAAAGGACCTTAAGGATCATCTAGTTCCAGCCCTCCTGAATGGGCAGGAACACCTTCCCCTAGACCAGGTTACTCAAAGCTCCATCTGTGAGAGACTGGAAAAAATTATTACTGTATTGAAACAACTAAGGTGTATGTGGTGGAAGGGTCAGATCAAGCTCTGCAAAGGTGAAATGGTGCTCTGCCCCATACCCTGCCTCCTTGGGAGCTTGTAGTGCAGCTGTCAGTCACTGGCACACCAGGAGCACTGTCCCACACCACATCCCCGGAGCCCCGAACTCAGCCCCAGAATGACTGGCAAACCTAAAGCTCCACCTGTGGGGGGGGTGGCCACAGAAGACCAGAGCAGATAAAAATTATGTCATGAGGCATACGTGTGTATGCCCTATTGTCCTGGGCTAGACCATGCTGGAACCAAGGCAGTAGCTATATTTCTGTTTTCTTTCTTTCTCTCTCTCCTTTTCTTCTCCTAATTTCTTCTTGAAATCTGTGTAACTTAAAGTTAAACGGGCTGGAGTTTGCTAAGTCAATGCTTCATGAAATGCTTTATTGTGACTGAATGTTCCCTTTAATAGTTGCCAAGTTCTTTTATTATCTAAAACTTTCCAGTAAAACTTTGTTGTTTAACTTCCTAAAAAATGTTGTTGTACTTTACCCTTGTGCACTCTCAGGGTATAAGAGAAAACAAAGCCCGTTTAAGAAACTCACTATGCAAGACTGGGGCCTTACACCATCCAACCTGGCCTTGAACACTTCCAGGGATGGGGCACCCACATCTGATCTGGGCAACTTTTCCAGTTCATTACTACACTCAGTAAAGAATTTCTTCCTAATATCTAATCTAAATCTCTCCTTTCTCATTTGAAACCTTGTCCTATCACTATTAATACCAAGGACAGATAGCATACTATAAGATATTACCATTTGAGACCTGGTCATACCACTTTGGTTAGTGAGTGATGAGAAAGTGAAACATAAAACCAAGGTACTTACTGATGTAAGTACCAGGGTACCTTACTGGTGTACTTACTGGTGAATCAGTTGGAGACCATACTAACTTATAGGCATAGAAGCTAACCAGAAATGTTAACATATTATTCAAAATACTTTGAGGTTATGCAAATTTGTGTTACAAGTTCATTTCTATGGATAGCTATTTCTTGAAGGGAGTTGCTTTGCACATTATTTTTCTTCTTACATTTCAGGTCAGTCCAAATAGGTTTGCAGAAGCAGAAGTCCTGCAAGCATCAAAAAGTCCTACTCTAGTACCCTGACGGTACAAAGTTGCTAGCACAGCAGAGGTCCAGCAAATCCATTCATTAACCTTAGACTGCATATGTAGTCTGCTAAATGTTAAATCATCTTCAGGCAGTCTTAAAGTAAATTGTGATGATAGTTTTTAGATTTCAGTTCACCTTGCCTGGCTTTGATGTATAAAACTGAATAAACAGGATAGGACTTAAAAACCTTCTGGTTGCTTTAGGCAAGTTTGATAGACTCTCATGGACCTTTACTCACTTTCCATCATGGATGCTTGTCAAAATTGACAGAAGCTACTTAGACAGCCAAGCTTTTTCCATACATCTCTAAATTACCTCACCATGCCAAAGGTTTTTATCAAATTAATTAAACTTGCATAAAGGTCAAGATTTGCTCTTGACAGCATCGATTTGTGAAGCAGTGAAAACTACTTCCAAGTCTTTCACAGCTTGCTTTGAACCCACAGTTGTGATCCATCTGAACCATAAAATGTCACAACAGTCACTTAAGGAAAATCTGCAGAAAGATTTTGCCCAACATGAACGGCATAAGTATGCCTTTTGCATTGGTATATAGTGAAATTTGTAACTACTTAATAAAAATGCAGAGTTAGAAATGTGATCAGAGTGAGTGAGATATAAATCATATGGCACATTCTTTCATTAAATAGCAGAATCAAGAAGGTTTTTTTTTAAATAGCAACAGTTTCTTATTTACAGAAGTTTATATTTTAAATTCAGTGTCTTTTTGCATAACCAGGGACTGCTGTCCAGTAGATACACCGTGGACTACATTTGAGAGATCTGATTAGTAGCCTTTGCTTATCCTCTCTTTTCCTAGCTGCATTAATTTTCAGAAATAATGTGTATTGGTCACAATTTTCATCTTCTTTGAGAGAGGCCAAAAGGTTTGAGTAGGTCTGAAGGAAGGCAAAGCTGCTTAACAATTTGCCTCCAGCTGATTTGTTATGCATATATAATCTAGGGAGTACAATTATAAAATTTGGGCATGCGTAACATCAATTCCAAATTTTAGAAATTATTATATTCATATATATGTATATTATATAAAATATATATCTTTTTATATATAATATACTTTAGGGGAAGGTATGAGAATGATGACAATGGTTTCTTATTGAAAGGTGTGGAAAACTCAGTTCTGATAAAGGACAGATATATAAATGGGTCTATAAATGAAGCAATCAGCCCAATTGCATTCTTGTCTTTAAGCATACACATAGTTCTGTTAAGCTGGAGAGTATCTGAGAAAACTGTGAAAGGTGCAAGAAATATTAACTTGTCCAAAGAGAAGTGAGACTGGTGCTACAGCCTGTTTTAGAGGTAGGGAGCACTATGAAGAAAGGCTAAGACTATTCAGCCTGGAGAAGAGAAGGCTTTGGGGTGACATAATTGTGGCCTTCCAGTACCTAAAAGGGGCTTACAGTGAAGATGGAGAGAGCCATTTAGCAAGGGCATGTAATGATAAGACAAGGGTGAATGCCTTTAAACTGAAAGAGGGTAGGTTTTCATTGGATATTAGGAAGAAATTCTTTACTGTGATGATGGTGAGGCACTGAAACAGGGTGCCCATAGAAGTCCCATCCCTGGAAGTGTTCAAGGCCAGGTTGGATGGAACTTTGAACAACCTGGTCTAGTGGAAGGTATCCCTGCTCATGGCAGTGAGGTTGAAACTAGATGATCTTTAAGATCGCTTCAAACCCAAACTATTCTATGATTCTATGACTTTATGATATTTCTGTGGGACGAGAGACTGAATTCAAGTCTTTTTTCCAAAAGTTCATTGAAGGCTGATCTTCCTCTTCTACACAAGTGAATGTGTCCTCAGCTACAGGGCTGGTGCTCTGTGCACTTCATCAGCAACTATTTACTTGTTCCATGTGAAGTAAAACTGTCAACCAAAGGGATTGAAATAAACTCATTCACACTATAGACCAAGAAATATTGGGGGTCCTTTGTGAGTTTAAGTCCTTTTAGAGAGAAAAGGACAATCTCTGTTACCCTTGCCATATGTGGATATTCTGTGCAGTGGTTGAAATAGAGCAGAGGAAGAGCACAGCGTTGCAGCCATTGCCAACATTGAAAAGTTCAGACAAACTCAGGTTTTAAGGGTGAGTTCCTGGCTGCTGATGGCTCATTGTGTCTCCCCAGACCACACCAGCCTTTGGAGCTGAACTGCCTCCGCAAGGTCAGAATGTGTTTCAGTTCCTCTTTTCGGCATTTACTACCAGTAATTAGGTGTTTTGTCACCCAGTGACACTTGATGCATTTTTAGTTTTTCCCTTTCCTTTCCTTAGAAAGGAGCCTCAAGACTGATAGAAAGCAAGGTGACTAAAATGACATGCTGCAGTGCTAATTATGGTGGATTTAACCCATTGCCACTGGGCCATTAAGAGACAGGTACATTAGATATCTCTGATGCTGAGCCTCTTATCCACAGCAAAGGGACCATTAGCCTGGACTAAGCTGCTCAGCCAAATCCTGTAAAAACAAGGCCAAGTAAGATGAATGTTGTCAGCTGTGGATGGATGTTTAGTCTGTGAGCTAAATCTTCTTGAATTATGGTGCAATATACATCTAGAACATAATCAGTATGCACCATAAATATCACAGCCATAAAAGCATACTTGGCTGAATCCAGTCATGGCATATCGGGCACAGAAAGTGTGCAGAATTCAACAGATCCCTGTTCCACATGCCCCAAGAGTAAATTTGGCCCATTATCTTTCTTGTTCCGTTAACATTTATTTGCACCTAATAAGGCATGAAATCATTACTTGTAGTGTACATCCTAATATTTAATCCCATGGTATCATATTTTAATTGAACAGAAAGAGTATCTAAATGGTTTTATTTCCCCAAGGATGTGGGTATCTAGTAATGATCACACCCTTGAAGCTCCCTTATTACTTTTATTGAAATAAAATCCTTCATGACTGAAATACTACATAATTTTTAAATTGCATCAAAATGAGTTTGATAGTTTAAAAGAACAGATTGCAAATCTAGTTCATACAAGACTACCCCTAAGTAATACCTTATAGAGCACTTTCACATACCAAGTCCTCTAGCTGTAAAATGATAACACTTCAAACACTCAAGAAATGTGGCTGAGGACATCACATCTTTATAAGCCCCATGAGGGGTCTGTGAGCCTCAGACCAATACATATGGTTTGAGGCTTCAGACTTTGTTATGCATATTACATAGCGTGTGATCAACTAGAAATGAAGTGTCATTTGCTGTCATCTATGGGGCTATAACTGATTAAGTCACTCCATTCAAAGCACAAAGGAGAGAAATTGCAGAGGAGAAGTTATCACTCAAGCTCCAGCATAGTCCTTTGGGCTACAGATGTGCCAGTCAATGAAAGAGGTCAGGATTCATTTTCTGAATCAGATGGTAAGAGGCAAACACAACTAAATGCACAGAACTAAATCCTCTGTTCTCTACCATCTATATATGCCCGAACTGGGAAAACCTAATCCCTCTTGACTTATGCTGCCTCCTGATCCCAGCATAAGAATGACCTAGCAGTACCCTGAGTGCACAACAAGGAGCCACCCTTGATCTAGCCATGAGCAAGGGCATGCCGGTACCTGGGCCATTCCTGTTTACTGGGACTGCCATCACTCAGACCATGTATGAGAGAGCACAGGAAGTTTTCTTGTCACTAGAAATTAAGTCAGCTTTGTTTTGAAGCCTGCTTGCAAAAGAAGCAGGAAAAACAAAACTATCAAGAGTGAAGTCTAGCTGATATAATTGAAATTATGGAAAGTATTTAAGTAGATGGAAAATAATGAACTCTGCTAAAACGTATGAGGACATCAACACTAACTCATAATGCTCTCCTTGAGGTAAAAAGAAACACCAGGAGACCTTTTAAGACTCCAGTGTTCTTGTTTTATCATTTTAGTGAAGATGCTATGAGAGCATGATGCAAATGGAGCCCCAGAAGAGCCTACCCAGCAGCAAACTTCCCTCCTTCCCCTCTGCCCCCACCTCCTGGCAGGCACATTGCCCCTCAGTGTTAATTGTAGCATACCAACTCCTGACAGCCTTTTAATAGGCAAGGCACGAGGGAAGGCAGCATTTAGTTATAGGTCTTTATAAAGTACTAAAAGGCAAATTTAAAATGCTAATTACACTCGAGTAGTTCCACTCTACTTAAATATTGGCTTCAGGTTTACTTCATTATCCTCTTACCAGTAATTAAGCTACCTAGAGACAATCAGCAAATAATAAAATTCTGTGGTAGAGAAAATTGGTTGAGACTACAAAGAATTGAATAAAATTATTGTACAAACTATAAGAAAGCAACAGTATATAAAAGATACTTAGTATCTCTAGATAAACATATCCCAAGGGTCTTAATATTTCCTGTATGTGAAATATATAAACTGAGGTTTTGGGGAAGTCCCTACTCATTTCTCATCAATACAGTTTATTAGGTAAATATGGCCTTTCATTCCCACTAATGTCTGATTAATGGACTGTACATTTTCCTAAATTTTCAGTTGTTCACAAACCAAAGGCTAAAGGCAATGCTTGAATGAAGCATAAGTCTTCTGCCTACCTCTATTTTCCATCTCGTTGACTGAAGAATACAAAGACATAAATGCATGGAATAGGCTGATTTCTCCTACCATGAGCTGTAAACAAACAAAGCTTTGAAGTCACTGTGGCATGATAGCCCACTCTGATAAGACCTGAAATCCAATCAGAAAATGCATATTATGCATGCTATCATGCAAGTTCAACTGCTGGTGCCAGGGTGCTGTCTTGTTGTTAAATTGTGCTAAAACTATCCTGGTTCACCAGACTTTACGTGAACATCCTGCTTTTTGAAGCAGGATTTGACAGATAAGCCAGTCTGCTGTGATTGCCAGTCAATCACTTTATACTATAGAAGTCCAGTCCCCTTTCATACAGTCAGGTTATTCTGACATAACCCTTCTTGGGTGTGTGTGTGGAGATTCCTCCCTTGGGTGGGGACGGTCTCCAAGGATACTCCTGGAGACTGAGCAAAAGATATCTCCCCATGAGCATTGGTCTGAGTGAGCTATATCAAATTGCTACTTAATAATTATTTCTTTTTGCTAACTTTACTATAATTGCTTCAATACTTGCTTCAATATAGTGCACTACCCTATCTTATATTACTAGTAGTTTTAGCTTTTTGTATTGTGTAGTAAATAATTCTAATTATTTATCTGATAATTTGTAATAATAAATGATTCATTTTATACAATGAATTAAAATCAATCATTAAAACCTGTGGTACAAAATCAAACCTCTCTAATTCCTTAAATTTAAACTGTTGACATAATCCGAGTCTAAGATTAGATTCAGATTCACCAAGACTCCTCCCTGAGAAGGGGTTTAGAAAGCAAGGGAGTCCTTTCTCCTTTTCATGACTCAATGGCAGGGTTTTTATATAAATTTTGTCTAAGCCTTCCATTCCCACTCCCAAAAGTCATGTCATCCTGGAACTGAGGCCAAGGGTTTGGCAAGGCATTGCCTGTACTCTCTGTTTTCCATCTCCTGATCTCACTATAGCTAACGTAGGGGTTTTTTTCACTTATGCTATAGAAACTTTCCTGACCCTGGGCTATAGGCAGAGCAGGGCAAGACATACTAACAACTGTCTTCAGAAGAACTGAAATTGTTTCAACATTTCTGCTATTTTATAGCAAATATTAAAAAAAAAAACAACAAGAAAATATTTCAGCTATGATCATTTGAAAGAAGGAAAAGCAAAAGTAAGTGAGGAGATTTTATCATGTGGCATCAGTAAATCCTAGTTAAATGGTCTCAGTTAATTTTTCTGAACTAGACTAGGAGACAAGTGGCACACAAGGGACATAATGCCCAGCACTTGACTGCCCCTTCTCATTCACCTGCAAACACTGATGTGAAATCTGTGGGGGTTAATTGATTCCTACAGCTGTGAGAGAAAAATCTGCTATCAGAAAGCAGGTAAATTTCCAGAGGTAAAAGCCTTACACAATAGGGACCTACATTAAAGGAACAACAAACCATGCCCTTTTAAAACTTGATAGGTGACAAAAACCACAAAAGCAATTCTGTACCTTCATGGTGCACTTTAAAGAAAATAATGTCCTGAACCTTAAAGGCGGCCAGGTATTTTCATCAATTCCTCAGTTACAGAAAGTCGCTGTGCATCACTGGTGTTTGTAAACATGATGGACACCTTTGATATCACAGGAGAAAAGACACTCTCTCCTCTGTGTAATTCCTGAACACTTAGTATTTCAATACAAAGGTTTTTTTCACAGAACACAGCTCCTCCCAAAAATGCTGCAATTGTTCAATTTCACACTGCAATGGGCAAATTGAAGACAGCTGGCTTTATTACTCATCTGTGATTCTTTGGTTTTGGTTTTGATTGATTAGTTGCTTTGTTTCAGGTATTAGTGGAATGAGAAACAAATAATCTCACCAAATTGCAAACAGGATAATTAAGATTTTATTATTGTGCCAGTAGCAGATAACCTTAAATTTTTAGGACATAGCTAAGTAAGGTTGGTGAAAGCAAATATATCCATGGCAGCAGGTGAAGATCCACCTGAGTCTAGTAGCATTCTTATCTGATATATTAGAGCTTTAAAATAGAAAAGAGCAAAATAGGAAGTCAGGTCATTCCTGGTATTTATAACTCTATTTATGTTCTCTGCTGTACTGATGGCATTGCCATCAATCCAATTACACTGCAAGGTAAAGATGGTGGTGTATTTTTAAAACCCAAAGCTCCTGAAGTCATGTGATTATGACTAATTCTTTGTAGCTTTAGTAAGTTCTTTGTCCTCAGAGGTACAGTGAAAACTTTGTGAATTCTAAAAAGTCAAACCCTAAGCAGAAAATGAAAAATCTGAAAATGTGTGTGGATCTTTAAAATATATTTTTAGTCCTGCCTTATGATACTCACAAGGTCTGGCTTTATATTTTTGAGTATGCAGAGTACGTAAGGCTAAATTAACTTCCATTCACAGTCATAGGAAAAAGAAGATGTGCCTATGCCTGGGATATATTCCCTTTGAAAAAAGCCTTCTCTCCTATGAACACCATCAATGAACTTAATTGCAAAGAAGCTTTTCACAGGCTATTTCTACAATATAAACATCTTCTTACATATTGTAGAGAAACTGACTTGAATGCTGCTTATTTCATTATCAAGATTTAAGAATAATGACAATCTGTCTTAAAGTATTCTGTGGAATGCGTTACACAGTTTTCCTTACCTCTTTTATCAGAGCTGTGTATGTATAAAGGAATCTGTCTGATTTTGTTTGTTTATAGGACTTTATCACTTAGTGGCATTTTGATAATTTAAAGAAAAAGAAATATAAGCTGACTTTTTTTTTTAACAAGAAGAAGCTAAGACATTTTCCAATACTTGGTAAAAAAAAAAACCTCTGAGGTACATATGATAGTCTGTATAACATTTTGGAATGCAAAAAGTGACATTTAATGTGGTGTATGAATTGCTAAATAAATTTTAGTAATGAGGTCATTTTTTCTCAACTGTTGTAAGTGGAAATATACTAAAAATCTAAATATGCTTTCAAAACTTATCTCTCATGAAACTCCTAGAAGGTTATAAGCAGAATCCTTGTATTATACAAGTTGAAAGGCTGTTTAAGCTAATGATGTAATAGTAAATATTTTCTCTAAGAAAGCACAGTCAACAAATATGTTCCAAAGTGGCAGAATTTAAACTCTCCCACGAAATTAAGTGTACTATGAAAAATCACTAGGTAGGAGCTGTTCTCCAATTGACAATATAAACAACACTTCTTTTCCTGGGAATGGAGGAAATTAAAGGTTGAAATATACTACTTTACTAAGTTTGAGGCAACCTTTTCTGGGATAAAATACTAATATTGCTTTATCCTGCTAATGCATCATACATTATAATTTTATCAAAGTCTGTTAGGTAGCTTACTGAAAGACTGCTATTCATAGCATGCAAAGTCACTTCTTTAGGAAGAACACAATTTCTTCACAAAGGGGTTTTTATTTTTTCTTCCAGTGAACTGTATTTGAGATTCTTTTATATTGACTTCTTTTTTACATCTTTAATGTAAACAGAATATGGAAGGCACAATGATAATCAAGCTCTATTATAGCCCTATATTTAGTTTAGAAATAATCAAAAAGATAAATAATGAATAGGCAACAAAGGCTTATCTTCCTCCCCAGCCTGCTCAGCATGATGCTTTGTTCCAAAGTTATTGGCATTTTCTATAAAATGTATTAGTCTATTTAGTCAATTAAAACTTTTCTGTGATTCAATAGCAAGATTTATCCTACCTGCGGAGCTCATGGGAGCTTGAAAACTTAATTAGTCTTAAAAATTCAAATTTTCTTACTGGGCTTCACATTCATAAATATAAAGCAGATGGTTGTGGCTACCATCTCAGGCCTTTCACTGCTGCCAGACTGTAACTGTGGCTTGACAGCATTGTTAATGGATTGACCATTGAGAAGAAGAGAACGTGTGAGGCAGTCCTGCAACCTGCAGCTATTTGTGAAGACTACTAGGTAGTACTGGGACATGGAAGTAAGCACACTAGGGCTCTAACCCTAAGGCTTTGTTTTCAGCCACTTGCATCAGTTCAAATACACAGTAACACCATGGAAATTATTTCAGTATTAGCTGGAAGGAGTAAATCTAGTCCAAACTGCTGGATGTCAGAGATTAGAAAACATAACCATATAATAACAGTGACTTGATTGAAAACATTGAAGCTCTGTGCCCTCTACCATTTCTCTATGTAAACTTGCATCTCCACTGCACAAGGAATGTCCCTCATGGAGATCCAGGTAATGCTGCAGGCCCTAAGCTGGGGAAAGCCTAAGAAAAACTCACAGCTACCCCACATGCTAAATGTGAGGTGAGGTGCCCGTTTCTTGAGAGTCTTCTGCTTGGCATTGCCTCCGCAGAAGAGCCTGGACACAGCTGTTATGGTGGGACATGCATTCACATCCTCACCTGTTTTTCTGTGGGGGTTCGTGTCCCTCGCTCTTCTGCAAGAGCCTCCAGAACAAAGTAAATGAGATTAGTAGGACAGCCAGGAAAGACTCGCACTATCACTAGTGGTGCTCTGAAGACTCTTGGTGCCTTCTGAAGGTGCCCAATTGCTTTTTGTATCTGTATTTTTGCTCCAGGGTGCATGTAAAATGACAGAAGTCTTGGCAGCATTTTATGCCTTGCATAAACTTATGAATTGGGACAGATACTCTTGGTAAGTCCAATAGGGATTCAGTCAGTAAGTATTCTCTAGGCTCATTTGTGCCACACATAAGAAAAGGTCACATTTGTGCCCATGATTTTCATCCTTCTCAAAGCACTCACCTGAATATCTAATACTCAGTTTCAAGTCTCTTTCTAATTTCTCCCTTCACTCCTGTGGTTACTAAGTACCAATATATTTCAGAACTGGAAATATCTCTTCAGGTTGAGTTACTGTGCTTGTGCCTGCATAAAGACATACAGACTTTAGTCCCAGGGCCACCCGAACAGCAGCATCTGGAGTGATTGCTGCAGGGTTCAGGCTCCTGCTCCTGAGCTCATCACATCTTCTGGTTTCCATGGTTGATGTTGAGCTCCTGTTTACCTGCAAACAGAGAACAGCTTCACTGCAGTTTGTGTCTGGCAGTTCTCTGACATGCACAGGGGCTAAAGTGGAAGTACTTGGGCGATTTTACACCTGGAACGGAAGACAGGTGTTCAGAATCCAGTGCTGAGCCCTTTGGGGAACTCTTGCATGCCTAGGGGACACAGAGGAGTTAATGCCACAGAGAAAAACACTCATATATACAACTTAGGTTACTTACATCAGTGTTCTTAACAGTGCATTCCCAAACGTGCTTTTGTAGAGTGTGTCTGGGAAAGTCTTAGGAGTGACATATCTCTACATTTATTTTTCAGGTAGTTACTAGAGGAAAGCATTTACCTACAGGTGAAAGATCTCCCTTCGTTCCTAACTGGGCCATTTATAAATAACCAGTCTCTTCCAGTGAAGTTGCCGGACCACTATATCTTTGCTGAAGTAAGCTTCATCTGCATCAAAAAAAAATATGAATTTTGTGTCTGACTTAAAAGCATAAATAATGCTTCCAACAAGTAGGTCTTGTAATAACTCACACTTTTCATGAGCTGTAGTTGTCTTACATTCAGCAAGGCTCAGACAAGAACAAATAAGAAAAAGAGGAAATAAACCATATGTAGAAACCAAAAGTCACTTCCCCCCCACCCCTGAGGTATCAAGATCCTTCTTAATATTGTCTATTTATTTCTTGTTTTGATATTTCTATAAATTTTTGTTGTCAATAATCTGACACAGGGACTTTCTCCACTAAATTTTACTTCTCTCACACATATAGAAATTTTTCTGCCTATTATAGCAATTTTTGATATTGCTGGTAGAGGAAAGTCATTCAAGGTGGAGGAACTTCTTTGGCTGAATTTTGTGAGGGACTCCAGCAGAGAGGATAATTAAATGGGAGCTTCAGTGCTCTGCTTCTTTCTTGCCTCAGAGATTTCTTCCTTTAGTGCCTGCTTCCTCTGGGTTGTCATTGAATCACTATTTATGTACAGTGTATATGTATAATGTTATGTATAAACAACTGTATTATTTACTTCCATGTCAGGAATTAACAGTTGCAGGAACTTAAGGTTTTGTCTCCTATTTTGAGTATAGGAAGCCTCTGCACCTCAAAGTTTTTCTCTCTCTTTGGTTAAAATGTCACTATTCATTTGTTTCCTTAAATTCAACTTCACCTCCATGAAGAAGAGATCCCTGCAATTCTTGCAGAGGTTCAGCACTCTAAGAAGGAATTGATTGTGGTTTAAATCTTCCTATAGCAAGTATTACGAAGCAAAGAAGATCTTGTAAAGTACAGTGCCTAATATGCTGTCTTTCTGATGTGTAGTTTGAGAATATATATAGTTTCACTATGTATTATTAAAGCTGGCTGGAAATTTTCATCTGCTTTACAGTCTGCTTTAGAGTTACTCTCAACACCTGAGTTTTCATCTGAAATTGAAACACCACCAATTTCAAACAAATATTGGAACCCTCTGTGCAATGGAGTTCATATTAGCATAGCTCCATGTGTCACAAGCCACACCTATATCGAGCATATACTGCAGTTCTTTTTTTTGCAAAAATGACAGAGGTCTCCAATTGTACAGGTATATTTGTCTTGCTGACATCAGCCGGAGATTCTCCTCCTCTTTTTCAATTCATAATGCTGCAGAAGGTTGGTTGTTGCAGATGTAGCTATTCTTTGTAGGAGCAATGACGACAAATGTGTACCCTTCACTCTACCGAGGTCTCCTTAGGTCATTGCTTTCCCCTTTTTTTTTTCTTTTTTGAGAAGGAATTCTGGCAAATTTATTTATTTATTCTGTTTATTTCAAGTGAACTAAATAAAAAATATATCTGTATTTTCTGCCCAAGTATTCTCACTGATAATGAGCAGTTATAGAGAGTGAGGTATAGATAGATAAATACCTTGCAGCACTCATGATGAGCTGTGTTTGCTGCCAGTCCCCACACTGCTGCAAGGGTAATGAGTTGACAGCACTGGGTGGGCTGCTCCCTGCCAAGGTGAGCTGTAGCAGTCAGCAGGGTGAGTGCCACAGCAAGGGCACTGCTGTGATGAGGCTGGAGCCTGCAGGCAGGTGACAGGAAAGAGGGACTGAATGTGGTAAGGCATCCTCTCCAGGACTGTCAGGCTGCAACATGGGAAAAGGGGATGGTAGAGGGCTGGGTCCCACGTGAGCAACCCTGCCACAGACTGTTAACTCTTTAACACTTTAACTCTTCATCCAGCTCCGGACATGCCTCAGATTGCTTTCCTGTGCTGCAGTTCCTGTCTGTCAGGTAAAAAGCTTTGACCAGCTTCTAAGTAAAGGGGAACAGAGTCAGGTCTCTGATTAAATGTCCTAAGTTGAGTTTGTGTCACATTGCATCTCTGGTTCTGTATTTAACCAGATTTAATTTGGACTTTAGAACACACCTACTCATAGACGTTTTATATTCTTTTCTCTGATTTGTTTCAGTCTGGGGCCTCACCGGGAGAGAAGCACTGTAGTTAATAGGTAAATGGTGTATGTCCATCTCCAGCCTAAATTCCATGTACACGTCTCCAGTAGTGAATTTATTCACCTCTTTCTACCTTTCTAAAACACCAAACAGGCACCAGAATCTATTTAGTATCTTTCACTATACCTCCTGTGTAAAAAATCAAACAAACAAAGAAACAAGATACTTTGCCAAGACTGATATTTAGAAAAAAACTCCACATCATTTATGCTTTTTTCCATTACCTTATATTCTTCATTATCGGTAATGATATTTCATGGTCTCCATCTTGCTGTTGACCTATTTCAAAGGTGAAACAAATCTTCCGAGCAAATAAAACTATTTTCTCTTGGAAATGTCTGTTGGAGACTGTGTGTGGAAGGACATATTTTGCTGAAAAAACACGTTTTCACTGCACTAAAGAGAACCAATGAGCTGTACCTAAAATGCTGCCATCACCATAGTAAGACAAATATCCTGAAAATTTTCTTGGCTCCAGTCACTGCTGGTCTATACCATACTGCATGTGAAATATGCTGCTTGCAGTTTCTTTTTCCTGTGGAATCTTGACAGTGACAGGAAAGGGCATTATACCTCACCCCAGTATTTTTTTCTCCTTTCTCTACCTTCCTGTTGGATAGTCACCAGACAGAAGGAACCTGTTTTCATGGGGGCTTAGAAGAGGAATCACATTGAAAAAGTAGCCAAAAACCTTTCCTGTGTTCAAAGAGCAACTGCTGTGAAAAGGTCTTTGATCAGGTCTAGAAAGGGGAAAGTGCTGTCGTTATTTCTAGAGGATGGCATGACTTATCCAAGTCGGGAAAAAAAAAAAAAGGAAAACAAAACAATAAAAAAATTTTAAAAGGGACTTTTGGAGGAAGTAAGAACATATAACCTCTGTATGGATTCCCTCAGTAAGTAAATTGAAAAACATTATTTTTCATAAATATGCAATCTTAAATCAGCTTGAACCACAAACAGAAATTAGGTACCATAACTTAGTCTGCCCCTCTCCTCTACATTCTGCAGCCCTTGCAGACCTAGCATGTGACATATTTGTGTTAAAAAGTATCTTGAAAAATAAAATAGTAATTATTGCATTATATAACTCTTAAGATGCTATTCTCTTTTTCTGTCATGGGTACTGCAAAAACTTACCACCACTAAGCACTCTCTCTAGGGTACTGAAATCTTGAGTCCTTCTGGGTCCTTCTGAAGACCGATGGCTTGTAAATGAACTAGCAGTGTTTATCCAATGCCTGTGTATAGCCTCTAGCCCTGCCTGAAGCCACAGCAGACAATTCCTTAGACATGGCTTCTTACCAGTTTCCATTGCTCTATCTGTGTTTTTAAAGGAAGTTCCCAATTCTGGTATATCCTATTCTGAATAGTACAGAATATGGTAGGCTGCTGCTTGATGCTCAGTTCGGCAGCTAATGACCTGTAAAACGGTTGTATATAGACAAAAAATAGTTGCACAGAAAAGTCCTATTTTATCTCTCTTATGAAATTCTATTTAGGAAACTGAGAATATTTAAGATTACTTTTTCTATCAGAGTAGAAAACCTTTACACAATCCCATACCTTTTCATGATCCATACTTCCATGCAACACAATATTAATCTTTAAAAACATTCTTACGATTTTGTACTACATAGTAGGAATGTTTCAGGCAAGTATTCACATCCATCTGGAATGCCTGGCAAGGCTGGACATGTAATATCCTTATTACATATTCTTCTGCCATGTAAGGAGAGTAACTGTTTACAAGGTAGATTTCAGAATAGGAATACTGATTGATCTTGGGGAGACTACCCCTACTTCCCTGTCAAATGGTGTGACAGCAGGTGTCTTCTGCTCCCCAAAAAAGACAACACGTAAAGAATTCCTCTGTGACATTAAACTGATGCATTATAAATAACTGGAAGGGATTTTAGGAAAACTCTGTGGTGCCATTTGATGTTATGAGCTTGCATGAGCTGTTAGCACGCTGCCTTCCCAGTCAAGTCCAAAGATCACCGGCAAAGGTTTGCAGTGTTAAAGATTCATCCGTAATTTTCTCACAAAAGTAAGGAAAGTGCACACAGATAGTCGTCTCCGTTCTTGAACAGCATAAACTATTCCACCATAACCACCTCTCTGGCATTGTTTGCTGTATGGTAATGAGTGTAATAGTTATATTAACAAGAGTTATTCATTGGTGTTGCTCAGGCTTTCACAGAGGTAAAAGTCTGAGACCCAGTTAGAATCTTTAGAAGAGCTTAAGATCTTAGTGGATAGACTTTGGATCAGGCCCCACATTACAATGTGCCCCTTACATACGATCACCAAAGTTATTACTGTTTTCAAGGGTAAGTGAGCTTGAAACAAGTCATTAATGCAGTGACAGATAATTGCTTTGAAAACAAAAGACCAAGATTATTACGGCAGATCACAGCAAGATCAAAAAGCAAAGTTCTCAGTAAGAATCTCCTTACTGGGAAGAGAAAAGAGATGGGGAAGAGTAAACCTTGCCTGTTAATGTTATTGAGACAGAAAAGTGTGGACAGAATCTGAAAGAATTTTAAAGATTGTGTTATAAAACAGTAGAAAGATATGGAGATTTCTATCGGATGCTTCTTTTTCTTCCATGTAATTTACTAAATTGCATGACTATCTTGAAGTAATCCTGATAATCTGCGTGTATTGGGTAATGTAATATTCATTATGCAGTAATATTTATATGCAAATGTTGAGGAAAAAATACAGTTGGGTCATTTCCTCCAGAGGAAATTTTAATGATGCAATATTTTTTTTGTGCAATTTTCTTACCAATGGAGATAGTGTCCATAAAACAGTTTGGGTTTTGTTATTTTGGGTTTTTTTTGCCTCAACAGGTTAGTGAATGACAGATTTCATTTTTGGTTTAGTGAAAATTCTCTAACCAAGTGACTGAAGTGCTGTCACTTGTAGCATATGACATTTGCTGAAGAGAAAAAACACATGATTCATCCCTGCTTAGGATGAAAATATTCCTTATATTATAAAATTCCTGCAATCTGGAAGATGCACAAAGGCTTAGCTGATACTAGCAGTAATTTCAAGTGAATTCAAATTAGATATGCTTATTGCAGATCAAAGACACTGCTTAATAGCATCGTGCTGTATGGTTGGGAAAACAGAGGACTGTTTCAAAGAGCTCAAAGATTCTTATTTTCAGTCCTCTGAATTTCAGTGACTTTCCCAGCCAGGATCCTTGATTTCCAAAGTCAAATCAGCAGGCAAAACTTGAACTCCAAATAAATTGAACTCCAAAGCCTTTTCCGTCAGCTGCCTACAATTCTCTTATCCAATAAATAATGCTTTTTAGACAGAAGCCCTAACCTGTACATGGAACCAAGAGAGATTAGTTAATTTATAATACATTCCTGAAATGGGCCTTGCCATTAAATTTGATTTTGTTGTAAAATTTATTGCCAGGAAGTTGAAAAAGTAAATGTGGTTCCTTATCTGTTTATAAAGGAGTTAAAAAAAAAACAACAATTGGCTATAAGGCATTGCTAGAGAAAAGTAGAAGTCAGTGAAGCAGGATATGATAGGCAAATAAATCTAATGCTGTTTCCTGGTGATGTATTTTGTTACATACATTAAAAAGTAAACTGTTTTTCCTCTTATTAAATCTAATATGTGGTGATCAGATTCAGGCAACAAATTTCCTATTAGGAAAGACTTCTCTAAAAATCATAATAAAAGCCATGAGTGAAAGCAAAAATAACCCCCATGTTTTATTCCCCATTGGATCTTGTAGGCACCCTTTTTAGCTGCTGTTCACATTTTAATGATCAGGTACTACATATTACCTATGAACTAATGAGAATTGTTTTCAGCACTGCCATTGATTTTACATATTTCAAACTAAAATAATTATATATTGAAAAATGAAGTTAAAATATGTTGAAGTATAGTTGCATTTCTTACAAACAATAATGCACAATGGAGACATTGAAGAAATTTCATGGCTGTTTAAGCTGACTAGGTTCTTTTAGATGAAATTCATTTGACTAACAATTTTGCTAAAACTGAAACTGGAAAGCTTCCAGTCAGCCAAGCACTAAGACAATAAAAAATAAGCCTGGGAGAGACCATTCTGTGTATCAGCTCTGTTCCTGTACAAAGATAGAAAAGGTTTAAGTCCTTCACCTGCTCGACTACCAATGACACAGTGGGAATGCTTCCATTGAAACAAAAACTGCAATGTATAAGGACATACTTTGTTTTGAAATCTTTCACTGAAGGAACTTCCATCAGATTTTATGGAGGGTTTTTTTTGTTGTTGTTTGTTTTGGATTTTTTAATCTAAACTTTTTTTAAATGCCGGAAGCCTGCATGCATTGTTGCTGGTGTGGCCTTGGCCAGGGGCAATCCATATGAAGTTGTCTATGAACACTAGGTTTTAATTTGGGACATTTGTGATCAGTCACTTTGAACAAAAGCACTCTTTATGAGGGATGAATTAGTTTTCCCTCACACAGCTCTATGTATGTACAGTTGCACATATTGAAATGAGGAACCCTTATACCAGACATGTCAACTCACTTCTACTTTCGTGAAAACATTTTTAGTGTATTGCTCTTCAGTCTAATACAAGACAAGAACATAGATCTGAAATCCCAGCTGTTGCTGCCCAGAACTGTTGTGCAGTTTTTCATTGAGGATGTCATGACTTCTTGAAAGTGTTTGGGGAATCACAAATGAACAGTGCAGTTGGCTTCTTATACATTTAATTCAGTTATTCAAACTGCTGGTGCCAGAACTCTCTAGATATAAACTATAAATGAGCTCCACTGGTGTGAAGTGAATGTGGAAATCACTTACAGGCAGAAATGTCCTTATAGGCTCAACCTGATACGCAGAGTGCCCCTTAGACCTCCACCATGACTAACACGTCTGAGAAGACAGGGACTCTTCCCTGCTGTCCTATGAGCATCATGAGTGGTGGCACAATTAAACTGTTAATTCATACAAGGAAATACCTGAGTAGAAGGTCATTTATGACCTGTACATTTATTTGTAAAAATGCCTTTGCATCCCTCTGTGGCCCCACTTAAGGACCCATGCAGTTCTTAAGTATAAAAAAAGCCACCAGTGTTTTTCTGAAAAATATCATCAATTTGTCTTGAGGAAGGTTTTTCCTGGCTCCAGTTGCTAAGGATTTCCAAAAATAGTCATTCTGATTTCACTAAAACTGCTCACCTGATTATGAACTCCTTGGTTTTTCAAAAATGTCCTTAGGGACAGGGAAGTTTCTAAGATGATTAATGTGATGAAGGGTTTACTTCCTTTTTTAAATCTGGGCTTCTAATGCAAACTATAGTACGCAGAAAATTGAGTTGACTTCTTATGGCTGTGAGTCACATTCAAGTACTCCTGCCTTTGAGGATCTCTCTGTTTATTTAATGAGCTTGATTTCTTCAGGACAGGCTGGGATGGAATATCTAGTTGTGAAAGGACTATGCAATGTCTGCTCAGAGTTTTGTTCACTTTTGCATTTGCCCTGTTTCATTACGATACTATTTGGTGTAGGGTTTCCTAGCATCTTAGAATGTCCAGCTACTGTGCAGCCAACAGAAGCTGCAAGAAGCTTAGCATCTTACAAGATTTGGCCTTGCCAATGAATGGCCCTTTGCAGGGAGTATTTTGCGTGAGTGGCCTCTAAAGTAGTGTTCTTACTTTACACTGAATAAACTGTAGGAGAAAAATCATAATTCCTCCCCCTTTCGAACCCTCTCCCTATCCCCATCCCATTCTGGCCTCCACAAGCAAGTCTGAGGTCATCTGCAGGATGTTTTCCTTCTGTGGAGTAGTTCCTCTTACTATTTCTCAGACATTAGTGTTTAGATTGATTGCTTTTATTTTACTTTCCAGGGTCTATTTTTTTAAAGACATGTGTGTGTTTTCTATTTTTATTCTATTCTTAAGCTTGAAAATGTAGTGAATCAGAAATTAATTCAATCCTGGCATTCCTTCAGTTCCTTCACAGCTCCCAAACATACTGCTCACCTTCTGCTCACCATTTACTTTCTTCACATTTTACTGTTGTTTGCATATCTTATTCAAAAAATATTTTAATGTAAATAAGCTGTGAGTTTTTACAGCTTTCTCTGGTATAGCTTGGAGCAGAACTCTTATGTGCTTCTTTCGATTCCTCTTTCACCGACAGCATACAAGAGGCAATCTTGCAATCAAATGCATGTCAGTGGGCTCACTTTCCAAATACTGAAGATAATGTCTTGTTCATAATGAGATTACAATCAAGGTCTGAAATTCCGTAGTCTCAGCAGCTCTGGGGTCTCACACTTTTGGAGCTGATTATGTTTTCTACCAATGAAGGACCTTTTAACACTCTTTCTGCAGACCTTGATAGATTTAGCTTTGAAATGAGGCATGTTAGTACTCTAATATAATGCTCTTCAGGTAGACTGTGTGTGCTCCACAGACAGCTCACTGCATTTTAAAAGCACTATTATTTCCTGCTACAGAAAGCATCTAAAACTGTACCAAGCAAACCTCTCCTTTTAAAGGTTTAAGGTATAGTGTGGGGCTAAAATACCTGTTGAAACAGGAATGAGATGAGTGGATTTCAATTCAACATTATCATTTTTCAGGAGCGATGTGTCAATGCATGTGCTCCAGGCATCAACTTGTGTAATGAAAGTTAAACTCATAGAGGTCTTGATTATTACTTGCACATCTGCAGTGCACCGATAGTGGAAATGGCATACAAAAAAATCTCCAAAACAAAACAAACCACAAATTTTCTCACAGGATGAGACTCACAGCATCACTGTAAAACTTCTTAAAATTGGCAATATGTAACCTGCCTGACTTCTGACGTATATACTTTTATCTGGGAATTTCTTCCTAATTTTTGATTTTTTTATTAATCTATGGCACTTTCTATCAGTGGACCTATTTTGAATTTTTATGGATGCCAAATAGAGAATTTATCTCCTTTCTTCATATGCATGATACTCTGAACACAGATACTTTTATAGTAATGATTATCATGGGAACTCTTGAAATAGATACAGAGTTCACAGAAACCTTTGTGAAACACTAAATATCAAGAGTCATTATGTGGCCTTTTTACAAAGGCTCACATTGGCACCTAACAAACAAGTGACTGATAAACACATACACTTAAAGGCCATTACAGAAAATTTCTCAGCTGACAAGAAAGTCTGTAAACACTAACCTTTTCTGAGGTCAGTCAAGACCTTTCTGGAGAAAGGCCCAGATTACCCAGAGCTAGATCATCTTCAGCAAGCAAGATTTTTTTCCCCACATTGTGGAATTACCTATTGAGTAGATTTGTGAGATCAGGTAGCACGTACAAAGCCACAGACACCTAAAGTTCTTCTGTCTAAAACTGTTATTCTAAGAATGCCAGTATAGGTACTACACTGACTGTGAAAGAGCCAAAGCCCACAGCCACTTCTGCCTAACAGCTCACTGTTAATAAAGTGACTGCATGTGAAATTGCTCAGGAGCATCTTTATCTGCCTGTCATGAGCAGTTGGCACCTGGCTCTTGCTAAAGCTCTGCAGAGGGGCTGTCGCCTCAGGGCTGTCCATGTGAGAGCACACCAACCACTGCAGGCCATCCCTGTGGGGATTAGCTCAGGAGTCAGTGCAGTCACACAGGAAGAGACAGACCTGGGCGTAATCTCTTCCTGTGCTTTTGAGACATGTTTCATAAGAATGTGACTCATTTCATGACTAGATATCAGAGGAAACATCCTAATAAGCTGCTGCTTGGGTGGAAAAGGAAAGAGGCGAGCACAGCTCTTGACTCCTTTTCCCAAAGGGTCTGTTTGACATAGAAATTTAGTGTTTAAACAAGAACTACATTTGTCTTACTGTAGTAAGCTTGCCAGCAGTAAATGAAAACCATGTCCTAGTCCTTGTTCTACTGGATGTTTGCTTATCTCAGAATATTACAGAAGCAGAGAATATTCTCATTTGGAAGGGACCCACAAGAATCATTGTGTCCAACTCTTAAGTGAATGGTGCATACAGGGTTGAACCCACTACCTTGGTGTTATTAGCACCAGGCTCTAGCCAACTGAGCTAATCTCAGGGTAGCTACATTCCTTACATAAAATCTGTAAATACTCAGTGAGACAGAAGTCCACACAGGGAACTTATTCTTTTCTACCACGGGCCTTTACTATAGTGGCTTAAGTGATTGCTTCAGGACAGGTTTTCCAATCAGCTGGAGATAACAAAGTGATTCAGATGAAAGCTCACTTTGAGAGGTGCAAAGCATGCCAAAACCAGGGACTGAAGAGTATTGAGGAGCTCAGGCTAGCATGCTATGGTTTCTCAAATACATAGTATAGAACTGACATGTGTTTCTATTAGCAACAGAACAAAGAAAAAAACCCATGGATTTTCCCCAGTTAAAAGCTAAAAATTATTTTGTTATGGAATTAAGTAATCAAGATTCATTTTTAAATCCCCTCTGCTTATCTGAGAACTGTCTTTTGACTGAAGTGGTGATCAAATAGGTAAGGAAAAGTTTTCATTGACCTTATCAGAATACAATGACTCTTATGTGAGCAGTCACGTTTCCTGACACAATAAATGAAATGTGACCACAGCTGAAGACAATCTAATATGAATCCATTAAACAGAAAGGGATTAAAACCTTTGTTTTTTAGAAGACATATCTGCAGTGTAACTTGCTGCTCCCCTGCAGTTCAATTCCAGTCTAAAACCAACATGATTTTGCTAGTCTTGTTTGGGCTTTGATAACTGAAGTTTGGTCAGGTCCTAGCATGGGCAGAGTTTAACTCTCCATTCTCTTGGATATCATGGTGATAGGAAACACCAGGCCAAGATAAAATCTCATATCAGTAAATGTTCATTCTTCATATGAATTTCTCTGAGCAATTTTCTTCTTGTGACTATTTAGATTGTCCCATCTTTGACACATACTCCATCTCATCGAGGGAAAGGATTGATAACTTCAGTGGTGCGTGAGACATACAACCATGATGAAAATGATATCTAGTTACATGCCTGGAAAAAGGAAGCAATTAATCAATAAAGAGTTCAGAAAACAATAGATGCTACCTAATAATGCTGATGATGGAAGCAGTGTGATCAATTTCTTTTATGAATGAAACTTGGGCATACTTTGGGTTTGTTAAATAACAGTGTGGTTTCATGTTCTTTTGGCTGTAAGTTAATTGAATCTGACCTACAAGGTACTTCATTATAACTTGTCTCCACAAAATTATAGACAATCTTTTTGTTTTCCTAAATAGAAACCTGATTAATATTAAATTCTCTCCAACTGCTCAGAGACATGTTGTCATTCCCAGCGTCTATTGGCATCAAAAAAAATTAGATTTTAGCATTTTATAATTTTAAGTAGTTTTCAAAATTACACAATAAACAAACAATAGGTAATCATTCTGAAAATAATTCTCATATTTTTATTTTAAATACTTCAGTTCTTCATCTAAGAATAAATTTTCTGTCTTGAGTACTTCTACCTATTATCCGACACCACAACTTTTCCTGTAGGAAGTGCAACACATTTTGCCTTTTATTTTTCATGGGCTTTGTATGACTTTTTAATGCAGGCCCTTGAGAAAACATTTTCTCTTCAGTATGTCTTACAAGTTACATTGGTCTCTTAAAAAAACCCCTCATCAGACACCAGGAATGAACCTAAACCACACCAAAACGTGTTGGAAATTGTAGTTACTGTAATTGTGCAAATAAAGAACATGCCGAAACCAAAACCAAAGGGAAGTGAGGTTTGGTTATAATACATCCCACATAATATGTGTTAGCTTAATTATGTTATTTGCTTTGTGTTACCAGGAAAAGTGTAAACCAATCCTTTTTCATTTTTCCTGAACCATTCCAAACTGGTTTTGGTGTAACACTCCATTTACACTTTTAGATATTATTTACTTTATTTCTCCCTTCTCCAGTCAAATAAACATAAGCAAACAAGCAAGTAGAAATTTCTAAGTGAATATGCTCTTTGAAGTAAAAGCAACCACCACCCTCTGAAAATGTTTAAATAAAGTATTTGAACAGTTCTACTTTTTTTTTTCCCTGAATAACTTCAGTATTCCCAAAATGTCAGCTTCTGGTAAATTGTCTGGTAATCAAAATGTGTTTAGTCAGTCTTGCTTTAAATAGAAAACATCATAAAAATACGCAAAATATGTGAGTTTAGTAATCTGGGGCAAATCTGAATAAAACATCTTTTGAGCAACCAAGGAAGCTGAGGTGTTCTTTCCATTGGAGGTGATGCAGAAAACGGGACAGACAAAAAAACTGTTCATTTTTCCCCTGCTCCAAACTCGGTCGCCGCCGGAGCCGGCGGTGCCGCGGTTCCCTGGGAGCGCTTCGGGGTGGGCTCTAGCGCCATCTAGCACCCCGCCCGGGCACTGCACGGCATCGCCGCTTCCCCTTGTCCATGTCTTTGCAAGCAGAAATCCAGAGCATCGCTTTTAGCTTACCCAAATATAGTGGTAAATGCTGCCAAACGACACGTTTCAATATGGAATAATATCCAGGAGTACTGTGATAAGTCGGGGTAGCATTTACAGTGCTTGCAAACTGCACCACAGGGTGCCTGGCACTGCTGGCCTTCTGCAATGATCCATAATTCCAAACCCCTTACTGATGATGGAAGCAAGTGGTTTGAACCCTTCCAAGGACAAAAGCCTTCAGTTTCTTATGAGGGTTTTTCTGAACAACAACAACAACAACAACAAAATAAAAACCCAAAGAGAAAACTCCAAAAAGTGACAAAAATGAAACTTTCTACTGGAATTGGACTGGGTTTGATTAAACTTTCGTTGGGAAAGGTTTTTTTTGTTCCCAGGTGGATTTCCTTGTAAACATCTTGCAAAAAAAAAAGTCTAGAATAGACCTCGATAAAGCCACATCCCTCAAGGCAAGAACCATTGTGTCTAAATTACCTTTGATAAGTGATAGTTCAAATTACACCAGACAGTCTCCATTCCACTGCATTGCTTTGATTGTTTTGGGGTTTTTTTTTAGAAATCTTTTCTTTATTTCTGAACAGACCCTTGTTTTATGTAACATAATCCCATTATTTCTTATCCTAGCTAACCTGGACATAGGGAAGTAGCTCTCTCCAGGGCTATCTTTTACCTAGCAAAGTTACTGCCGAGTTCCTTCTTCAATCTTCTTTAGGCTACAAGTCCCAATTCCTTCAATCTTTGCTCACAGGTTTTCAGACCCCTGATCACTCTTGACATCCTCTTGTCACCTGGGGCTTAGGGCACTCATGTGGAGAACATGAGCCTTTGCTTTGGCAAAATCAGATAGAACGAAAACAAAAGCACTAAGAGACAGCATTGCAAAGCTATACCTCTGACCTAAGTTTTATAGGTGGTCTCATTAGTGAATGGCTTTAAAAGTACACAGTGATGTTGGCCCAGTTAAAGCTGAGCATAGATGTTCAAAACTGTTAACAGTTTTATTTTACATTACTTTCTGTTCTGATAGGAAGCCATGAAATATGCATAATATTTTGATGTCTGTAACCTGTCTCCTCTTTAGCAATGCTTTCAGGCTACCAAGAAAATTGTCAGTCTGGGTTTGTTTATAAAACAAATATGATTAACTCAGGATTTTTAATGCATCCTATTTGTAAATAAAAGAAAAAAGGAAGCCATTTCTCCTGAGAGGACCTATGGTCTCCATATCATGTTTAATAATTAACAGCATTCACCATGCCAGCAATTATTGGGAGACATCTCATGAAGGTGGCCTCTTGCTCTCAACAAACACATTGACTAATTTTGACAAATGTCATTGGTCTCAGAAGCATGCTTATTCATAGTAGCACATTTAATGATCTGCAGAGGATGTCCTTTTCTAATACTTAGAAGTTATAGAAAATACCTCCTACATCCTGCAATTAGAGCATAGTCTGTAAAATAATTAGTTACAGGGAAAGAATGTCAGCCAGGAACAAGGGTTCCTAAGATCACAACCATTTCAGCAATATAGAACAAACTAAGGAACTAATCAGAAAGCTTCTGAAAGACATAATTTCAATGCTAGTTTTATTTTTAAGGGTAGTTTATGAAAAATATTCCAAATTAGTAAATTTCATAAAAATAAAATATGTTACTTGGATATTTATTGGGGAAAAAACCCACCGAAAACAAACAGTGAAAAAAAAGCATTGCTAAATTGGGGTTCCAGACATTTTTCAAAACATCTCAGAGGTATAAACTCCTATGTGAGAATCAGTTGGCTAATACGAAATATCACTTATATTATTTAATTTCACAGGCTATTTCAGCAACAACATTCCTACATTCCTTCTAAGAGAAAATAGAGGGGACGAATTTAAGAGACAATAAGCAATAACATATTTTATTAGGAGCAGAGCTGATGTTGTTATCAGATCCTGCAACAGATTCTGGACATGAACTCAAGCCCTGAACCAAGATCATTCCAAAGGCATTGCCCATTCTGAGCCTCTCCAAAGAGGTGCCTGCTCATCAGAGTTGTCCAGAATGCTGTGGTCATCCCATCTTTGCACATCACTGGCCACAGGCACTACCCAAACCATGTTAGCCCCATGGGTCTGCTAGGCAGGGGCAAGTGTTTGGCAGCACTTTCATTCAACAGTCAAATCTTCTTTATCCTCAGTCTTCAGTAGGTACTACTGTAATCCACAGTTAGTTTCAGTGAGCTTTTGGGAAACTCTGCAGGAAGCTGCAGCAAAGTTGTCTCCAATAAGAAGGGTATAACAGATGCTGTTGACAATGGAAATCAACCTTATATGAAGTTTGCCTTTTATAATAGCTCCTTTTAACTTTGTAGTATTTGTTTGATGCAACAGGTTTTCCTGTGTCTTTCCAGTAGCTAATGTTTAAAACAGCATTGGACTTGACTACCACACTTTTGACTTCTCATTCGCAGATGACCATTGTTATTATAATTCTATTTTACTAACAGGGAGTTCCCCATTTTCACCAGTGTTTGATCTAATGGAGGGCAAGCAGCAGATGGTTCATACACACTCATCAGTTTCTCTGAAAGGATGTTTCATTACTGTGTGGGTGGAAACATCCTGTTTTCAAAGTAATTGTAATATAGCAACTGTAATAGGTCGTACACAATATTCCAGGTTTTATATAGTAATTGCCTTAGATAAGACTCAAGAAGAGAAACAATGAGGTCTACAGAAACATTTTTGACCTTGGCTATGTCACTTGTATTTCCTTTTTACTTGCTGTTTCCATCTTACTTTATGGCACAAGTTCTTTGACACAGAGATTATCTTTCACATATGGTCATATAACATGATACAGATGCCTTTGTGCAGCCAGGGCTTCTGTCCTCAGTGTAATAAAAATAAACAACAGTAACAAGAAATGAAATACTGTAGACCTTTATCCTGCTGTGCTAATAACATGAGGAAAAAGGAGTCTAAGGGTGTCATCCAGGAGGATCTGAGCATCAAGCTACGACTCATGAGTGGAGAGATTAAATTCAAGACATGAAGTCAGAGGAATTCCCATTGTAGTCACTGAATACAGATAGGTAGGCTTTGCCTTCGTCCATAGCTTCTGTTCATTTAAAAAAAAAAAAAAAAAAAGAAGCAGAAGAGGAATGAAGAAATAATATCTGAAAGCAGTAATAGCATGGAACAAATTAATGATTGAAAATTAGGAACTTTTCTGGCTTGTTTGAGCAGCTCGTGCCATTCTCATATCCAGACTCCAAGTCAGTTTTTAATAACACTTGATCTGAAGTCTACAGAAAGAGAGAACAGTGAACATTTCCACTATGGAGTAGATTGTTACACTGCATCAATTATAGTAAGCACATCTTTGGTTTTGTTGACTTGGTGGGTAATCTATGTAAGAAAGGTCAAATTAGAATCTTAAATTAGAAACTGTTCTTTTAAATTAAATTTTCAAAAATGTTTACAAAAGTATACTGGGCTATAACATTTGCCTGTTCTGAGTATTGATACGAGGTCAGACACTAGAGTATATATGAAAAGAGAATTTGATAAGATCACAATCGACCAAATAAAATACACAAAATTTTCTCGCACTACTACTTCAGTTCTAATTATGAACTTGAATGTATAATCACACAGCCATACTGAGGTGGTGGCTGCAGCCACTGGCACAGTGCAACCATACCTGCGCAGTCACACTGGTGGTGTTAGAACTGCCATGTAGTTCTGCCTTTACAGTGTTTAAGCACTGCTTTTGCTGCTATCATTACTGACAGTCTGTTTCTCTGTGTAAAAAAAGCTTCTCTTACAAGCAGAACTGAGTCTTTTCTGTGACTCCTGAGGTTAGAGTAGTTTAGAGTAGTCCTAATAAAGATCAATTTTATTCTGAATTGTAGTAGATTTATAATGTGGTTTTCCAACCATATTTTCAGTACATCAGGAAACCAGCAGGTTCTTTTTCATTTGTTCTAACTTGCTTTCTTCTAGACAGAAAACTGAGTACATTTAGGCTGCAGAGCCAATACCCACACACAATATAACCATTTGGAGAAATTATTTTTATAAAACTTTGAATGTAAAAAGAACCAAATATCCTTATCTGTGGTAGGTGAAGGGAGGTAAGTAGCTACCATGAAGCTGGTGTGAGGGCTGCTAGGACAGGTAGAGTATGTTCACAAGAGGGACTGGGCAGGCAGACCACCCTATTATTAGCTGTGTGGGCTGTTATTACCTCCACATTTATCATTTGCTAAAGAAAACTTGCATAGGAAAAGAAAAGGATGGGAAAATATTAAGATGTCTACATTTAATTACATATTATTTCTAAATAGCACTTTATGATCTGTCAAGGTTATTTAGTAGGTATGTTTGTGACCCATTATGAGTATGAGGATATTCCTTCTGCCCATTTTTTTAATAACATGACTTCATGGCATGCCAAATATATTTTCTAGTGAGTTAAAGGTGGAGGGGAATGAAAAATGTGTATTAAATGAGTCCAAAATTTTATAACGAATTTTTTTTTCAGTATGTGTTAGTATGAACGAATAAGTTAAAATTTCACAAATGGAAATGTTATTTTTAGTGTAAATTTTAATGAAAATCTTCCAAAGAAATGACTGCCCAGGCCTTGGACCCAGGATTATTATTCTGCCCACAACATATTTAGAAATCTTTTCTCTGACACCTGACCTGTCGTTCTCCACCAGAGATCCACACAGTTACTTCTCTCACTCTGGGCCAAACACAGCCAGCTGGTCACATCTTGGTGACAGACTTTTATTCTCTTGGGAGGACTTTCACATGACAGAGGAAAACTGATCACCATTATGCCAAAGTTTTTATCCTGTAATGAGGAAGCTTCAAGCTAATGGGAAATTTCTGTAGAAGGGTTAGTGCTAAGACATTGTGTTAACTCCAAGAAATTTAACTTTTGGTCAAAATATCTAAAGAAAGCATTGTTTCTGGTCTATCCTACTTGTTTGTCTCAGCCTGTGAGTCTTCAGCATGGAAATCTTGGATGCATTATTTCTTATGCCTGCATTTTTTTTCCTATGTAACATCTGACGTTTACTAGAATACTTTAAGGAGCAAAAGACCATAATGTTATGTCTACATCTTAGATAGCTCGTTTTGATGTTACCCAGTACGTTGGTACAGTCTGTTACTCCTTTTTCTGCCAAGCAAAATCTATTCACTTGTGCCTTTTCGGCAGTAATGTGTTTTGGAGGAAAGCTGCTGTTGTTTGGTGCCTGATATCATAACAGACCTTAACTCTTCTACATATGATCTGCACTGGACAGGTATTTGTTTCAGAAATGGTTTGCCTAAACATTTGCAGCAACACCTACAAATAATATTCAGACAAAACTACTGTAAGAAAAAAGTTCAAAGCAATCAAGGCTGGTGAAAAATTTTTCTTAGAGAACTACTTTAGCATAAAATTAAAAAAAAAGATACCCTGCACTAAAACAAAACAAATGAACGCCCCAGCAGTCATTCATCTAATATTAATTTTCAACACAAGGAAGAAATAACTGTGGGGAGAAGAACAGTCTGGGAAATAATATGCAGGTAAGTATATGGAGTTTTCTGCGTTGTCTGAGTGTATCCACAGTCATTATAATGAGAAATAACCCTCTAAATTAAAATAGTCTAGGCCAGGTGTGTGGACAGCCTCATATTTGCTGTAGTCAGATAACAATTTAAAATGAAACTATTTGTGTAAGACTGAATTCTGAGCATGTTAAAGCTTCCTGATGGACAAGACAGATAGCAAAAAATGTCTAATAAGATAATACTTCCAGGCTTATCTTTGGCACTTTGCAAAGCATAAAGCACAAGCAACAGCAAGAAACCATTTATCACCCACAAAATAATTGTTCTTTGCCTCTTATAATAATACTGTCCAGGACTTTGACCACAAACACTTAAATTTTGTAGGAAATCAGATGTTGCCTACCCAAAAAAAACCCCGAATATGGAGAATTTTAAACTACTGCTTCGTATTTGTCATGATTTCACATTCCAAAGTAAGATTAAAATTGACAAAAATTCATGTAGAATTTAAGAAAAATTGGGAAGTGAATTGTAATTAAAATGTGAAAGTTGTTGTCTTCCACTGCTGAATCTCAAGGTAGCTCATCAGCTCCAAGGCACTATAAAGTAATGACTGACAAACTGAAGCTCCACAGCTCACTCACTCCCTAGGAAAGGAAAGGAGCTTGTTTTCTCCCCCTAGCACATCAAATATTTAATTAGACACTGCAACACTAGGCACTGTGGATTATATTGTCCCTCACAATCTGCTGTTCTGCAGAGGGCACATGGCTCTGGATCACAGCAGGGACTTACAGCAAGCCTCTGTGTTTTATTCCATGCGCTCATCCCCATTTTCCTCCTCTGGATTGAAATCAGAGGCTCATTTTAGGTAACAACAAAGCTCGTGTTGAATGCAGTAAAGCCAATATCTTATCCTTTGCTGTAATGTTCTGAAAAAAAATCACATGAACCTTTTGATTTTTTTGAGGGAGAATATCATGGTGGTAGAGTACACAATAGACATATTTAGAGGTTCTCCACACATAGTAGCATTTCAGTTGTCCCATATTTCAACTCCTTTGGATAAACAAACGTGGTAAAGTAGAATACTGATATAATGAAATGTCATTCATCATTCAGTGTTACAGATGATGTTACAGAAAACGCCAAGTACAGAAAACTGTGTACTGAAACCAACATTCATCTTCAAGAAATCAATGTGCTAAGTAATAATAGCTAACCTGAAAGAAAATATATTTGCAGAAGCTCAGCTACGCATGAAGAAAATGGATGCAAGTAAAGAATAAATGCTCAACAAGAAATAATTCAGCAATTTTTTATCTGCTTAAGATTTATCTACAGAAACATTTTTTTTTCAAATCATGTATTATAAGTTACACAAAATTTGCACAAATTGTGTTTTACATTCCAAAGGAGATTCATTTTAACTTTTCTGTTAAAAGAAGACCATAACAATCCCACGAGGATATAAACAAAGAGAATTCCTCAAATTAGATAGTACATCAAAACAAAAAAGAATGGTTAAAGCAGTCACATAGTCCATCTGCTGGGGTAGGCTAAGTTAAATAAGAACCTGTCCAGCACTATTTTATTATTCAGTGTTCAGATTTTAACGGGGGGAGAAGGAAAAAAAACCCTTCATACTTTTCACTGTGAAAAACACTTCATTCATATTCTTATCTAAAATGAAACATAGAATATGGTAGATTATTTTAATTAACATGAGTTAGGGTATTTACTCCAAAGAAATAAGAACTTCATTGCTCAAGACAGTCCTCTGAACTAATGCCTTCATGTAAAGGAAAACGGAATGCCTTGTGGTATTCATGCAGTTATCAAAATCCCAGCAAACTATAAAAAAACAACTGTTCACTCATGAAAAAGCCCAAAAGTAGATAACCCATAGAGTGGGTGAAGCTGGGATCAAGGAAACTGCCATAATTAAAATAATTACAATACCAAAGGGCTGAGCCAGAAGAATTCTCCAAGATGTCCAAGTATTTTTTTGCAATATGCATAAATGAACTCTCACTACAAGAACCATGGAAGACTGTCCTGAGACTTAGCAGTGTTGTTTCCATGGGGGAATCTGTATCATATATCGGAGATGTCATACATGCAAAGACCTCAACCCACCACACAGAACTTGAAATCATGCAGATATATATCTAGCAGGCCTGAAACAGTATGTTTAATTTGGTCATCCCAGTGGGGAAGTAAAATGCACAGCAGAGGGCTTCAATGAAATTATCTGTATGTTTAATTCTCAGCCTGACTTCATGGTTTGACTGTTAAAATGCTGGGGAAACACAGCCATTACCAAAATATGGACCAGTGCAAACTCCTGAACACCATGGACATAATGATTTTGTCAGTATCTCAGATGTTCCTAGTGATGAAGATATGACCAAAACCAAAATTGTGTCTGAGCCAAAAACAATTTGAGGAATTATACCACAGTGATATTTTGCAGTATTTGGCATCCGTTTAGAGCTCAGTGCAGCATGTATGTGCCTGGTGGACTATTGAGACTCTGTTGTGAAACATCTTACTGAAAAAACCCACACAGCAACTTCATTATAGAGGATCTCTGAGATGAATTATAGCTAAATCTAATAAGAGATATAAACTGTTATTATAATGTCTTTCAAATTTGTTTACTGGATAACTGAATATCTTTAGTTCTGGATTAGGGATCATGAACTATAGATCTCAAGGGCTGTTGCTGCTACTTAAGCGGTTTATAAAATGTGGTGCCTTTTTTTTCCATCTTAAATCATTTACAGTTAACAAACTCAGGAAGAAGTCCTTTCCCGCACAGCACATAACTTCAAATTCACTGAAATGTATAGACAATATTGCTCTGATAAAAAGTTTCATCCCAGAATTAGATGAGTAGAAAGTCTGCTTCTAAACTGTTTTAATCACAAATCCAGTCAAGAAGGCCTCTCATTATCTTCTAATGTAGTTCAGACTATAGAAAGTTAGAATATGCACAAAAAACCCCAAACATTTCCTTTAGCCCTCAAGACACTTTTAAAAGCAAGGTGTTCCTTTTTGCTTCACTCAGATCATACTGTTGTTCCCGCTAAAGAACAATGAACAACTAATTTAAATAAAGTTTGGGGGTTTTGTTTGTTTGGTTGGGGTTTTTTTCTGTTGCTATGCAAAAGATACGAACTGCTTTCTAGTTGCATTTTATGACAAATTATCTTTCAGACCCAGTATTTCAGTGTCTGTCCACATATGTGACCATAACTCCCCTCCACAAGTCAGAAATAAATTCGGACACACAGTTAACACCAGCATCTAGATGAGCTCCACTGAGAATTATCAGATCTTAAGAGAAATCAACAATCAACAAGCTTCAGAAACACAGCCTAAGCACCATGTCTATGATGATTCTCTCAATGAAAATAACACTATTTGTAACACTTGCTGTAAGCAAGCTTCATATTGAGGCAGTCTTTCAAAGAATAAATCCACAGTGCTGTATATAGAAGTACTTTATTCTAGGAAATGAACTTTAATTAGAACATCACTGGTGTCAAATTTCTAATAAAATGTTTAAAGACAAATGGAGATAACAGAACCTTGGGAGCTCTGCTAATGTAGAAACAGCTGTTAATTGCTGGGGATTTACATTTTTACATTAGCACAGTCTGAGACACAGAACTGATAGAGAGACACAAAGGCTTTTTATGCATGTAAGATTTCAGCTTGCCACATAAATGGCGTGTTCAGCCGCTGTGTAGCACCCACAAGCTCGCAGAGCCCTCAACACCAGCTCCTCTGCTGATGCAGCCTGTGGGGATTAGCTCCTACCTATGTCTCCAGTCATATTCTATTAGTCCTTGCACAGATTACCATGGACTACCTGCATCTGCATTTAGAATAAACACACTTTTACTCAGTCTTTCCTAAGGAGACTGGAAGACAGAGAAGAATTGCCATTTTGATAGCTTCATTGCCTGCTTCCTTGCATCTCTTCCACCACCAGTGGAGCATGACATAGCTATCCTTTGAAGCATAATATTCTGCTGAGCCACACATGGATTTTCAATAAGAAGTTTGACAACAGATTATTGCAGGTCATCAGTGAATGTCCTGAGCTTCTCTCTGGGGCCTCTGAGAATCAGACCGTTAAAAAGGTGATAAATTTTAAAGCTACAGGTAGTAAGGCATGGAAATACTTGGGGGAAATGGATCTGAATTACTTTTTTCCCTCCTGATCCTGACAGGAAGGGTTGGCCAATGAAAGTACTATGGACACAAGGCCATACCAGATAGAAATCTGGATAAAAATACAACAGCCAAAACTCCCCAAATATTCTCCCTCAAAACAAACAAACAAACAAAACAAAAACAAAAAACCCAAACAAAGAAAAAACAAACAAACAAAACCCCCAAAAACAAAACCAACCCCCCCCAAAACACCAAGCCAAAAAAACCCCACCAGAAATACCAAACATATGTTGTTCTTTCCTACTCAAAATAAAATGATCTTCAGAATTATGCCTTTACAAAAATTGCATAGTTTGAAACGTATTTATTTCAAAATGCCTCTATGTACTTTCAAAGTCAATTACAAAAAAATCACAGACTCACAAACAGTAATCTGAGAGGTGTGAGGTGGAGAGAATCTGTTGAGAGAAAGAGGTGGACACAACCTGAATGAAAAAAATCTATTCTGCATGCTATTCCACCTCAATAGCAGGAAATGGTTAAAAAAAACCCAGGGGAAGCAGTCATATATATGTATTTTTCCAAATAATCTTGAGCAGGTAATCACAGAACCATAGAATATCCTGAGTCAGAAGAGAACCACAAGGATCAAATCCAGCTCCTGGTTCTGCCCAGGATAATCCTCAAGAATCACACCATGTGCCCGAGAAGGTTGTCCAAAAGCTTCTTGAACTCTGCCAGGCTTGGTGCTGTGACCAATTCCCTGAGGAACCTGTTTCAGTGCCCAACCACCCTCTGGGTTGTGAGACACTGGATTCAAATCTCACAGAGGATTGTTTAATTGTCAGGTTGTAAGCAATTCAAGAGTTAGTGTGTGTGTGGAAAGGCTCACAGAGCCCACATGGCAGCTCTGGAGCCCACAGGGGGAAGCCCTAGAGCAGCTATCAATCAAAAAGGCAGCTTGAGAGCACATCCATGCCATGCTCCCTGCAACGTATAACCCAGCCTCTGGCTGGCTATACTACCTCTCATTGCATCCTGGAGCCCCTGGGTGGCCAGTGAGCTAGAAATTCCACCTGGGCAGGGTGGCCACAGAGGGCCAAAGCACATAAAGGCAGCCACACATGGTCTCCATCTCTCTCTCTCCGGGGACCCATCTCCACCATGTGAAGCTAGACTTTTATAGGACTCTCTGGCAGTAGCTATTTAGTAATATGTTCTTCTCTTATTCTCCTCCCTTCTCACTCTTTCTTCTTCTGTGTCCTTACTCCTTTTTCTTCTCTCAATCTTTTTCTTTCTCTACTGATTTCTTATTATTTTGGGCACCTTAAAATGAGTAGGTGGATTTTTCTGAGTTGTATGGGCTAGCATGTGCTAAGTCAGTGCTTTGGGGAATACTTTCTTTTGGTTGTATTAAACTTTTGCCAAGATCCTTATTTTCTCCCATGTTTCATCAGTAAAAGTATCTCCTGAGAAAAAGTGTGTAGAGTTCTCTATGCTATCTTAAGGTATTAAAGAACTGAAGGGACTGCAAAAGTTCAGTGGATGAACTTTTGGAGCTTTGCATATTTTTAAAAGTAAGACTCCTGGTTGAGCTTGTGGCTCCATGGCCTGGGTAATACCTTTTCCTAATATCTCCCCTGATACAGCTCAATGCCATTTCTTTAGGTCCTATCGCTGGTCACCAGAGAGAAGAGTTTGGTGCCTGACCCATCACTTCCCCTGTGAAGAAGTTGCAGACTGCTATAAGGTCTCCCCTCAGTCTCTTCTCCAGGCTGAACAAGCTGAGTGACCTCAGCTGCTCGTCATATGGCTTCCCCTCTAGGCTCTTCAACATCTCTGTGGTCCTTCTTTGGATGCTCTCTAAGAGCTTTATATCCTTATTTAATGGTGCCCAAAACTGCACACAGTACATGTATAGGTGCAGAAAGGATTCTCTTTTTCATTTCTGGTTAGGACACCGGAGCACTGGGACAAAGGTGTCACAGAAAATGAGCTCCATGCTCATGGAGAAACTAGCACAGCACAGAGATGGAAGGCAGGGAGCTCAGAGAGGACGAATGTGGAGACTATTTCTGAACACCTCTGTCATATCACATGACACTGCAGACACAACTTTCACACCAGAGGCAGGTTTTCTTTGCTCTAGAATTTATACCAGCCACCTCTCTTGCCCATTTCATCCTGCTCCAGCAATCCCCAGGCTCTAGATGCCACTTTTCATGTGACTATTTGCAGGAGAACGGCAGCGAATGTATATGAGAAACAGAAACACAGTCTTGGTCTCAGGCTGGTTCTGTTTAGGAGGAGATCCCTGGAGATACTGAGGACTTGAATGAAAAAGTCTCTGAGCAAAGTCTGTCTGTCCCTACTCAGAGTTGGGTTGAAACAGGTGGTTGAAGACTTTGACTGTCTCAGTGGTACCTCAGAGAGGTTCATCATATGAATCACCACCCTACACCCCAGTCCTTACTCATTAAGGACAGTTATAACACCAGGGATCTAAGCACTGAATTTTCACTGGCTGGGGAAGGGACAGGGGAGGAACAAAAAAAAAAAAATGCAAACAAAGAGAAAACCCAAACAATTCCTATTTTTCATACTGTCACTGAAAATGATTGTTTTATACAACATTCATCATGTTTACCTTTACAAGAGATAAACTAAAGGGCTGCTAGAGGTGAAGAAACTCAGTAGCCCACGTGGGGTTTTTTTTACTGGAACAACTTGAGGAGAATATTTTTTATAAGGCAGATACAGTGGGGCTGGAGGTTTCCTCATCTGCTGCTATGATTTTTCATTCTGTTGGCTAAGTAAAATCTGCAGCTCTGAATAGCAAAACATTCACTTCTGTGTTAAACCATCTGTAAGGGACTAGTAGTTGTAAAGCATCTTCAATTCATCCAAAGAAGGACTATAATACCAAGCTGAATGCACTTGAGAGTGTCCAGAAACCCTGACAACTCACTCTATTCTAAATAACAATTGGACATTTTAAAAAAGTTCTCTTAAATCAGAAGGAAATAATTAAAAGTTACACATTAAAGTGCAAGAAACACTTCTTAGATGAGGCTCAATTTATGAAGCTATTTTAAATACTGAATTTTATCACAATATAGAGGTTTTACTCCTTTCATTGAATTTCTGGCACTGAAATCTTGGCAATTTGCATATCTAAATGGTCTGTAAGGGTAGTTATATATATTTTTAAGTGAAAGTAATTAATTATTTCACACACGTATGGGATGGTTTGTGGCATTATCTCAGGCCTAGCATTAGGAGGGGCATTTAGGGATTCTGTCCCAAATAAGGCCAGGGTTAAAACAGGGTTCATTAAGTCATACTTCCATCTCTGGCAGTGCTTGTTGCAGAGGCACAGGGAATACAGACAGTTTTAGTCCTGATGCAGAGTTCCTGAGCTAATCCTGCCTGGTATCTGTTCCCACATGAATACTTTCCCAGCATCAGTCCTATGTAAGAGGTTGGCTGCCTTTACCACAGGAACATAACCCTTGATGTAGGTGGCCTGGTGGTTAGTCATAAGATTCAGCAAGGACAGAGTCATTTAAATCCTTAAAATAATTTAAAATAAATTAGAATAACTTTTAAATCACATGTGAACACAGACCATGTTCTTGTTATGCATTATCTTTGAATTGTCAATACCTGAGCAAATTGTAAGGACATATTTTCATGCATCCTTTTATTAAGTAAACAAAAAAGAGCTTTCTTGGTCTAAGGATTCTTTGCTGAATATATTATTAGGTATTACAGAAATACTGAGATTAACCCCTCTGTACTTTATTTATCCAATATTAAAACCTACTGCCTTGACAGATACGGTGATCGTGCTGCAATGAACTGGAAAGATAAAAGCCAATACAACTATATTTGTTATGCAAGCACAGTCAACAGTCAAGTTGATAACATTTTTACTTTTGTAAATTAACTTCTGCAAGTAGTAGTGGAAATAAGTAAGTAGGTGTGAACTAAAAGTAGCTAGAGCAGGATGATTAACCTATGTAGGTTACCATTTGACAAGAAAACATTTAGAGATTCAATGGTTGCTGAGAAAGGTGCAATCTGAGTATCAAATTCTGCAGTTCTAAAAGAGCTCGGTCTTTTAAGCAACAGCTTTTCTGCATCAAGGATAGCAAGATTTGGTTCTGTGCTTTTAAATGATCAGACTAATAAATAGTTTTGAAGATGCAAAGTCAAGAAAATAGTAAATAAAGGTCTTTGAAGGATTAACTGTAGAAAAGATTCCACTAATCACTGCTTATGAAGGGGTGACCTTCAACATAAATAGAGCTATTTTGTCAAACCAAAGTCGATTTGATGGAAACAGATCTAGCAGGGAATAAAATCACAAATTGTCTGCAATCAAAATGCTTTGTGCAAGGTTATAAAAACATTCAGTACATCTATCAATGGTAGGGCACTCACATATTTTAGGTCTATGATGGTGTAGAGTGTGATATAATAGGCTCATAAAGGCTGAGGCCAAAAGGACCCTTAGATCTTTTATCTGACCAGCATCTTAAGACACCACAGCTGCCCAATGCACCAGCACACTGAGCATAGCAGTTCTTCTGGGATAGGCCATGGCTTTGTTATAAATTCTAGGAAATGCATACTCTTGCATGTTCTGTGGAATAAGGCTATAGATACAGTAAGTTATCTGCTCACCTGCATTCCCATATGGGTCATGGGCCACTACAAGGCAGTGGTTTGAGTCTTTCACATATTGAGGAGGCAGGATAAGAAAGCTATCTACCCTCATCTCTACACAAGAGCTCAGTAGCTTTACTGCTAAACAGTAGTGTCTGGCTAGCCCTAAAGGGTGGGGAAAGCCTCTTACAGTCTCAGTCATGGATCTCAACTTCTCCGTATGAAAGAGAAATTCTTGGTTTTAGCCCCATCATCCATCTTCAGATTTTTTATTGGTCTTCCTCTGTTCTGGAACAGGAATGAAAACTTCCCTACCACTGAGGAGAGGGGTAAGTGAAATTAAACTCAGTTGGCCTGTGCTATTGAGAAGCTTTGAGAGGGTCCCACAGTCTGACTGGCCTATATTAACTGCCTAGTGCATTGAGAAAACAGTGAAAGGAGATGCTGCCAAAAAAAATAGGAATTCAGCAGAGTCGTAAATACCAGAGGCCCTTCTGAACACAGATCAGTGTCTTATAACTAATCACTGGGCACTACAACTACCTTTCCTTATACAGACTGTAGAGGTGCTTGGAGTCTGCATCTTCATTTCAGCTATCAGATAACCTGCTTGCACATTGGTTTTACTCCAGCTGCTTTTTTTTTTCTTTTCCCCAAAATGATTTCTTTGGATTTATTGGAGTTTTATTGGCAAATGCCTGAATTGTTTAATACACTATTTAAAGGGAAGATGTGATTACTAATGAGTTAACTAGAAAGCTGATGAAGCATAAAGAACACAAATCCAGATTGGGGAAAAAAAAAAAAAGAAAAAAAAAAAAGATGGCTGAAAAGGAAGCACAATGTCTAGTCTAGACACATTGAGGTTTTACCAGATATATAGACCAGACATCAGTTGGACTGAGTTACAAATTGGTTGATCTATCATTAGTTAAGATCAATTTTCTTCCTTTCCCTACTTCAGAAGAAAGAAGAATGGGAGATGGTTATATATACTTGTGTTCACTTAATCATTGGCTTTACTGAGGTTTGGATCAAATCTCAAAATGTAGTGAGTTTTATGAATACAAAAGTGATGAGCAGATGGAATCCAATTGCAATAGACAGGCTAAAGGATACAGTTCCCTATGGTGGGCAAAACAGCAGAGGGGGAAAAAACCCAAAAAAACAAACAAATCAAACCAAAAACAAAACAAGAGAATGTTTCTTAGTTGTGGCTTGAGTAAAGAAGACCACCTCAAATGATAGTATACCAATGTTTACACAGGCATTATCACAAAAAGAAGGAAAAAGTTAGGAAATTCTATTTGGAATCGGTACGAAATGTCTCACTGGCTACCAGAACATGACCATACTACAGTATATTCATCCAAATGTTTAAGCAATCTTATAATAAAGTGAATTGTTAAACATTAAGACTCAAAACAGAAATGAGCCACTGCTCGATTGGTTGGAAAGTGAAGATAAATTAAACATGCCCTGGACGCAACTGGAATGGTGGAGTTTGTGCAATTTTTGTATCTTTGAATGTAAGAAGAGTTATGATCCTGGAGACAGAAGAAGAAAACTAACACAGAAACAACCAAAACCTACAACCTATTGAGTTATTATATCATACAAAGTATTGTTGGTTTTGCTCCACAAGTTACAGAAAGAACTAGAGGTGACAGGATATGGGAAAATGCATAGAAAATTTAATAGTTTTGACCAGAGATAAGAATGAAATGGAACAAATTATTATGGAGATAACAGTTCTATTGGATAAATAAAGGCCTATTAGGTCAAGACCTGAAATATGGTCTTTCTATATAGAGTTTCCAGAAACTCATAATCAAATCTGTCAGTCTGCTGAGTATTGATAGAATTATTTCTACTTTTAAATGAACACTCTACCAAATTTCTGTATTCATTCAGATTTTCTTTCTTTGACATATTCTGCCATTTATCAGTGTTATCTCTGAACCATCCAGAGATATAACTTCCCCTTATTTTTATTTCCTTTCCAAGAAACTCCATGGTTATATCACAACATTGGCTTATTCAATGCAAACATTACCTATTGATCTGAAAAGGGTAAAAATGCAATTCATTCAGCTGCTGGTGCTCTCTGAGAGACTTACTTTACATATCAAGCAAGTGCATGTCATAGACAAACTACGAAGTAAGTGGACATCTTGTAAATGGGAACTTGCAAGGCTTTTCATTTAATTTTCCTTTGACATTTCAAAGGAAATGGGGCAGATCTCTTTAAATTAATGGAAGGGCAGAGGAACCTTTACAAAGAATATTGTTAGGCCTGTGAAAGGTAAGTGTTACTTTTTATACTCAGTGAGCAGGAAACTTTTATGTCTCAAAAAGGGTAAAAAAAAAAAAAGAAAGGAATAATTAGGCTCTTTAACAGTTTCAAGAGAATTGTATGTCCACAAGGTCAGTACAACATTCCTATTAATTTAGACCTGATATTGTTTCCATTATGCACGACTAATACTGCCTTTCCAGAGACTCCTGAGTTGTAAATAAAGTGACAGACTTTTATGTCAGTAATTGGGTGGTATTGAGTTATTGAGAACTGGGCTGAAGGGGCACAATAATGTTAATGAAAGCTCTTGCACAATACATGTACTTGAAAGGAGTACAAAGGTATAACTTGTCTAGGATGGCCTATTTCGGTAGTCAGTAAGAAGATTAATATGATGGTGTCAAACAGAGATAATTGATACCAATTTTATGTATTTAAGTTTCTATTAAGGAAGTGCATAGAAATCCATCATTCCATTTGCATTGACAAGTTGGTGTAATAGCAGTAGGATTTTTGGGTTTAATTCTTTCATAACTTGTGATAAGCTGTTATTCTGAATTATCAAGATTATGAACTGACAGATTTAAAGATCACACTTGGGGCCCAGTAATGCATTCCATATGAAAAAGGTATTAAAAAAAAGATGGGAAAATATTTTCTAAGAACCCAGCTGCCAGGAAACTGTATAAAAAGCTTTTCAGATGTAAGCCTACCACATATCTCTTCTTTCTGATAGATCCCATATAGGTCTATTCAGGTAGTCCTCCAACACCACTTTGTATTTTTTTGCACCTTCTTCAGCAGTATCAAAACTTTCATCATTAGCCACCATATACCCAGAAATTCTCACTGCCACCAGTGTGCCCTGAAGACCTGCCGAGTACTGAGGGCATTTGGCTGACAAGCACCTTGTGGTAAATTGCTCCATAAACAGTCAGCATAACAGCTTGGAGTTATCAGGCAGTGGTGGATAAGTAGCACATTCTTCATGTGCACAGATAATCCATCTCTTCCAAGGAACATTCTCTTGGGAAAGCCGAAGGTCCACTGAAGGACTCCAAAAAGGCTTGTATGCAAACAGCAATCATGCCATCTGTGAAGGGCAGTACCTTGATCATATGTCAAAGCATGTGGGATCAAACAATGCTTGCTTTATGGTCTGTCCTGGCTGCTAAGCACCTACAGCCTCTTGTCCTGGGGGTTAGTGATGTGGAACTGTACTGCTTCCTACGGACTGTCCTGAGTCTATCTCACCAATATAAATACATTAAATTCTTCAGTAGCTGGTTTATTAGGCATGCTATAAAGTTCCAATGCAATTTCATCTTTATTCAGAGGTGCTTCAATAGAACATTTAATTTCCATTCAGGTTGTGTGAAAGCACTGCATTATCATTTTAGTTACAGCTTCCTTACAGTTCAATAAGCAACCTTTTAATATAAACACTGAAGACCCTGCCCTCTTGCAGACTGATGTTTAAATAAATTCTTTGTCAGTCTTTACTCCTTCAGAATTTTTGTTTTATTTTCTGTTATGTTGCACAAAAAAAATGGTATATAAATACATCACCAACTTCCATATGGTTTGAACATTTAATTGACTGGAAATTTATTAAAAGATTTTACAAAAACATTTTCTAAATTAGAGCATATACATATCACTGGAGTAAACTTAATTTTTTTTTAGATATAAATAAAACTGAGAATGTTGCATGGCAATTTCAACTTTGCAATGATTTGTGTCTGTTGTTTTTTTTCCATATTCTTTTTATTTAAAGATCATAGACCTTGCACTTGTGTTTGATTGGGATAGAGGCCTTCTATTTCCTTGTTATTGATGATATCTAATCACTGGCAGTTTAAAGAAGTGATGTTTAACACTAATTATCTTTCGCACTTAGTGTGGATATGGGACTTTTAAAAGCTTTTCCTCATCCAAAAGACCCATGTGGAGAAACCCTTCAAGTAAGAGCCTTTTCATGACACAACAAATATTCCTCAGTATGCCTAGTCCAATATGATAAGTTCTTCTTCTAGTCTCTATTTTCCATGACTAATTACAAAATGAAAGACCAAAACCAGGCTCATTCCCTCTCAGCAAGCCTGCGCCACCCTATATATTCCTCCCTAATATCTGATGCATTAAGGACACTATGCAATTTGTCATTTAACTGATTTTCAGAGGAAAGTTTGGAATGCTGTTAAGTGACCTTTTTTTAACAATTTCCTATTTATCCCAAAAAACAGTGTATGTGTTGGTAAGAAGCTGGTAAAAAAAAAATAAAAAATCCCCAGATAAAATGTTTGGTTAGAAAAATTACAATATTTCAATACCAATGGGCTGCTGCTGTTTATCACTGGAATTGTATTTTGACTGTTTCCTCTCTGTTCCCTGTGGGCTCATCTCCGTGTCTGAATTTGTCTTAACTTAAATATATTTTTATGAAAAAAGACTGACTTTCTAACCAGTAAAGAGATTTATATTTGCCTGCTTTGTGTAGAGAATATCTACATATTATTTATTTCATATTAATACTATATATTATTATAATATAATTAATGTGCAAATTTAAATGACAAATTTTATAATATAACATAGATAAAACATGTATGTTTATTTTTATGTGTATAAGAACCATAATATTTAAAATTTGCAATGATACATTACTTTTGTATTACTGATTAATATGCATATTATGTATTTATGCAGCTGAACCTGCAACCCCTTCCTCTGAGAGAACTGGAGACCATCAGTCTTTTATAAACTGGGATATAATTTTCAGAAACCTCATGGCAGGGAAGAGAGGTTCTTTTTTGCTGTCTTCCTTCATTAGATAACCATTAGCAAACATGCAAAAAATTTCATAAACCAATTTAAATATAAGTCAGAAAAATCACAAACATTTAAAAAACACTTAGTTTTTAAAAATCCCCCAAGACAAATAAACTGCTTGTTGATGTTTACATAGTTCCAGAGTTATTTGCAATGCATGAACACAGTTCTATTGTGTAAAAAACAGACCATGACCAGGCTGGCACAGTTCTCCAAGGATGACGGCTTTTGTTGGACTGATTTTTTATGAGTTGACAAAACCTCCACACAGGAGCAGGCCACTGAAAACTTCATTTTCCAGTGCCCCTTACTGCTGTGCCCAGAAGCAGACCTGGGAGGAGAGACCAGCACTTCAGGCTCCGTGACCTTCCTCACCCGTAGCCACCCCAGAAAACTTCCTGAAAGGCCACACTATGGCTTGCAGCTTTGGCAGCTGGACTTTGCAAGGTGAGGATGTGTTCAACTCACCTGATAGCAAAGATCCCTGGGCCCTTGCTGAGCACACATTTTAAAGGTCTTTTTGACATGCATGTAGAAAGCCTATGTAGAAACTTCCTTTGAGGCATCACTAAAATGCTGTTTCTCCATATGCATTTCAAAACTTCCGTCAGAAGTTTCCTTGCACCTTTTCAGAGGATATTCTTTTGAAGATATGTTTGACATGGCAATCCCACAGGTGCTAAACCAGTGCTTTGCAGCAGGACTGTGTTTAGCCAAATCTACTACTTTGGCCACTGAATGGGTGTCTGCAGGGACACGGCTGCCAGAACCAGCTCACCACCAATAAGGCTGGACTGTGGTAGTCTTAATTTAGATCAGTATATGCTGACCTATAAATCATCAACCATTTTGTCCAAAGTTTTAATTTTTATTATGCCAGATGTAATTTCCATCAGAATTACATTGGTTACAATGAAGTGTAAGCAGCTCTATATGTTGGGGTTTTTTTGTCCTGATTATACTTATGGTAAGGCTGAAAATCAAAACTAGAGAATCTTAGAATATGTTCACATATTCATCATCGCTCTAAAGCTAGTTAAAAATAAGCCCCAACTGGGTAACTATTTCTAGTCACAGATACAAGTTCTTGTGAAATAAATATAAAAATGGCAAAAAGCCAGCATTTGAAGTAACATGAAATTAATTTGACATTCTGTAAAACAAACCAAAGCATGATTAGATATAGTTAGGTAAAGAACAAGGATGAAAGAACTTTCATTTTGTTTTCTCTATGACTGTATCTGTCCCTTTACTGCTCAGATACAGGTTGTATTTGTACTTCAGGCTGTTTGTTTCACATTTTTCTTTAGCAAGCCTGCTTAGATACACTCTCTGTTCTTTACCACCATATATTTGGGCTTTTTTCCTCTTCTTTTATCTACTACAAAATACAAGAAAGTATGAAGATATTTCATGTACACTGGGAGTGGAATATTTACGTTTATTGAGGCAAGAATGCACAGTAAAGATATGAAGCTTAAAAGCTGCAACGGGTTCAAAGCTCAAACATCTCGCCTATAAATTTCAACCAAATATTAACAAGCTCTTGTTTGCCTCACAAGCCTTCTGCTGGGTCAAGAGCAATGGACAATGGGGAATCGATGGAGATAGACACCTACAGGACCCAGTGCTTTCAGGAATCATAAAGCAAAACAGCATCTCCCACATCATCTTATCTGGAATACTTATATCAGTTAGATAACATTAGTAGGAGAGATACAATACCCAGGCATCTTCATACACCTGATCCTTTCTTCTTCTACCACTAAATTCTGAAAAAGTACATTTCAAATCTTTCACAAACATTAAATATTCAAGTTCCAAAATTTACTCAAGAAAGTACGTTACTGATTAATAGGAACATTCTTTCTATTCATCCAAAGAAGCTGAGACTTAAGTCTCACTTGATGAAGACTATGGATGTGCTAAACTTCAGACTTGGGAAGAGCCCTGCTAATGGATCCTAGCTCCTATCAGGCTTTCATTTCAGACCTCTTTGTTAGAAATCAAATCTGTCCACTTTCAAACTTCTGTATGTCTGAGATTTAGATCCAAACTTGTAATACTGTTTAGAAGTGGCAAAACCTGAAAAATTATTCTTAGAATGTAACCACAAATATAAATTAGCGGTTGACAGTCATGCATTCTGGACATTAGCAAGGGTTGAAAGTACAGTCATTTACTTAAAAAATAAAATAAAACTAAGCAAAAACCCCAAACCTTACTTTTTTGTGACTTGATGTGATATTCACTGCCACTGTATCCTCCTGCCAGATTAACTTAGATTCCCGATACTTTGAAAATATGTGTGTGTATTTAAATTACTAAAATCTTTGCTAAAATAGTTAGGTAATGAATTAACACCAATATCAGCTACTCTAGTTAATGTAAAAGACAGCTACTGTTGTCAGAGGGGTGGTCTTCTTTGCATTATGCTTATGTTCATGTAGAGACAGAATCAGATGAAAAAACTCAGTGCAATCAGGCTCAAAGAGATGACATTTAGACCGGGAGGGGCAAAAAGATTTGTGCTCTGGCATATAAATGAGAACAGTTAGAGACAGCAATGGATCAATTCTGATCCAATTCCTTACAAGTGAAACACCACATCAGCATAGCCTCATGGTTTTACTGAGGCTCTGTGAAGGTGTATGTGTCAGTCTATGTATCTTGGATTTTAAAATAAAAGAAGGGAATGGCTAAAGGTGAATCCTGTCTGGCTATGAAATACCATTTGAATTTGAAAAGAAGGAAAACATTTGAGTTCTCCACAGGGGTCAGCATCAGTAAAGCTTTCAGACTCTTGACAGCTACAGGGATCTTCAAATGTTTAAGTTGAAAGTACTTACAGAAATCCTGAATAATCAGGAAAGCAACTTTAATGAGGCTAACCTCAGGGAACACAAGGAGTTTTTCCACCCTTACTGACTGAGTATTCTCCTTTAGGAGGACAATTGTAATTATTGAAGTTAAATCATTGAGATTATTTTTTTACCATCCTTTTTTCCTTCAGTTGTACTCAGAGGTGAGTTAAGATGGAAAATAATCATAAATTACAACTAAATTTTGCTCCTGCTTTTGTTATTCAAATCCAGACAGGAACTAACTTGGCTGCACCAATTGAAAAGATTTGCTAAAAAATATGCTTCAGGTAAATGGAAGGATGCTAAAGGACATGACTCCAATGATATGTAACTGAGATAAACATGAATCTCCATAAAGGAGAAAATACCATGATACAAAAGCTAGTTTTGTAATGGCTAAGCCCTTTTTCTTTTTTTCCCCCTGCAGGTAAGCATATTAAAAAAAAAAAAAAAGCTGAAAAGGAAAGAATATGTTCAGAAAGGAAGAAGGTCATTGTGCTCTTGTTTTAATCAGAATAGAAGAAATGTGTGAAACGTTCGATGATAAACTGGCAACTGTAATTGTGATGCTACTACAGTGCTTGAGAATGCAAGCAAAACTGGTAAGTTAATGAAAGTTTCTTATATTGTAAAGTAAGGTGAAGCGAATTATCTCTTTTCACAGAATCACAGAATCATTTAGGTTAGAGAAGGCTTTCAAGATCATTGAGTTCAACCTTTGACTGATCAATATTCTGCATGATACTGGTGACAGATCTGAGGGTTATATCTACCTTGTGAAACACCATGCAGTTAAATGTACTGCTGATCTAGGACAGTGGGTAATGGCTCCTTCCTTTGTCATTACAAAGGAGCAACTCCAAAGGGTAACTCAGACCTTACATAGAATGAAACACTTTTCTCTCTCTTTACTGGGTTTTGAAAGGATATAAATCATTGTAAGTTGAATCTTCTAAGCCTAACAGTACATACATTGCAAACAGCTATGTACATTAACCAGAAGCAGCCACAAAAACCTTTGGGATAGTTCAGCCAAGCAGCTGGTGCAGCAAGATCTGGGAAGGTACAATGACTATCACTAAAGAAAAAAATTCCTGCCTTGATTGCCTATGTTGGTGTTACAAATCTACCATTCCTATATTTCAATATACAACTCACTGTGATAAGGTAATAAACCAGAGTACAATTCCCCTCTCTAACAAACCAGAGCTGACAGAAGACCTGATCCAAACCCAGCCAATGTTTTTCTACTGATTTCAGTGGACTTTAGATTACACCCATAAAATCAATTCTAAATTCTCATCTAACCAGCAATGTGGTACAGTAAAGACATGACTGATTTTATTGCACACATAAATGTGAGCAGGAACTCTTCTCTCCCAGAATCTAACTTGTTTACCCGATTGGTGTTAAATACCAGGTTTTGCTCATGTGCTGTTTAATGTTACTGAGCTATAAAATCATGACTGACACTTTTCTGCAAGAGAGGTGTTAGGTCTGGTATCCCAGCTGGCTCCAAATTTGGGTAATTACCTTCTGCCCCTGCAGTTTAAAGAAGATACACCATTTGTCTTCATTACCTGCCCTAAAATTGCTGTTCCAATTTGCTGTGCTTTACTGCAATAGCTGCTGCATTTCACTGCAGAAGTGCCTGCTCTAAGTGGTAGGTGAGCTGATTTCAGAAAGATAGATAGTTTGTATAAAATATTTTGTGACCCTTTGAAGTGAGCAGTGCTCAGAATTATTTTTGATTTTTACAGTCCTTATGAGAATGCCAGGATAGTCACATTAAATATACTACTTGGCAGGTTTTATTTTTAAAGACTACCATATGGTATATGTTCATCACCCACATTATTTCATAGAACAATTCCATATGAGTGTTTGATGTTAATTTTATTTGGGGCTGTACTAAGATCATCATGCCAGGTTAATTAAAGCATGGCAAAGAATTCTGCACAATGAACTGATGTTAAAACAGAAGGAAGAGTCAGTTTTTGGTGAATAAAATAACAATTCTAGAAGGTAATTATTTCCTGTTGTTAGCAGAAAGAAATTAAGAATACTGCAGAGCTCTGTAACAACAAAAAAAAAAACCAAAACAACAAAAAAAACCCCAAACCCCCAAAACAAACAAAAACCAAACAAAACCCAACAAACAACAACAACAAAAAGCAAGAAAGAAGAATTTCACCAAGAAAATGCTGTCCAAAGCTTAAAGAATAACAACTTGGGTGAATTTATTCCACCTTGGCAGAACTGAATGTAATATTCCAAACATTGTCATATAACATGTCATAAGGAACAGCATACATGAGTCAATAGGGATGGAAGTATATTTCAGTATGGGATTTTAACTTGCAAGCATTGCCACTGATAACTTGTAAAGTAAAGTGCTTTCTTCTCTGTGGGTGTGACACAATCAATTCAAATAAGGCACTTAGAAGATGAAACCTATTTTTACTTGAAATGTGTTTCTGCCAGCATCCCTGAACAAAAGTCCTTTCCAGAGTCCTAGATTTGGCTTTCATTGTAATTCAGTGGGTTTAATTAATCACTAGAGTGATTCAGTTTTATACCTGTGCAATTCCATAAATTTGAATTCAGGCACTTCCATGCTAGCTGTAGTTATGCAGTGGTGAATAAAATGTCACACCAGAAGACCATCAGAGCTACAGAACAGAAAACATTTTTCGTTGCCTCATGTTTTCCTTAAAGTGAAATACACTTTCTTGTGAATCAGAAAGAAACATAATATCTTAAAATGTTAAAACTAAAAAAAATATTCTAACAAAACAAAATCTTTTAAAATCAGGAGAAAGCACTGATATTTAAATTTGACTGCTTCAGCTACTTTTAGTGATGATGAATCTGTATTTCAGAGCACTGTGAATCAGTATATTGGCATTTTTCATTTAAAAGAAGACTAACCTGAATATTTATACTTTCTGCTGGTATTGACACCTGTGTGGATGCTTCCATCCTGAATGATGGCCTGCTGCTTTGTTGCATTTGTTACAAATGAAAAGTGCAAAATTCTGGAAAACTGAAACCCACCTAAAGGAAAGCAGGGATAACTGCAAAGGCAGTGTGATTAACCTGCACTGTGACATTTCGTATTGCTTGTGGAAGAACCAATATTTCCTGCAGAACAAGATGGAACTCAGCAAATACTGTCTACTGCTATAGCATCCCCTATACTGGAGAGGCCAGTTCCTAACCTTGAGAGTACCTCAAGAAGAGGAAATTTGGGGAGCAATTGACTCTTATAGCACCCTTTTCCTCTTTCCCTTCAATGAGGAATTCTGATGATTTGGACTGTAGAGTTTTCATCATACATTGATCCACATTATAAAGCAAAGTCACCACTATGCTATACTTCATAGTCTGGGTAGTTCTCTGTCTTTTATACCATATCAAAATTTTCAAGGCACAGGCAGAAGCAGTGGTATACATGTGGAGACCCCACACATCAAGCCAAGCCTGCCAACATGCCTCATCCCACCTGAACTCCTTGTTAGCATCCAGGGGATCAGGACAGGGCTGCAGACATCAGGGAAGCATGAATTAAGTGGTTCTGGATGGCAACTTGATGACCTATAATATTCTGGAAAGGACAATATCCATAGTGAAAATATCTTCAGCTCTAAGTTTCCAAACAGCAAAGTACACTGCTGTGTATTTTTACATCTTTACTTTCAGGAAGCTCAAGAGATCCAGCTATAAAGTGGTCAATCTAATATGGTCATGTGAAGGCACACATTCAGCAAAAAGGAAATACTTTCTTTTTCTCTAAACACATGTTCCTTTATGACATGTGTGATAGACCGAAATAAAAAATATTACAGCCAGGCAGTAGTTGTAGTATTGTTTCCAAAATCCATTTCCATTCACATGACTGGAAAGTGTTTCTCCTGCTTTCCTTATCAATCCAGCATGATCCTGATAAAAGTACTTAGGGGGCACAAGCACTTTAATGAAATCCAGATGAGGTTTGTGAGCCTGAGAATTTGATCTTAAATTTTAAAGGTAAAAAAGATATTTTGTATTAATGAAAGAGAAAGACAGCTGATGCTTTTTGGATCTAAGCCTGACCTTTTCTGTAATGCAAAACAGTTACCATTAATGTGTACAACATTCATCCTTGGCTTTAAAAGATCAGTATAATTATACTTAACTTTGTTTTCTCAAGAGGAAGGACAACATTTTCAACTTAATTTAACATTGTCTTTACTGTTACATAAAGGTCTAAATGTGCAACATACACCAGAGAAAACTGTAAATGATATTTTCTTGGAAGTTTTCTAATCTTACACTATAATCTACCTATTCAAATGCTTAGAGAAATTAATGTCAAGTCACCAGATTTCATTCCACTTTTTGTCATTTTACATAATTTCAAAATTACATCTAGTTATTGACCCCATAACAGTACTCCCATAAATTTTCCATCCAAAGAGATAGAACAGCCTCTTATAACACAGTCACAACTTTCAGCTGAAAAGTGTCAGTCACAGTCTAGATGGAGGTCTGCTTAATAGCTGATGCAGTGATTTAAACCTGTGCATGCTGCAAGCCTGAGGCTTGCTGTGCAACTGTACATTCAGTGTCAGATGGCATGTTTATTTTGGGCCCATATTGGGCCACATCATTATGTGCTCATTTGGCACCAGACTTGGCAGGCATTGTTTGCAGAGGTCTACCACTGTGTTCCCATTGGTCTCTCTAGCCACGTTATGCACTAATGGTCAAGGTTGCTGGTTTGAAGGTGCAATACATGGTATGTAACACTTGCAGGCAGGAGAGTGATCAGCAAGCCAGCCACAAATATTCTGCTTAAACATCTTCCTTTACATTACTGAGGTGCTTTGCATCAAAGCAAAGCAATGCATTGTTGCATGAAAACAAAGTAATGCATAGATAAATTGCATCAATGGCATGAAATGTAACAAGACCAAATACCAAATTCTGTGTCTATAATGGACAGAATAACACTGGGCACAAGTACAAATGAGTAGAGAAGTAGCTGAAGAGCAGCCCTGCAAGAAGGATCTAGGCATGCTGGCCAACAGAAGCTCAGTGTGAGCCAGCAGTGGCCCTGGCAGCCGGAAGCCATTCTGGGGTGCATCAAACAAATCATCACCAGCTGGTCAAAAGAGGTGACTGTCCTGCTGTGCTCTGTGCTGGTATGGCCTCAGCTGGAGTGCTCTGTGCTGTGCTGGACTCCACAATTTAAGAAGGGTGTCAGGTCTCTGAATACATCCAGAGGAGGGCAACGAAACTGGTGTCGGTCTCTTTTACCTGGGATCCAGTGACAGGAAACATGGGAATGGCTAAGAGCTGTGCCAGAAGAGGTTTAGGCTGAACATCAGGAAGCATTTCTTTACCCAGAGTGTGGTCAAACTCTGGAACAGTCTTCCTCAAGAGGTGGCCGATGCCCCAAACATTTTAAGTGTTTATGAGGCATTCGGACAATGTCCATGATTACACACTTTAACTTTTGCTCAACCAGGAAGTGGTCAGGCAGTTGGACTAGAAGATTGTTAGAAGTACCTTTCAACTGAAATATTCTAGCCTTGTCTGTTCTAGTCTATGGAAAAGTAGTCCAAAGGGAATAAATGAAACTTCCTGATATTATGATGACTCCAGTACCAACAACCAAGCACCTTACCCAACTACCTTTTGTATGCCATTAGTATATATTGAAAGCAGAGTATCTTATTTCACTCAAGGATACTTTTAATAATTAGTAAATGTGCACTGTGATGTTTAGTATGGAGTACTTCACGTGCCCTACTGTAAATTCTAGGTGCCTTTGAAGAACCATATATACACATACCTGACTTTCTGGGCTATCCTGAAAAATGACAGAACATAATGTAATACAAATATTTAAATACATACATTCTTCATACTCTTACTTGCTTTCTTTTGAGTGGCAGACATGTAGTCACTGTTTTGCTTATAGCTTCCCTGACACTAGAGAACAAAGATCAAAAGACAGTATGAACCGTACCTTTTTTCTGTCTTCCAAAGAGTTCTAGGCTGTTAAACCCCAGCTCTCATATATATATTCATGATTGTTTGTTCAATTACCAAGCTCATTAAAGTAAACTATGTATAATAATTGAGGGCTGCATATGTAGTATAAACTTGCTGGGTCAGAAAAACAGTCATGAATGAACACAGGTAACAGAACTGGCTGATTATGTCTTGCATGTCTTGGGAATTGGCTGTCATTCAAATATGCTATTTAACTAGGACAAAGAATTTTAATTGAGACTCTGACTACAATCTTACTAAAAAAAAAAAAAGTCCTTTCCTTGAAAAAATTAGTTTCAAATGTCATTGCTCTTCACTGATATATCCTCATTAGTACAACTTCAGTCTAACAACAGATTTGTCTGATCTCAGCAATTCATTTTTTTCCAACTCCTCACTTCTTAAATGAATTTTGTTGTGGCTGTATATATGACACAATAATGTACGTGAAAACATTGATAGGTAGTTTTACATAGTGGGAACTGAAGAGTATAGATTTTTAGCAGCTGTACGTAAAACAAGCAGAAGCCACCATTAACTTATTTGATAACTGTTTATGTTAGGATGAAGCTACAAAATATGAGAAAAAATTCCAGCTGTAAAGCAATGGCAGAAAATCACCCACAACCAACCCTTGTGTTGACAAAATGGAAAACAAGGTCTATTTCCTAAAAAAAAGCTTTCATTCAAGCTCAACTGCTGGGTACTGAAGCAGGAAAATTCCATCTTACAAACCAGATATTGTGTTGATGACAAGATTTTGCAATTTCTCTACTTTTTTATAACATCTTTTATACACACATCAGCAGAAGCTGTTTTCTCTTAGCATCAGCAAGTTTGCCAAAAGTCTTTGTTAGACTGCAACTAGGTTTTGTTTCTTTTGAAAATCCTAGTTCAAATAAGCTAATTTGGATAACATTCATCAGCCAGCTTCAGGCACAAAACACTCCTGACACATTTCATTTTGAAACATTGATACTTTTTACCTCAAAGCAGTTAAAGTTTTTGGAGACTGGCTAATTTTATCCCAAAGGAGTAAAAACAACCCAAAGTAAATTAAAATCATATTTTAAATAAATTGCATTCAATCAGAAAATGAAGCAAATAATTTGAACTCCGAGTTAATGATTTCTTTTTCCTAGCTTGATCCGTTGTTGAAAATGCTTCAGCTACATACATGCATGCATTTATGTGAGTCATCAGATTTTCCACAAATTGATGTATACATTTATTGATGAGTAGCTGTGCTGCTGCCAAGACTGTCTAAGTGTATAAATGAATCTATATTTGTAGGAACTGCAATAATCTTTATTAGACCAACTGATACAGCTGGTAGGAAACAAACAAGCTTGCAAGCTTACAAGGCCTGCTCCAGATATGGAACAGATGCAACCACCTCAGGCTAAATAGTTACTGCAGACAACTGCTCCGAGTTTCTCTTGATTATGTTAAATTTGAGACAATATGAGACAATTTGAGAAAAAAATGTGACAGGCATGAGAAGAACAGAAGGGCAAGTTAGCAAAAGGGGAGATGATTGGGTTGCTTACCCCCATGGCTCAAGCAGAAATTGAAAGAGGGTTTAATTATCAGCTTGAACTGCGAGATACAAGTGCCACTTTTTGCTTGAGTTGGATAATGAGGGAAATAAATATCTTTTAGTTTTGTGATAGCTAAAACAATGGAATGTATTGCTAAAGGCAGCAATCAGCTTGGAAAAGCCTCGTGTGGAGTTGAGGAATAGGCTCACATATAATCTTTGGGGAAAAGTGTCTGGTAATCAGTCTCTGATTTTTCTTTTTGTCTTAAGACTCAAACCCCAGAACCTCACTTGTGCCAACGACTGTCTACAGGGATTTCATAATATGAGGACATCAGTGAAAACACTGGATTGTATTAGGCTTGTTCAGAGGGTGGTTAGTTTTTGTCCTTACACAATTTATTGATCCCTTCCATGATATTTTCCCTGCCTCCACAAACCTTCCTGCTGCATCACTGCAGGTATGGCACATGTGCAGATATATATTGTAATGATAATTTTAATGAAAAAACATTTAATTTCAAATTTCTTAGTACTTAGATAGATTTAATTTGTAAGATGGCTACATTATATAAAAAAATGGCCTTTTATTTCACTAGAAGCACTCTGAAATATTTCAGCATTAGAATCTAGAGGTGATTTTCATTTTCCTTTGAAGCACAAGGTGCAAACATGTTTAGTAGTTTTATTATTATCTGCTGCATCAAGCAGCAGATATATTTGGTCCAGAAAATGTAGTCACCAGTAATTCATTCACTCTTGGTTGTGTAAAAAACATTAGGTAGAGAATGAAATGAGAATAATGCTTCTCCATGTAATACAGAAAGGAAGAACAGTTTAGACATGATTTTGAAACACTACCCCAAGGAAACATTTCCTTCTTCCAGCATACTTAAGTTAAAATATTTAATACTAAACTACTATGAAGTTTAAATTTGATAAGGAAATGTGCTGTGTTACAGAAACTACCTTCTTTCAGGTCTGTGCACAGGAAGGGTAATCTCACTTAATGGAATGTGTGCAGCAGTGGAGAGGGCAACACTTGCTGAGCAGCCTGCATGACGCTGCAAGAATATGTCTGTGGAAATGGAGATGAGGTAGAGACACAAGATGAAAAGAGTTGACTCAGTTTTCTGCTTTGTTAAATATCTTCATGTGTGAGCTCACTTAGGACTCATTCATAAACATCACAGCATCAATCATATTTTAAATGCCATTCTGCTCATTTCAGGAGTAATTCCAGTCTAAGCCTCTCTATACAATAACAAGCAAAAATTTTTCACATAACTAATGGGATTCAGTGATGCCAGCATGCTAGGCACAGGGCCTAAAATTATCCACAGCCATACCCTGTACCCCATAAGGCTGATACAGCAAAGTATAGTCAATGAGGCTATGAAGACTAAAGGTATCATAGAATCACAGAATAACAGAATATGCCAAGTTGGAAGAGACCCACATGGATCACTGAGTCCAACTCATGGTCTTGCACAAGACCATTCCCAAGAGTTACACCATGTGCCTGAGAGCCTTGTTCAAATGCTTGTTGAACACCTTCAGACTTGATGCTGTGACCACTGCACTGGAGAGACTGTCCCAGTGCCCAACCACCGTCTGTGTGAAGAACCTTTCTCTAATAACCAACCTAAATCTCCCCTGACACAATTTCAGGCCATTCCCTCATGTCCTGTCACTGGTCACCACAGAGAAGAGATCAGAACCTGCCCCTCCTCTTCCCCTCCTGAGAAAGTTGTAACTGCAATGGGGTCTCCCCTCAGTCTCCTCTTCTCCAGACTGAACAAACCAAGTGCCCTCCACTGCTCCTCATAAGGCTTTCCCTCAAGGCCCTTCACCGTCTTTGTTACTCTCCTTTGGACACTCTCTAAGTGCTTAATCTCTTTCTTATACTGAGGTGACAAAAACTGCACACAAATAGGAAGAGCTAACACAAATGACAATTTCCAAGCACAGTCTCAGTTATTCTTGTTCCTTTCACTTATGCCAAGTAGAAGGGTGCAAAGGTATTAGAGCAGAAGGAGATTATACCCTCAATCAGGTGACTGACATTCATCTGCCTCCCTGTGAAATGGATGTCAAACAATACACACATATATGCACTGACACATACATGTGTGTATGTATAAATATATATGTAGGGAAGACTTCTCCATGGAATTCATTTGTGGGGTTAATGTGATCTCTAAAACACTTGATCCACAGATGGTTCCTCCACTTAGTCACTCAGTCATCTCACTAAATTGAATAAAAATTAAATACTTGAATGAGAAAGCTTTCAACTGTAAACCTAAGCCCCTTCCTTGCTCTAGGGTTATTCTTATTTCGAAACCTGAGGGAAGTGATATTTTGATCATGCATGTGTTAGTCATAAATCAGGATTTAAAAAAGCAAAACAAAAAAAAATCTTACATTTTCCTTATCTTTTCACAGCTTTCTTTTATAAACCTTTCCCATCTGGGACTTTTTCCATTGGAAAGACGCGTTTTGCTCAGTAGTCACAAATGCATTTTAAAACATAATAGGATAACAAAAAAAGATGGATTTTTTTTCCGAAGACTTCTGCTCATTCTATATAGCAGCTTTCATTTTCCTTAACTTGTTTTCCTTATTCATCCCTTTGCTCCACATACTCATCTGTAATGTTCTGCCTCTTTTATTTTTATTTTCTAGGCTCAGATTTTCATCAGCCAAACAGAAAAGATTTGTTTTATGTCTTGATTTAACTTACCATTTCAGTAAATTTTTTTTCTGACAATGCTCATACTGTAGTTAGTGTGTGTATGGATGATAACAGTTGCATTGATTACTTTACTGACAAGTAATAATAAAAGGAAGGAAACTAACTGCAATCCTTTCTCAAGGAATGAGAATTTTTTCTGTATTATAAAGGCTAAAGCGGAATGATATAAGCTGTAGCAATAAAGAGGAAAATTAATTCCAAGCTTTTACAGATGGCTGCAGCTGTGTTGCTTAGTATGCGTGTCAGCTGCAGGAGAATGTTTAAGAAAGGAGATTCAGCTTTACAGTAACAAACCACGAAGCTTCCCAAATGCACCAAATTCAGCTGTGGAGTAAAACACTGAAGTTAGAGGAGTTACAAACCCAATAAATTTAGCACCTTATGATTTGATTCTTTTAATACTTATCCTAAAACAAAATTGGAGGGGAGATACCTGCTTTCTACTACATTGCTGTTGCAGACAGGTTACCAATAACATATTGAAAAAGAATGCTACAGCAAGATAAAGTGATTTCCTTTCATTTTTCATTTTTTTTGGTATTATTTTAGATAGAATTGTAATATATGACTTTTCACACTGGAATTAATAGACTTTGATAGTGATATTCATTGCAATACTTCTTTATTTCCATCTATAGGGAATGAATATTATGGTATTAGATTGAGTACAAGTTTAAAAATAAAAGTGTAATCTTTATTAAAAGACAAGTCACCATTAGAGTTTTCACCTCACCAAAAAGCACACTACTGAAAAGCCAGACTCAGCTCGGAGGGTCAAAGACAGAACTAAATGAGACCTGAGTGCATTACCATGCTTTGAGTACAGGTAGCATAAAAATGCATCTGTGAGCTGTAGTGACACTTTATCTCCAGTTTTACAATAGTTACAATATTTCTCACAATATATTCCCTTGTGCTTGATACAGCATAAAATATTTATTATATTTGCTGACAAAGAAGTTTATATGCTTTAAATGCACAATAAATGAATATATTTTCCTTATATCAGAAAATTGATTGCTATTATGTTTCAAAATTATTTTTTACTTATTCAGATTGTCATTCAAGATTTTAAATGTAGAAGAACATTCAAAAACTTCCTAACCACATTACAAGGGAATTTCATTTTGAATCTTCTGCTTGACAAGACAAGCGTGTTTTACTAGAATTTTTGTAAATCTTTGATGATATTTTTAGAAACTTCTAGGTGATTCGGTCTTTAAAGTCTTCTTCTCTAAGACTTTTGTAACTCCAAAAAGACACTTTGCTGAGTGTAAGTTTCAAGAGTTGCATCTCTACTGCAAGATAACTGTTCTCTGCAGAACTGAGCAGCTCAGCAATGAGATTCTTTGATCACCAAGGCCAGGGTGCTGCTGGATGATCTGTGTGCACTCCTGCAGGGTTTCCATCAGAAAAAAACCAGCCTGCAGGAGGGTTAGTGACAAAGCAGGTTTCATGCTCAAATTACTGCCAAGAGGAAGCCATATCATAACAGAATAAGGGGTGAACGGAGCTGGCATTTCATTCATCAGGAATTTTATTTTAGTTTGAATTTTCATCAGCCTCACTGGGAAAATTAATATATTAAGAATAATATTAAACTTGTCACTCAGATTTTGAGGATTGGAACTTAAAAGGGAAGTGAGCAGAAGTGGGAATACCTATAGCACATGACTGAAGTTAGGGTGGTCTCCTCCCAAAAGCCACTTGCTCTGGAGGGTGCCTACTGATTTAGGTGACACTGACCAAGCTGGTCTCTTGTTCAAGATAGAAGAGTTTCCCCATTACTACTGCCCAAATGCAACTGTTTGGTTCTTCTTGGATGGACTCTGGCCTTGACACTTAAACACAGATTTTGCTTTCACAGGAAATCCAGCACTTCCACATCCATCTTAATAAATGCTGGAGTGTTGCCACCTCATTACAGAAGCACAGAATCAATTAGGTTGGAAGAGAGCTCTGAGATGGTCAAGGCCAGCCTATGACCGAACACCACCACGTCAACTATACCATGGCATTGAGTGTCCAGTCTCTCCTTAAACACCTCCAGGGATGGTGACTCCATGGGCAGTCCATTGCAATGTCTAATAACCTTTTATGTGAAGGAATTCTTCCTAATGTCCAACTTAAACCTCTTCTGGAGCATTTTAAGACTATGTCCTCTCATCCTACGTTGCCTGGAAGAAGAGGCCGGCCCTCATCTAGCTACAACCTCCTTTCCTTTCACTAAGGTCTCTTTCTCCAGCCTCCTTTTCTCCAGGCTAAGCACACCCACTTCCCCCAGGCACTCCTCACCAAACTTTTGCTCAAGACCCTTCACCAGCTTCACTGCCTTTCTCTGCACATGCTCCAGCAACTCAGTGTCTTTCTTGCAGTGAAGGGGCCAAAACTGGACACAGTACTAAAGGTGTGTCCTCACCAGTGCCAAGTACAGAGGGACAGTCACTGCCCTGGTCGTGCTGGTCATGCTATTTCTGATACAATCCAGGATGTCATTGTCCTTCTTGGTCACCTGGACACACTGCTGGCTCATGTTCATCCAGCAGTGAATGAGTACCCCCAGGTAATATTCCACGTGGCATCTTTCCAGCCACTCTGCTCCCAGCCTATAGTATTTTATGGAATTGTTGTGGCACAAGGGCAGGACCTGAAACTTTGCTTTGTTGAACCTCATATGGTTTAACAGGCCTAGCCCACTACCAGGACCTGAGGAACACCACCAGAGACCAGTTGCCAGACGGATGTAGCACCATTCACCACCACTCTCTGGGCCCAGCCATCCAGCCACTTTCTGGCCCAGAGGTGAGCATGCCCCTGCCTAAGCCATGAACAGCCAATTGCAGTTTACAGCCTAACAAACTCCTGGGAAACAGTCATGCTGATCTCTAACTCTGCTGTGGAAGGGAATCAGCAGAAAGGGAGAGGAAGAATGAATAAAGAAGGGAGGCTTGCCACTACTGTTTGTTATCTCCTCCTCTTCATCAGAACTGTGCAGTTCAAAATACTGTGTATGACATGTGTTGATTTTAATAATTAAGCACTACTGGTTTGCTGACACTGTTAGTCAAGGGTCAGTAGACATTTTCATTACAGTTGCCATTTTCCAAGACTTCGTAACTGTCATTTTGATTCACGCTGGGTTGAGACTTAGTCTGTAGGTTATCAACTTCCTGGCACTTTTGCCTTATCATAATAATCAATTTTTGAAGTTTCTGAACTATAGCAGTTAATTTTTTCTTTTTTTTTTTTTTTCAGTCTGCTTCCATTACTATTTTGTAAGCTGTGGGGACTGAAGAAAGCAGGGATTTTGAAGACTCATTTCTTCTCACTCTGTAACAAACAACACTGGAGCCTTGGGTCTGGGGATAGAGTAGCAGAGAACAGTATAAATCAGCAGAGAACTGTGGAAGCTGTGAAGGCAGGGCTTTTAAGGTCTTGTAAGAGATATCTGAGATATGGGTAACCCCTCCTTCAGTGTAGTACCACTCTTTGAAACACAAATGTTGGAAGGGGAAATGGTCTCCACAGTTCATTGAGAAGATAGAGAACATGTCATACCTGAGCCAATATATGGCATAAAGAAGGTGGAAATCTTCACTGCTGCATCCCTATTCCCTCTCCTTCTCTCCTACCACACAGGAAAATATGCTATTTACTGAGCTCTGTTTCACTGTCAGCTACTGGATATTCTATAAGCATCTATGCTATAAGAAAATATACATAAACAGTTTGTCAGATAGACCTCCCTTTACAGTAATCCCAAACTTAACACAGTTTTCCCTCAGGAAGAATGCTAATGCATTTGTAGTGACAGAAAAAAGATGCAGTCCTTGCCACTATATATACTTGTCCTTGCAACATGTAATAGTTCTATTTTGACAACCCAGATAATCTTGTCTGTTTAGACTTCAGCTACTTGTTTTGCTTTGTGATATTTAGAAAACTTGCAGCAGTTTGCTTTTTATAAGGACTTTTTTTTTTTTTTTTGCATTTCTCATCCACCTTTGCATTGGATGAACATAACATCTCAGGAACAAATGAAAAACCTCTCATAAAGGCTCAGGTCCTGAAGACAGTAAATAAGCTTGCCTGTCAGGAATGGATAATATGGGCTGCAACGCAGTGCTCAGGCCATGGGAAGACCTTCTCTGTACAGACCCATGTGAGATAACACTTGGAAGGCCAGTTTAGTGAAAGAAAGACCTACAGTTCTGTAGTCTATATTCTGGCTTATTCGGTCTGTACCAATCAGGAGTACCAACAAAAACTTCAGCAGAGCCATTGGCACTTACAGCTTTAAAGAGTCTTGCTATTCTGTTTTATATTAATGACATGACACACTAGATAAAATATGGGATAAAGAAGACACATTGCTCTTGCCATGTTCTCTATCAAAGTCCAATGAACAATATGTGAAGTGGATCACACTATTTCATAATTCTGTTATTTATAAATAATTTTTACAATAGGATTAAAATAATGGTATACTACAGGCTAACATGGGGAACTTGGGTTCAATGGCAGTTAAGGATCTCGGTTCTTGAACTGTATTATGCTGAAGCACATTATTCCCAAAGAAAAATATGCTTATGCTCACTTGAAGAATTCCAGTTATTTGGAAAATCATTCTCACTGATTCCCAAAAAGAAGCTGCAGTGCTGTCTATAACCTAAATTCTGAGACAAACTGGAAAAATATTTTTCATGTGTATAAATTGCTTAGAAAACACTACCTTGAGCAAAGAGTTGATAGGCACCAGAAAACTAAATGAATTTATTTCAAATGCATGGCCTGAAAGCATAAAGACCAGAAAATCATATTTTTTGTTGAATTTCGATTAGTTTGAAAATGTAATGAATTTGCATAGTATAAAAAGGAGATTTTTTTATGTAGTTATTTACTTGAGTTCATTTTCTTCAAATTTAGTCTTATGCAGACAATACCTAAAAAAGGAACATCAAAATTAGGTGAACTTAAATTTTAAAAGAAATATTTCTGTATTGTATGTGAACTGGCAAATAACCTACCAATTTCTCTCTGAGTTTCAGATTTAATCAAAATGGCATCAAAGCAGTAAATACATATTTATTCATGTATACATAAAAAGAAAGAGTCAAAAAATTCAAACCCACAAAAATAAACTTTTTATGTTGTAAATATACAGTGAACCAAATTATTAGAACTGAATTTTGCTCATATTTCTTAATATTTGCTTTGTGGTATTAAAAAAAAAAAGAAAGCTAAATAAAGAACAATTTTCACACTTTTCATTTGATGAAAATTGTTTTGGTTTACCTTTAAAAATATCAGAAATAAGTGTATATATAAATAAAAACTACAGTTTCCAAATACCTATTTATCTTTTGTTGTAAGTGTTACTTTATTGCAGTTTTCTCTACAGAAGCTTTGAAACTGCACTGAAAAATCCTGTTTAAAGGGAAAAAACCATCCCTCTACTGTTATTACAATCACAAAGGAGCTGTGGGTGAGAATGCAGTGCATAACTATATTACCCACTCTGCAATTATAAGTGTGGCAATTAAGTAATTGAAAGCAGAGTCAGCATTCCAGTTCATGACTCACGGCAAAGCTACCTGTATTTGGAACGTTTTATAGAAATTCACTCATTGATAAAGCTCATATCCACTGTTAGAAAAAAAATAATTTTTTAAAATAAAAATTTATATCCAGATTTTTTTGTGTAATTACCCTGAAGAGATAAAAGTACATATAGGTTAGTTAAAAGCTTGGTAAAGAGAGAAAAAAAAAAAACCCCAAACCATAAACCAGCCAAAAACAAAACCCCAAACCAAAGCAGTACCCATCTTGTCTATGAAAGAGAATTCAAAACCTTGAAAAAGTTAATTAAAAATTCAAAACATAATATTCAGCCAAGTATATCAATCAAAATTTTTCATCTCTAAACATGGCTTCACAGTTTTCAGTTGCATGTTCAATTATATTTCAAAAGAGGAGTCATTTCAGACAAGGACTGAAGCATTTTTTTTATTTCTTTCCTGTCTTGTGCACATGAACAAGCTCCAGTTGCCCTTATCAGCTTGTAACCATCATTATCTGTAATTATCCTCTTCAACAGTGTCCCACCACCAAGGGCTGTGTCTACCTGTACTGCAGATAAGCTCTGATATGTCACAGGTGTGCAAAGGGACTGTGATAGGGCCCCTCCTGGTCTCCCCCTGCACAGTGCAGGCTTCATGCAAGCTCAGGACCTGCATCTTGATGTGAGTAAGTGTTGTAGTGTCTGGTCTTGCATCAACCTTACCCTGACCTTGACCCTGTTATAACATTCTTTCTTGTCCTTGGTCCTGAACTGTCATAGAATCATAGAATGGCTTGAATTGGAAGAGACCTTCAAGATCATGTCGTTCAAACTCCTTTGCCGTGGAGAGGGACACCTTCCACTAGGCCAGGTTTCTCAGGACTCCATCCCGCCTGGCCTTGAACACCTCCAGGGATGGGTCATCCATGGCTTCTCTGGGCAACCTGTTCCAGTGTCTCACCACCCTCACAGTAAAGAATTTCTTTCTACTATCTAACCTAAATCTCTATTCTTTTACTCATCACCTCATTTAGACACTACCTGTGTTGATGGTGCCTGGTTAACCCTGTCCTACTGGATGACTCTGGTTTCTGTCACTGGACCTTCTCTGCTGAGGCATGGTGGGTCTGTACCCATGCCAGTGAGGACCCTGCCTGGCAGCTGTGACTGGGAGCTCCTGGCTCCACTGTCCCCTTGGGATCATTTTGGGATTGCAATGTCCTGTCAGTGATGAGCCAAAGCAGATCACAGCAGCAATTTTGAAATTTGTAGGTATTAAAAACTGAAATAGGAACTTGTCATGATGGACATTTTTGACTCCTAGCAGTCAACAGTTTCTCATTAAAAAAAGATACTGAGGGCGGTGGCAGGGGGGGGATGAAATCCAAAACTGTTCTTTTGTTACTTGGCATTTGCCATACTTGACTCTTTACATCTGATACCCAGGAGGAATTGTGAGATGAACTTGATTGATGTTTCTAAAAACCAAAGTTGTGAACCTCGTGCTGAAGACTTCATAGAGAAGTGCAAGTTCTTTAGTCATCATGCATGTTAAACATTCTTTTAAAAGACCAGGAATTTAGCAGATATTCCTCTATCACTGTTTTCTGCCTCATGTTTTAGTTGTTCTAAATCAAGCATGAATATCTGTACAATTGATTAATTTCCCTCATTAAGAAATGTTTTGATAGTCTGCACATTCTAGAGTGAAACATTTGGTTGAATTAAATGCAAACTTTATAATGTAACTTTTTGTGAGGAATTATATTAGATCCATGTTACCATTTAAGCATGCAGGTTTCATCTACTTCATCTTGTTCCATTCAATAAGCCTTTTTTGCAGAAACTGGCACGGATTAATTATATGTAATTAGAAATAATAATGGGACTATGGAGGTAGGTAACAATAACATGATGTTTGCTTAGTGATTGGTTCTTCCTTACCCCTTAAATTCAAGGTAGTAAGTAATGGTAGCAGTAATGTCATTAAGGGAATCAGTACTTTTTATGGACAGTTAAATACTAGTTGTAAAGACTATTGGACTCAAGTGAATTGTATCTTCTTTTTTTTTTTTTCTATTTTTAATCAGTAGGAAAGCTAAGCACACCAAAGAGGAACCGCATCCTTTGGATAGGAACATCAATTTTAGATGAACCACACAGTTTTATATAATCAGATGTTTGTGACTCAGGACACTTGCCATACTGACATTGTTTACATGCAACAACCCATAAGAAAAACTTCATTTTCATTTTTAATTTTGCTTTGTTTGTCACTTGCAGTTTCTAGTTCTGTTTCTTCCTCTGTATCATTTGAATATAAAGCTTCATTTTAATTGTGTTTCTGTATGACAAAGAAAAAAATTGGGTTCCCCATTTTTCATGGTGAAGTTATATATTCATAAAGATTAAAAAAAAAAAGTGGCTGTTGTAGGTGAACTGCTGCTTGTCCTTCTCCTTGCCCATGTTCTGAATCTCAGCATTAAGAAAATGACCCATTTTTCACTTTGTTTTTTGAGTTTTCCTCATTATCTCTAACTTTCTATCTCTACAAATAAGCTTAAGGCAAAGGACTTGAAAAATATTAATGCTGAACACAAAAGAGCAGGCAAACTACATAAACATTATTTACTGGTTACTAAAGATGAATGCAAATTGCAGTTTCAACCCTACCATACATTCCAGTGTTTCTTCTGTTTTGTCCCAGATAGGAATAAAAGGCAAAAGACATTCAGATTTTCACATAATGGAATTTTTTTTTAATACCTGCTTTCAATTGTTAAAATTCCCTTGACTAGGAAAAAAGTCTCAAAATTTCCCACGGGAGCTAAGGTCCATCAAAAGTTTCATCCTTCTTTTCCAGAAACCAAAATATAGTTTCTTCAACATGCTCACTGTAATACAAACACAATGTGGAACAGGCAATTAAACAAAATTAAATAAAAGAAATTAAGTAACTAAAAAAGAAGTCAAAACAAAGCACTGCATGTACAGTTCTTTGCCTAAGAAGAAAATGGCAGAGATTATGGATAAGACATCAGTGAAATTAGTTAGAATGATAGTGCTCTTCTGGAATCTGCTCTCACATGATAACAGTGGGGGTACTACAAGAACCTATAAAGCAAAGAAGTCTTTTGCTTTGTATTGTTCCACCAGATTGAAACATCATGTTTGGTTTTCATTTGTGATTGAGATTTCCCTGTGGCTCTGTCTGTATAAGCAAGTAGCTTGGTGGGGAAAAAAGAGATCAATAGATCAAAGCAGTTGGTATTCAGGGCCTCACGTCCATATCATATGTGGCTGGGGAGTTTTACTATGGACTGAATTTCATCAGATCCAACACAACCCAAATGTCCCCACTTCACTTTTTTTTTTTTAACTGTCCAAAGAACTGAACAGTGGTGGCCATCTCTGTACACCAGGAACAGAGCTCTGACATCTGAAAGGAGTTTACATTCTGCATATTGAAAACTTTCTCTGACCCAAACCAATCTGTAGTAAGTGGGCACAACAGGCCTTCAAAACGTACTGTTCTCCACCAAAATGACAGTTCAAGCACAGCTTATGTCAGATATAACTGCCTTAAGCTGTTAGCTGGAGTACATGTGCTCATGTACTCATGTGCTCACTTTTAGCAGTGCACCACAAGCCGAAGAATTATGCACTACAGCAGCTGGAGTAGGGGAGGCCCATAGTGGATCATGGGTGACACATCATAATCCTGAGAGTGCAGCTAGATTACACAGTAGCCCTCCAACAGCTATTTGATCATATGGAAACTACTAAACTTCAGCAAATTGTATTGTTTCAGTTGGCATCTATCATGAAATAGTTTTGCTTTATTTCTTTATGGGAAATTAAAAAGCTCAAAAAATATCACTCAGAAAATGGTGTTATAGAACTACTAGGCAAGAGCTCTAAGAATATCACCTTTAGACTAACTATTACTATTTTTGAAAGAGATCTTGGAGCTCAGTATCACTTACATAAGCAAGATCATAGAGAAATAGCAGATGGTTATCTCAGATCAGATACCAGAATTTTAGGTGGCTAAAGTGTACTATTATTAACATTATGATAAAATGCACAAAAATTGAAATTCTAAAGTTTACTCAGCTACTAACTAAACCTGCAGGAGTTCAATATGTGCTAGTTTTAATCAGAAAGTTTTCCATGCTTGCATTTATTCTACTAAATAGAGCATGGCGATGAGCCATATAAAGCTATTAGAAAATATCCAAATGAGGGCTATGAAGATGGCGAAGGGTCTAGAGAGGAAGCCACATGAAGAGTAGCTCAGGTCACTTGGCTTGTTCAGTCTGGAGAAGAGGAGACTGAGGGGAGACCTCACTGCAGTTTACAGCTTCCTCATAAGGGGAAGTGGGGGAGCAGGTGCTGATATCTTCTCTGTGGTCACCAGTGACAAGACCTGAGGGAATGGCATGAAACTTTGTTGGAGGGGTTAGGTTGGATATTAGAAAAAGATTCTTCACTCAGAGAGTGGTTGAGCTCTGAAACAGGCTACCCAGGGAAGTGGTCACAGCACTGACAGAGTTCAAGAAGCTTTTGGACAATGCTCTCAAACACATGGTGTGATTCTTTGGGCTGTCCAGTGCAGATGATCACTTCAGTGATCCCTGTGTATCCCTTCCAGATCAAGATATGCTATGATTCTATGCTATGATCTTTTTTTAAAATATAAAGGACAATTATATTAATGGTATTAAGCCTACAACTGCCTAATGATTAGAGAAATCACCTATGAAATAGGAGACCCAAAAATATATGCCCAGCTAACTCAGAAGGGTTTCCAATGCCCATCTCTTCTCAGAACAGTTTAACCAAGGAAAGAACTATCCCCCACTGAGCCTATGAAAGTCACAACAAAGAATGCAGCAGAGAATGAACCACATGTGAAAGATACAAACAAAATGTAGGATTTTGCAGTTTAGTGTTAGGAAGGGCGTTCAAGTGGAAAAGTGGGATTCCTTGTGTTATATGAAACATATACTGGATAAATTTGATGAGAAATAAGGCAAAACAGAAAAAAGTCCTACTCAATTCTTTGACAAAAATAGTTGGAAAAGAAAAACCCAGACCGTGATTCAGAGTGGACAGAGTTGCTGTTACCATGAGTAACATGTCTTATCTTAGGGACAAGGCCTGTATTTAAATAGTATCCCTATGTGTCCTGGTAGCTAAGCAGCCCTCCTAATGGAGATAAAAGATTTCTGGACAGAGATTCATTTGACCACATATAGTGCTGTATAATCCTCCTAAAACAGATTAGATCAGATGTACCCCATAACTCTTGTGATTATAGATGGACACTAGGTCAGATAAAGGCATCTCAAGTAAGATGAGAGAAGTTACTTTGGTAACCTGCTGTCCCCTGGAAATTGTGATGGTACTAGAGGCCTAAATCGCAGACTTAAAATTGACATTTTGGTACTTAGATAAGGTACTCTACTACATTAGGCACACCAGCCTTTTATGAGATCCAGGTCTTACAAATGATACAGGCAAGAACTCAATCCAAGTTCTTATAATTTTCTTCATTGGTTAGTGACAGTCCAACCTACAAACCAACCAACCTACAACCAACAAATGCACTTAGAAGTAGAGCAAAAAAGCCCCACCATATTTTAAGTGCAGAACTATTATAAAATGTTAAGTGATACAGTGCTGTGGGTTGCACAATAATTGGAATTTAGCCACTTAATAGGGCAGCATGCATCAACCACCTCTGTGTATAAGTTAGAAATGACAATTTATTTTAAAGGTGTTTCTATTTAAGTTAATAGTATGGAAAAATCTAAAAGGTTTGTTCCATCAAAAGAATCATCTTAGTTTAATAGCCATGAGAAACCTTTTTTGCAAAAAGTTTTGAAAATGTTCCTTTTAGTTTTGGATATATTTATGCTTATAGCAGCTGATTCACAAGCAGAAAACAGAATCTTGTAAAGTTTTATTTGTCCTGCACTTTCCAATTTGCTAAATAGAGATTAAAAAAATGGGCATGCTAAGATTTCTCCTTTTTTTCTGATTAATTTTACGGTAATTCAAAGTGTTTCAGTTTTAAATTAATTGTTTGAATACTAAATTATGCAGCTTTATGATCCAGGAGATAAGCAGAGCTCTAAAGATGCCTCTGAGACTTGAAAGAGACAGCATTAGAAGCTCATTATTGCCAGCACATTTAACGTGGTTAAAGTAGGGGAAAATAGCCATTAAGTTAATGTAATAGTTAAACTGCATTAATTTGAAAAACTGCCCTGTGAAATTCTTACAATGAGGGTTTTAGGGTTTTAGGGTTTTGTGGGTTTTGTTTTTTGGTGGTTTGGTGTTTGGTGTTTCATTGGTTTTGGTTTTGTTTCTTGTTTGTTTGTTTATTTTGTTTCGGGGTTTTTTGGTTTTTTTTCATTTTTTTGAGAGTTTTTTTGGATTTGGTTAGTTTTTTGTTTTGTTTTTTTTTTTTTGCTTGGTTTGGTTTGAGGTTTTTTGTTAGTTATATAGAATCCTCAAATATTAAAGAGTCAAAACCGTTTGAAGAGTAGTCCTTTTCAAGTAATTTAACATAATGTTTACAGTTGAAGAAATACTCAGTTTATCACTCAGATGTGTCAGAGTATCAACATTATCTAAAGAGAGAAGCAGATGTTAATATGCATAAAAGATGAATTCAGGGCTACTGGGCAATAGCAAACACAATAAGGTCCAACACTCCTTCCCATTAGTCTCTTTTTTCTCTGGGTCCTTTCTTCCAAATATTGAAAAGTAACAATAGTTACTGAAAGTAACAACACCTGTCTCCTAATTGTTTTAAAAGATTGAAGGAAACATTACAAACTATCCAAAAGGAGAACAAAAAGAAAACATTTGAGTCCTAGGAAAATCTACATTGAAGAAAGATGATGACTGACATCATACAATTAGATTTAATATACTTAATGTTTCCAAAACTAAAGCAATGAACCCCAAAAAAGTAAAATGCAGGATAATCCCCAAGACATATACATGGCTTACCACTTTCTCCAGAATAGTTGCAGAGTACAGCACTACATTTAATGTCCCTTCCAAAATTTGTTTATGTTAATTATACAAACTTCAGATAGTTTTTTATTGCTGCAACAATTTTGCAACTTTTTTTTTGTCACATTTTTTATCTCAGTGATTTCATGGGTAACAGAGTCAACAGGTCAACCACTTTTCTGGAAAAAATATTTTAGTCCCTTAATTCCATTCCAATGACTTCTTGTGTTTTAGATTTGAGAGAATGGCTCAAGAGATGCAAATATTACTTCTTTGCAAAAATAATTAGAAGTCTGCACTGTGTATGGAGTTCTAGCATCTGCCTGAGGAAGAGGTTGCAGCTCTCTGCTGTCAGTGTTACTGCTCAGGCTTTGGTAGCACTGGAAATGGGTGTCAAAAGCCAACAAGTCCAATTTTGACATGGAGAGATAGAAACATAATATAGAGAAAGACAGCAGAATACAGAAGTATTTTCCACCTCTACTTTTTAAAGCAAAGTAAGCCATAGACTTCCTGAATCCCGGAGGGGTTATGTTATGATTTAGAAACAAAAACACACCTGCTAAAATAAACTCTATGGGACTTTTTCCTAAAGTGGGTGCAGTTATGCCAACTGGTGTTCCACTATTATTTGTCAGAGATTGTAAGTAAGCAAAAAATAAAGTTAATTTAAGAAGTCAGTACCTTTAGATTCCATTTGAAGGATAACATTTCTACTACATCAACCAAAAATTGACTGAGATAAGAGCATCCTATAATTTACTGTTCCCAATATCTGCACTGTACATTGCCTTTCTACTTGCCTTGGTTGCCTTAAACTCTACTGAACTTTCCTGATTCAAGTACAGCTATCTGAAAAACATACTAGGGAATAAAAAAAAAAAAAGTTTTATTTTTTTAATGTATTTTCCACAATAGTCCAATGATACTCCAAGATGTTCAAATATTTTCTTAAACATTTTCACCAAGAGATATGATAATACCTTATTTCCTCTTAAGAGACCTCCAGGATATACCAAAACTGCTTTTGGTGAAGATATACTTTTCAAAGATTTTTTGAGATCAGTTTAACAATTTTCCAAGATGCAGAAACTGCTACCCACTATTCCACATCAGTGGAGTGAACATATAATGAATGAAAATATCTTTTTCCTTCCCACTCTATTTCCTCCTCTCTGCTGAATTTGCTACATTGATTACATGATTATATGACTTTCATTGACATGAAATTTGACCAAATATGACAAGAAAGAGGAATTACACTAGAAAGAGTAGCAAACAGCTTTTCATTTGTTGACAAAGTTGTTTTGTGATCTCCAAAACCAATTTTAAATAGATGATCCTCTGAAAGTCTTTACAATGAAATCTGACCAAAGTTTATGCTCTTCCAAACAGCAATAGAGCTCTGTTCCTATGTAAGATATGTGCTTCAAAGCCATTATACTTATATATAGCATAAAAGTTTTATGTTTACATACAAGTAATGAAAGGGTATGCCTTGAAGGAACTTGTCTGTCCAGTCTATCTTTGAATATTTGGATGTAAAAAGTGCCCAAAAAGGTACCTTCTTTTAGATTTAATTCTCTTTGGACACAGATAAATAAGAGATGCCTTTCAGGATTCTATGCCACTATAATAATTCTGCAGTGTATTACACCTACTGCACTGCACATACCTCTAGCATGTTCCAGCGATACAATTTGAAATAGAATTAGCTTGCTTATTTTTCCTCTGACATTCTTTATTCCATTTCCTTACTTTCTTTTCTGTCCATTGTCTTGATTATAGTTTGAAGAATGCCTGCCATGCAACTTACTATAGAGCAAAATAGCTAAAAGACCAATCATGATCAAGCAGTGCCCGCATTGTGAGTTTATTCCATGAAATCTAAGCAACTTTCCATTTTACATGAAAATAGAACTTCAATTTCTGTTACAACCTCAAGGGAGCTTAGTCTTGGACTTTGGGTTGTAAATTTGGATTACTGGATTCCATACTTCTCTGTTCCATACTTCCATGCTTCTTTCATACTAATTAATTTTTCACAGACTGTAAAGTAATCATGTAAAATAAAAGAAAAGCTCTTGCGTAGTTTGTTCTACAAGAGTTCTTTGTTAACTCCCTCTTTCCCCAAGGTGTTGTTCTAACAGTTTCCATTTTCTTTTATCAATGTCTAGCAACACTGAAATGATGACATTATTTGAAAATATAGTCCATATTTTCAAATTTTACAGCATGCATAAATCAGCTTGCAAGGTGATGTTCCACAGATCAGACAGCATACCATCAAAGAAGATGGTCAATCTTTTGAAGGAGGTTCAAAAGTATAAATTGTAATTAAACATGAAAATAAAAAAAATCCATTCCATAATGTAAACACACTGATGATTGCTTCTTACCTTACAAAAGGTTATATTCTCTCTTCAGTTACTGCAATTTCTATTAGCAAGAGTATAAAGCTCCCGAAGAGTTGGTCAGAGCAAAACAAATGTGGGTCACTTTAAACCTAAGTACCTGCAAAATTCCATTAACTGATGTAAATTTGACAGTCAATTAGCCTCTCTTATGTTGTAAGTGCTTTTATTATTTGGAAGAAAAACATCTCAGCCATTAATTTTGAATTGAAAATAAGCTTATGTTAGTTGATTCTAAACTTTTTCTGCCACATTAGAAAGGTTTTTATAAGGAACAATAGGGATTCTGAAAACAGTTTTCATAAATCAGGCTCGGACTATGTCACCTTTTCTTAAGCATGCTTAACACTTCCCACTTATACAAAACTGGGGTTTCTCTTTCACATAATTTTGCCAAATTTAATCAATTGTTCATGCAAGATTTTTCTCCAGGTGTGTGTCTATGGCTCAGCATTTCCTTATCCTTGAAAAATTCATTGAAGTAGTTCAATATATGGCTTTACAATGCTAAAAATGCATTTCATCTCAGAATTATAGAGCATTTCATGTGTCCACAGCACAGCTTTCATTGACTTCACTTACAGCTGTGTGTACTCTGCACCTGTGCAAATCAGACTCCAGAGTGTGCCCAGAAAAATGAGGAAAACATGCAATTGAACCACCTGTGAAAAATTTAACAGCTTGATCCCTGAAAAAAAATCAAAAAAATAGTGTTTTCCAAGCTTTCTTTTTGAAGGGTCTCCTTCAGTGCACATTAGAAGTGAGAGATGGGCTTCTGTACTCTTAATGATTTGAGTGTTATTCTGAGAGGACATGGGGGCCTTCTTTCTAACAAGAAATTAGTTTGCACTGACTTTGAAGGTGACATTTCCTCTGGATAAACTTCTGTGATAGATCTATCTTGGAAGAACACTTAACTGGGATACAGAAGGTATGTTTACACTATGTACAAAACCTGAGTTACATGAATTTATCAGTGTTTTCAGCTGAAGGCTTAATGTAGGGGAGCCAAATCAGTCTACTACCATTAAAACCTCACTGCCAAAGGATTTGTTCTACTTGCCATGACTGCCTCTTTCTGAGACTTTAGAGGCATTACTGCATTGGAATGTCTGAGTCATTATGAACCAACAAAGTTGTGCCAACAGAACTTTATAAAGGAGACAAAGCCTTTGAAGGACTTGGTCTCACTGATGTAGTCATTTAAATGAGACTTGTTTCCTCCAAGGCTGCAAGCTTTTCCTTTTGTGATATACAATTTCAAGGGATCAATGAAATGTTTGCTTTATGAAGAGAGGCAGCTCCTTTCTTTCTGATATTTCAAACTATTCTAAATGTTTCTGTGATTACTCCCCATAAGGCAGCAGAACAAAACAGATTTTTGCTTTTTTGTAAATAACTTTTAGTTCTCATTACTATTTTTTTTCACAAGAATACATTAATTTAGTGCAATTTTTCACCATTTTTTGCATTTATTGTTTTGACCCAGAGAATAACAAGGACACATGATTACCTATTGAAATTGCAACACACTGATGATGATGATGATTCACATAATTTGCACAGAACCCCCAACAATGTTGTTGCAAAATAGTAACCCTCAGCTTCTATTTCTAGGCTTTTTTTTTTTTTTTTTTCCTCAAAACATCCAGTGCTACAAGAGTTCACCACTGTACCATGGGGGACTGTACCATGTACAGACAAAACACCGTATAGCCTTGCAAAAAGATATTTTTCTATTTGCTGATAATTCAGGCTTTGTTCCTTGCTAGAAAATGAATTGTTAGCATGCTAATTTAACATTCTTCAGAAAGCCAGGAGAATGTATATATTCTATCTCAGTGAGACTGTATAATACATCACACTTTATTTTGATTTTTGGGTTTTTTTCCAGAACTTAGTTAAACTTGGCCAACGCCCACATGAAATTATCTGTGATGGCTCCAGAGACACTGAAGCTTTTAACAGTAAAGCTCCTTAGAGATGCTTGCCAAATCCAGTAACCCAACAGTGGCAAAGCTGCTGTGTCTCTGTGTCCCAGTATCCAGCCACAGTGAGGCTGAGCATGTACATATACACACACTTGCACACTTACACATAATACACATACATGTATGCATGACCAGTCACACCGGACAACACAGAGAGAAAACTGCACTCTTGCAAATGCAAACAGCATGAGTGGCCTCATTTTTCTACCTGGCTGATCAGGGTGAAAGCCTTTCAGTGTAAATTACATATATGTACACATGTCAACATACACAATGCGGACCCCTCCAGAGGTCTAAGCAGGCCTTAGACACACAGTCCATCCAATAGCTGTGCCTGGACCCCAGCTGTTTTCACCTGAGCACAAGAGTCCCTGAAGTCCTCAGCTCCACTGCAGTTATTGATACAGAAAGCCCCCTGCCTTTCCACATCCATGACAGCCACTTCCCCCTCACACATGCATATAAGCACTGCAGATACTTGTAGTAAGTGTCCTTAATCCATCTACTCACTAACTGGCTTCTGGAGACCTCGGTCTCCCACTTGCCTCATGCCCACAGACACACACATATTAAGGGGCCTTCAGTCTGAGAACCTCACCAGCAGCTGTCCACCAGTCCCTATGGTCTCTCCAGTGTCTGACTTGAATCCCTAGTGCTCCCTTCAGTAGCCAACTGCCAGCTACTCATCTATCTGCTATTTGTCCCAGACCTATGACCACTTCAAAACAGAGGTACTAAAACTCTTACCCTATCCACCAGCTCATCCAGCTTGATCTTTACTAGGGGTCATGTGCCAACTACACCCACACACAAGATACATGTGCTCTGCTCTTTCCACTTGTTTCACCACAGACACATGGAACCTGGGACCCGTGATCTGACTCAACATGCTGGCACCCAGACACACCTCACACACAGGTTCACACAGAATACAGAGCCCCTGCCCCAGTAAAATAGTTAGAAATGGAGTTTGATGAGAATGCAGGACAGACTGCAGTGATTAGGCACAGGACATGGCCAGACAAGTGTACTGACCAGCTAACATGACACTGGCCTCTTATCATTATCCCTCTGTATCCATGCTTGTTCCTCTGCAAAGCATGCTGATCCCTCCATTTTTCTGCCTTTGGTTCCTCTTCTAAATATCTCATAATGAAGTCTTGTATAATCCCAAAATGCTCTTCCACAGCATCCCACAACAACCTCCAAACCTGCTAGGCATTAACCTCCTCACTCCCTCACCACAATCTGTGAAGTAATGCAGAAAGCTCTCTCATTGACAAATGGTGATGGGTCTCATCCTCAGAGTACTGATGACTGTTCTCTGACAGCCCTGGGAGGAGCCAGAGCAGGGCAGGGACTCATTTCTCCGATGAGGTTATTTGGTTTCCCTTACTTGACAGTGTGCCTCTCTGCATCTTAGTGTTTGTGGAGATAAGCCTTTAATCACATAATCTAACACACACTGCTACCTTCTTCAGAAAAAGTGGATGACTTCTGGGCAGTGATCTGTTTTGGAAGTTCAAAATAATGTCTTTTTGCCTTAAATGCAATCTTGACAAAAATGACATGTTATAGTGCATTTTTATCCAGCCAGCTCTTTGATGACTGGAAGTGTTACAGTAAAACATATATTCCCAACACTGAATAGGAATATATCCTATTCTGGATATATAACAACATCTGAACAGTCTCAGTTTACAATGTACCATGTTAAAATAAACCAGAGACAATTTTATTTTGCTTGATATGGTGGTGTCTAAACTCAATATAAGGGAACTTATTCATGTCCCATTTTCTTGTTCATACAAAAAGGAGATAAAGACTAGGAAGAGAGAAGACTAGACATCAGAAAGCATTAAATATTTTACCCCCTCCAATTTGATCTGCCATGTACTTCAATGTACTTAATTCTCTGATAGATTCCTCTCTGTGTGTGTATATATATATATGTACATATATCTATGTACATAGATATATGTATTATTTTTTGCAATTCCATTGTCTTCACTTACTTGAGCTTAGCCAAATGAACTGTACAAGCAGCATTGTCATGTCAACAGGTGAAGAATCTGTGTCAAGTGGGAAGAGCTTTCAGCCTAGCATTAAGATTTCAAACAAGCTTCAGGAGTATGTGCTGGTGATGCACACCGCAGCCACTGGACCATCATGACTGTTCTCAGTCCTTGTTCTCAGTGTGCTCAATAACATGCCAGGTTCAGCTTCTTTCCTTATTGTCCTGCCATGCTTAACATCTGTCAGAAAAATGTCTTCCTGAGACCAACCCCTCTGATTGATAAACATGGGATGCTAAGAGGCAAACGCCAAATCTTCAGGGGCCAGTCCTCATCACCATGCATAGAGGAAGTGTGCAACCTCTCCAAAGTAATTCAACAACACTTAAATATTAAAATGGAAATAGAAAACAGAATTCTTTAACAAGTTTCTGAGTATATTTGGAAACAGGTACAGGTAAATCAAATAATAATGTGTCATGATATAAAATCATCAGCTTTACTTCCTGGGATTTTCTGGTTAGTGGCAGTCATGTTAAAATATCTTCTGGCATGCTTTCTCTTAGTTGAGCCCCAGTCATTGACATATCCTGTCCTTGGCTTCCCTTCTCTGAAGTAAATACAGACTGAAATGACTGTATTGATTTTACATTTTCTTTCTTAGTTAGAATTACATACTCTGCCCCAAAGTTTTCTACAATCTCCAATCCTGATGACTGATTTAATTAAGCCAACTGTTCATTTCTTAACTCCTGTCTCCTACAGAAATATAGTTCTGTTTCACAGAAATTGCCTTTTTTCATTCAGTTTAAAGACGCCTTTGAAATTCCCACTCTACCACTGAGGCTTCACCAGTCTGAATGTGGGTTTGGCTGTAAATCTGCCTAGTTACAGATGCAGTGCAGCATATCCTGGCAGATAAATGGGTCTTTCCAGATTGCATCTTCTCATCACAGATTTAAGCACCTAAGTTTTTTCAAAAAGCTGCGTGTTCATCATGCAAATCCATAAACGAGGACAAAGAATATGTCTTTTTACCAGCCCTCATCAGAGAGTAGATGTGATGTTATTGGAAAAAAAGTCAGTTGGGGTGTTTGGCTTAGCTGACCCTTGGAGACAGCCTGCTGAGATTTGGAAAAATGCTAGCAAAAGTCTGAGTTATCCTGATTGTGAAAACAAGCTCTGCTACTGGAACCTATCTGCACATTTGCTGGGCTGCTCATTGCTGGATCCTTGCTGACTTCAGGACTCTGCTGCAGGCACAAGAGATTTGCAGAAGAAATCAGGCACACAGATGAAACCTGGTTAGAGAACTTACTCCTTTTAATCCTTGGTAAGATTAGAAAGTCCAGCGTTGCAATTTTAGAGTGCTGTGCACTCCTTTGAAAAGCAGGTTTCTGTGTCAGGGCCAAATTAACAAATACAAAGGAATTAAAATTAGAAGGGTTTATGCAAGGACATGTATTGCAATTATGGAGAAAATTGTCTGAGAGGGAATATGATAGTATCTGATAGGATGAAGATTTTGCTACTTTATCCCATAACTGTTTTTGTGGACGATCCCTATTGCACTACTCAGTACAGGAGTCAGTGCAGGACAGTAAAGACACCCTAATGCAACATTTTTGGTGTTCCAGCATGGGTGAGAATGATGCAAATTTCCCCCAGTATCCTCCAGCTGAAACAAGGAAGAAGTGTGGAATAATGTGTTTCTGTACTGCTTCTGTCAGGTCAGAAGCAGCCATTTTCCATTTTGTTAGCACTGCCAGCATTATGCTTGTGTGACTGTTTTTGTTTGGTTTGCAGTGCAGATCCCTCTCTAATTAGTACTGAAATGAAAATATCAGTCCTTTCCATGCAGAATGCTGCACTACCTTCAGGGAAAGCCTAGGAGGGTCAAGGATGCACTTTGAAATCCTTTGCCTCTAGTCTAACATTATTATAGTAATCTTTCACTTGCCTTGACAAAGGAAGAAGGTAATTTCCACACAAATCTTATAGCCTTTTTCTGTGGAGAGAAGGGTCTTCTTTTCTACTAATATCAGAAAATGTGATCCATCTATCAAATTTTCAGACACTACCTACAAGGCAGATTAACAGATTTTATTTAAATGAATTTTAGGGAAGATGAATAAATCCCTTTAAAAAAAGATAATGACACCTGCCCACAGTACCATTTGGGCAAATTCCAAATCTGATATAGCTATTTGAAGCTCTTCCTAAGTTGTCTGGAGCAATATGGATAGTTGGATTTGGCTCTATCTATAGAAAATCACTTTCTACTTTACTAACTTAGACAGTTTGGGAATAATGCATATCGATCCTCCTACTGTGGGTGATATGGGCTCCATTTGAACTAGGTGACCATGGTAGAAGTACACCCAATATTACAGATTTTATAAAATCATGTTTAAATTATTAATAATTGCATTACTGCCTTAATAAATGCTGAAGGAACAATGAAACTGATTAAAGGTGCATTATGAGAAGAAAATTATAACATCTTTTAAGTTCTGTTGTTTACCGCTAGGCAATAATATTACTGTGCTGTGACACACTTACAGCACTTTCAACCTTCAGCATTAAACTACCATATAGGCACTTACCAATTTATTTTGTAAGAGTTCTCCATTGTAAAGCAGAAAGTAGAATCAATGTACACAATGCAGTGCTTTGTAGATGGGAAAGCTTTGCTCTTGAGCTTCTGAAATATCATAACAAACAGGAATAATTCTTGGAACTGATGTAAAAGTCAAAACAACAAACAAGACTCTTCCACAGCTGAAAACAGAGATCTGAAGTCAGAAGATGCTTTCTCAAGATGAAGAGTGTCAAGGTGATGGACAGCATTGCTTGAAGTATTCCTACTTTAATAGTAGAACTGTTAAAAGAACACAAGCATTTAATACACTACTTACATAGAGACATAGAGTTCCTCACTATGAGAAAACACTGCAAGACTTATTTTTTTGGGGAGTTGTTGCCCAATATATTTTTATCTCAGTATATTCCAGATTAGATTTAATTTTTTTGTAAACTTTCTTTTGCTGTTGAAAGTTAAAAACAGACAGAAAAACCCAAAACCAAAACAAAAAACCCCTGCTACATACACACACACACAAGTTTGTGATTTATTCTTCATTAATGTGCTCTCTTAATATATCATCACCGATGCTTATCCAGTTCCTGACAATTCTGCCAAGGAGTGTTGAAAAACATTAAAACACCAAGTTTTCTGTTTGTTGAAAGTTCATAATTTGTTGAAAAAAGGGGGTTAATACAACTCCACTAGTGGTTTCTGTGTGCAGGATCTGACCTGACAGTGCAGAACTCAAGTGTACTGCATGGACGCTTTTGCTAGCTCTCAGCAAGATAAAACAACCCTGTGAAGTGAGCAGTTCAGCTCTGTTACCGGAGAACTCCAAACACCAATTAACCCTGGTTTTTAGCTCATATTTCTTCCTTCTTTGTTGTAGTTTATATTGCGGTTACAAACTTAATTAGATAATCTGTCTGGATATGTTGTATTTCTATTCAAAATGACAGCTTCTCTTGGATAAGGTGATAAAAAAGTCATATATGTGGGAACTGTAACAACAATGATGTGGACTTACTTTTAGCCTTGAGTGATGGTGAGAATTTATCATTTACGAGACAGGTATAATTTTCTAGCAGCAGTTTGTTTTCTGTGTTGCATATCAACTTTTGTGGCCGAGTCCCGCATTTCTCTTCACCATATATGAAGTGTAACATCGTTTTGCATCAACATGTCACACTTGCTCAGTACATTTACAATTGGTTCAGAGTTGGTGAGCTTGATGTATGTTGCCACATTTTGTCTTTTCTCTTTCTAATATTTCTCAAATGCATAAAGTAGACAGGTTTGATGGGAGTTAGGAAGTTACTCTAGGTTAGAGTGGAAACAATGCCTCTCAACCAAGATAAGAGAAAGAACAAACGTAGAGGAATTGCAGTCATGTCTTACATGCACAGAAAGTCTAAGGAAGGTCACGTAGTAGATTTACACAGCTGACATTTGACTGCAGAGCTTTTTCTTAGTTGCCCCTAATCTGTTCTGTCCACCAAGAAAGGACTCACTGTTGCCATATGGTCCAGAGAATGCCCTGGTCACCTTGAGATTGCACCTTTACTGAATTTCCTCAAGATATTTGATTTGTCCTCCCATTGGACTCAATACCTGTATAGGAAAAGACACATGTCCTCTAACACAGACATGGATAGATAATGGCAAACGGATAATAAATTCTACAGATATGTAAATTCTACAGATACATAAATTCTACAGATAAATTCTACAGATAATAAATAAATAAATAAATAAATTCTACAGGTAATAAATTCTACAGATAAACTAGTGTAACTTGAATCTAGACTCAGTACTCTTTTGCAATAAAACCTGGAAATGAACTAGTGCTTTCATCTATATGTCCTGAGTTAGAATCATGGAATATCCTGAGGCAGAAGGGACCCACGTGATCATTAAGTCCGATTCTTTCTCCCGCATGGGTGTGAGACACCAGATCAGTAATTATTGGTTTGGAACCACCTTGTGGAGTGGGGCTGGGAGGGGAAGGGAGGGTGGGGAGAGCGAAGGTGGTGAGTGTGTGTGTGCAGGGGGGAAGGAAGAGTAAAACGTCACAGGGGTGGGGTGCCATCATATTCCTTATGACAGGCCCTTGGAGCCCAGATGGGGAAGCCCTGGAGTTGACAGTCACAAACAGTCTGGGAAAACTGTAACACCCCACATCTCCTGGAGCCCCAACTCAGGCTCAGATTGGCAGGGACAGTGAGACCACTTCATCTCACCCTGGTCTGGAACCCCAGAGTGGCCAGTGGGTCAAAGGCCCCACCTGGGGAAGGGGGGGCTGGCCAGAGGGACCAGAGCTGATAAAATCAAAGGCATATGTTTGCCATGTGGTGCGGCACATCTGGGCATGTGAGAGCTGGTCTTTCAGAAGGTTTCAAAGGTGGCTACATAATCTGTTTCTCCCACCTTTTCCTTCTCTCTTCCAACTCCCTCTACTTCTCTGTCTTTGCTACTTTCTTGATGTGTTGGGTGGCTCAGAGATGGAGGGATTTGACTTTGACTTAAGTGTTGTGGATTAGTATGTGCTGGCTCAGCATTGTGGAGGAACATTTTGTTTCATTTGTGTGATGGCTTTTTGAACTTTTGCCCCCTTAATTTCTCCTCTAAATTTTCCAGAAAAGTACCTCTTGGAACAAATCTGTGGCTTATTCTCTTGATGTTATCTCAAAGTATTAAAAAACCCTATATATAATTTTTAAAGTAAAACTCCTGTCTGAGCCTATGAGCAAGCATTTCTGGGGCTGGAGTGTTAAAATGGGACAACCCCAAGAATAACACAATTTGTCCGAGAGCAGTGTCCTTCTCTCTCTTCCCCTCTCCTCCCTTCTGCTCNAGTCACAAACAGTCTGGGAAAACTGTAACACCCCACATCTCCTGGAGCCCCAACTCAGGCTCAGATTGGCAGGGACAGTGAGACCACTTCATCTCACCCTGGTCTGGAACCCCAGAGTGGCCAGTGGGTCAAAGGCCCCACCTGGGGAAGGGGGGGCTGGCCAGAGGGACCAGAGCTGATAAAATCAAAGGCATATGTTTGCCATGTGGTGCGGCACATCTGGGCATGTGAGAGCTGGTCTTTCAGAAGGTTTCAAAGGTGGCTACATAATCTGTTTCTCCCACCTTTTCCTTCTCTCTTCCAACTCCCTCTACTTCTCTGTCTTTGCTACTTTCTTGATGTGTTGGGTGGCTCAGAGATGGAGGGATTTGACTTTGACTTAAGTGTTGTGGATTAGTATGTGCTGGCTCAGCATTGTGGAGGAACATTTTGTTTCATTTGTGTGATGGCTTTTTGAACTTTTGCCCCCTTAATTTCTCCTCTAAATTTTCCAGAAAAGTACCTCTTGGAACAAATCTGTGGCTTATTCTCTTGATGTTATCTCAAAGTATTAAAAAACCCTATATATAATTTTTAAAGTAAAACTCCTGTCTGAGCCTATGAGCAAGCATTTCTGGGGCTGGAGTGTTAAAATGGGACAACCCCAAGAANTCCCTTTCCCTTTCCCTTTCCCTTTCCCTTTCCCTTTCCCTTTCCCTTTCCCTTTCCTTCCGTCCCCTTCCTAAACTGTCGTAAACTATGTTTCTTTTCATAGGCCAGACATCCAGTTCTGGCTGAGGATAATAAAAGGTCAATTGCTGCATGGAGTGCAAATTTTTTTGCTTGTTACACTTAACTTGCAGGTGTACAGGAATATATAGAAGGAGAAATCTGCCAAATATAATTTTTTTATGCTGAATATAGCCCAGTTTGTCGGAGTGTGAGCTAGTTACAGGGGTGCTCTGAGGCTTCCAGGTTCAGAAAGGTCAAAAATCACTAGGATTTTCTGTTGTCTCACATGCCTCCATAGCCCAGACTTAGCTGAACTATCAGGACCTTTCTAACAAAATGAAAATACACCAACATATTCATTAGAGCCAAAATGTTTCTGTAAACCACAGTTAGAACACTAGTCTGATGCATGGGAACGAAAGCAATGGCTTATTCTGCCTTCTCCAGAGAAATACTGGATCAAAATTTAAGGAATTAAGCATAACAGATGGCTTCCATGACTAAGGCCAGCTCTCTAAGCAACATGGGTTATAAATACACTTATTAAACAGAATTATTTGGGTTTTCGAGCCAGCTCCAGATACTTTGATATATTTCCCTTCCTATTTAAGTGTCTGAAAAAATTTATTTTTGTTCCAGAGCAGAACAAAAGTACAATTCAAAGGTGTTTCTGATATGAAATTTTCATTCTCGACAGTCTAATGTCAGATACTCCCTGAGAACATGTGCTTTTAAGCTTTCTACATCAGTTGAATTAACTTTGACACATAACAATCTGTGGCTTTCAGAAATAACACCTAAAGAATAAATCTTTTACACTGGTCCAAATGTTTAAGAATTTGGAAGGGAGTAATTGCCTAGGCAATTTCACTAAGCAACCGAACAGACTGAAGTGCAGAAATTTCTTCTGCAACTCAGAAAGCAGTCAAGGTACACAGGATGTAAAGAAACACCTCTCCTGTTTTCACTGCTGCATAAAATGAAGATGCAATTGAAAGGGGTAATTTTAGTAAATCCAGGAAGATTAAATGAAGGCAATCATAGAATGAGTAGTGCTCCTTTGTATATAAAACACTAACAACAATCTGCTGTCAAAGATATAATGTTTTCTTATGAACATACTTATTTGGCTCTAAGAGCTGAATAGTTTAATAAAAGACTGTGGATCAGCATCTCTGTAGCCCACCAACAGCTGTAGCATTGAAATATGTCTATAAAAGGGATCAGAAGTAAATAATGGAACAGGACTTACCGGTGACCTTCCACAGATATTGAAAAGTGTAAGGAAATATTACTTTAAACCATAAATGTACAGTAGAGATAATGCCAAGAGAATTAAACAACCATCTGGTGTAATTATTCATGTTCTCTAAAAATAGTTTGCATGTGAATGTGGCACCATATTTCCCTATATAATTTAGAGGTTTGAATCTAAAGGAAATTTGCAGAAAATCAGAGGAAATAAAGGCTACTCTTTTTTTTTTTTTAATGCAGATTAACACATTCTCTTCTAAATAAGAAGGCACAGAGGAAAATGCAGGGAGGGGGGGTGAATGAAGAGAGAAGTGTAGCATTGGAACTTCTAAAGCAAACATACATGTGACAACTCAAACCCATCTGAATTCATAATAATCTTTCCTTCATGTGCTGGTGTTTTCATGATCCTCTTTAAAATATTTTCAGACTGCACAGTTATCAAGTGAGGAACTTCATGAAGATTTTGGCTGCTATTATTCTAGAAAAATTATGTAAAAAATAAGTAATACAAGCATTGATAATAGAGTTTTTTTCATAGAAATAAATCATTCATCTCTGAAGGGAGGTAACTGGTGTATACAAAACTATGTCCTTTCCCTGCTGCAAGAATCCACTGATGTCTCTAGGAGCATCAGGCAGTTTTAGAGAGCAGAAGAAATGTTGCATGGCTTCAGCAGCCACCAAGTGCTATCCAAATTCTTTAGGAAGACACAGACTGAGCTATGTTTGAATATTGTGTTCCAACAATGGCAATAACAAATAAAATTAGAATCTTGTCCAAGGATAAGCTGCAGAAATTGTTCTTCTCACTCTTAATTACAAATTTGTATTCTTTTTCATTAGGAAACAAAATATCCATTTATAACACAGGCAGCTTTCTGAAATTGAAAATTCTGCTGGGAAACTTGAGAAAAACACAGCAGAGGTATTTTTTCAGTTATAATATGTGACTAATGCACATTAGTAATGAATTTGCAAAGAATGTGAAATTATTCCTCTTTTCTCATGCATGATGACCAGAATTACCACAAATAAGAATGCCAAAACAAAATGACAAAAACTAATGGTTGCTGATTGCATAATAAATACCTGCAGTAGGTGTTGTTTGATGCATCATTTCCCAACACTGCATATGTGTAGGAGACTGTACATACAGTAGTGTACTCTGAGGGCCAATTTTCCTATACAAATATGAGCAACAGCAATGTGAGCTTAGCTACAACTCCCCCATATCAGATGGAGGTAGCACCTCTGTGTGTCAAAAAAACAGCAAAATATTATCTCAGTAAAAAATACTTGAAATGAAACTACCACAGGAGCCATGAGTGGCTAGGAAAACAACCAGCAATCATTCTCTTACTGCATTTTAGTGTATGAAAGTACACTTGCTTCAGTTAGCCTTCAGGAAATGCAAGGGCACTAGATGTCAGTTCTCAGTTCCATCTTCCAATTTTAAGTTATCGTCGAAAATTTAGGCATTTGTTTTAATGCCTAAAATGTGCAAAATCCTAGTCAATAGAGAAACAGTGTATTCCTTCTTAAATCAGCTAGAAGAAATTAAAAGTAGGTAGGCAGCTGGATAGCAGGGTTAGAAGGAAGACCTTAGCATGTCAAAGTCATGCTCCTAGGAATTTTTTGACTGTCAGTACAGACTTAAATAGCTTTAGAAAGAAAGTTAAGATTGACACAAAAATGGATAATAACAGTATTTTAAATGATTTTTCCTCAGAAAGTCAGGTTACTATAAATGCAGCTCAACGCCTACTTATTTCAAAATAATTACTTATTTCAAAATAATACTTTTCTATCAAGATGTTCCTGGTTTTCACTGCTGCTTTTTTCTTTTTTTTTAACTGAGGAAAGAATTCAAATTAATTAGAGAAATTTAATCAGATTTTTCTTTTCTCTCAAGTGCTTGGCTAAGACCATTGCCCAGGAGATAGCACTCCTCTGGGCTAATGCAATAGTACACACACGTAAAGTGACTAAAAGTAAGTAATTTCTTTCTTGTTTTCATTTTTTACAATGTTTTATATTATATTCTCATAAATATGTTCATTAGCTTCTAAGAGCTGCCTTCTTAACATATGCAGTATATACTAGAAATCTCTAGATAAAAAGCGTAAGGCTTATATCTCTTTCACCAACATATGAAACAGCTTCTTTTGCCAACAGCATTCTTTCCTCTAGCACCAAACATTTGTTTTTAAGACATGATTACTACCTCAGAAAAAAAAAAAAGGTTTGAAAGCAATGTTTGTTTTAGAATGTTACAGTGCTGTATGAAAAGTAATGTTAGGTCATTATGACTGAAGAGGAAAGAGAAATGCAGGGGTGTATTATCAGAACAAGAAAATGAAGCAGTAAACAACAACCTTTCCACATCCTTCTTTTCAAGTTAAAAACCCCCCACATTCTTGGATTAATCCTATGAAAAGTTAATTACATATTAAACATCTATATATACTAATAATTTTCTAGAAACCTGGAGGAAAGCTGGAATGGTGGGAAAACATTTTGTATACATAACCTGAATGCTTACTTTCAGGTAACTCATCTTTCAATTCAGCACATTAATCATGTCTTTCTCTTGAAATGCTTAAGATGACAAATCTCTTCAGAACTGTGCTTGCCAATGCTCTTTATATTATTAATATGGAAATAACAACTTCCAGATAAACATATTGGATGACTAGTAAAACGTTTCATGTATCCAAAAAATCAAACAGCTTCCGTGGGTTCCTTACTAGGAACAAAAGCCATTTGAGCATATGCTATTTATGTTGATTGGGGAAGTTTTTATCTGACAATACTTACACTATTTCTGTGCCAAATTCAGAAAGACAAAAGTCATCTCTCCAAGAGCTATTAATATGATGCCATGCCTTTTGGTTTAAATTTAAAGACACTTTTAAAAATAAGTTATGTTTAGAAAGGCTATTTTGAAAATAGAGGAACTTCATAAGAAGTGTGACTTATATCAGAACTAAAATTCATATTACTTTCTGAAACCAATGAAATATGCCATAAGGTATGTCGAGTTTAAAACTCAGAAGACGTTGAGAGCTTTTTGCCACAAAGGCAGTATAATGACCGAACTTACAAAAATGACAACCCTGTATGTGTGAAACCAGGCCACCCTCATGATGTGAAACTTCTAATAAGAGACAGACGAACTGTGAAGGAATAACAGCAGCTAATTTTGAATCCAGTCAAGCCTGAAGGAGGCATATTTTCCTCCTTCCATTACACTATTGAAATGGTGGGGTGCTGTAAAATCTAGCTGCAGAGAACAGGCAATAACAGATGCCTCTGTTTCTGGGCTTTAGAGCTCATCAGAGCTTCCCACTGTAAAAACAGCCAGCTACAAACACAGTATGCAGAAGTCTAAAATTCAGCTTGGGAGCAACTGCCCATGTCATATGGTATCTGCAGTATAGTGTTTTCATTGGGATTATTTTAATATAAGACAAAGTTATTAATTATTACACAAAGCTGAAATTTTACTTTATCTTGAAGTAATTGAAAGAGATTAAAATAACACTGAAATTCAAATTATGATAAGTGCTTCTGTAAAAAAATCTGAATTATTAAACCTGTATATCTAGAATAAGTATTGGAAGTAACAGTTGTAAACAGGAGAAAAAGGACATAACTGAAATAGAAGAATTTTCAATATGCATAGATTTGCCTACATAATATATTATCTTTAAATTATTTTGCCAAAAGGGGATGCGTCATATCAAGTACTTAGAAAACCATTCTCAATAGCTGGCAAATAAATTGGAAGTCATTCTCTCACTGGGATCTAGGCTCACTGCACTCTACTCCTAATATATTACCCTTAGAATAGTATCTAGAAGAAACAATATGCTAACAAATGCTTCATACCGCCCAGACAAAAATAGTAAGGACACTGCAGCCTTCACTCCCCATCTTTATTGCACCAGTGTTTTTTCCCATAGTCATTTTTTCAAAGATTTAGTTTTGGCAGTCATGTCACTGCAGCCCAAATTAGAGGACTGAACAATCACCAACTGTATGAAGTTCAACAAGGGGAAGTCACAGATTCTGCACCTGGGACAGGGCAACTTTGCATGTACAGAGATTGGGGAATGAAATGCTGAAAAGCAGTGCCGCAGAAAGGGACCTTGGGGTCCTCATTGACAACAAGTTGAATATGAGTCAGAAGTGCCCTGGCAGCCAGGAGGGCCAACCCTGTCCTGGGGTCATCAGGCAAAGCATTACCAGACAGGCAAGGGAGGGGATTGTCCTGCTCTGCTCTGAACTGAGACAGCCTCACCTTGAATATTGTGTGCAGTTTTGGGCAGCAGAGTATAATAAAGATATTAAGCTATTAGAAAGCATCTAAAGGAGGGCAATGAACACAGTAAAGGGCCTTGATGGGAAGCCGTATGAGGAGTGGCTGAGGGCACTTGGTCTCTTCATCCTCAGGAAAAGAAGACTGATCAGACATCTCACTGCAGTTACAACTTTCACGTGAGAGGAAAAGGGAGGGCGGACAAGATCTCTTCTATGTGGTGACCAGTGACAGGACCCGAGGGAATGGCCTGAAGTTATGTCAGGAAAGGTTTAGATTGGATATTAGAACAGGGTTCTTCCCCCAGAGGGTGGTTGGGCACCGGGACGTCTTCCCAGGGCAGTGGTCACAACACCAAGCCTAACAGAGCTCAAGAAGTGTTTGGATGATACTCCCAGGCACACGATGTGACTCTTGCAGGGTCTTGTGCAGGGCTAGGAGTTGAACTCCTTGTGAGTCCCTCCCAACTCAACATATTCTGTGATTCTCTAATTATTGTGGGAGTAGGAGGTTTGAAATCTTTTAAGAGTCAAAATTAGAACCTGGCCCTGCTATAGAAAGAGATTAAAGTTTCAGGTATTAATTACTTTCTTGTAGCAGGGGCCACAGTTTGATGACTTGGATAGATTTTTAATTAACATATTTTCTTTTGGAGATCATTAAAATTACAATCTATTTCAGTGCTCAGTGGTGTTTAGCTGTAGTTCACTGTGGAAATGCACCTGTGAAGTCTCCTGTTCTCATTCTGCTTCAACAGACACCTTCTATGGTTGCATAAACCATTTTGAAGTCTGTTTTCTTTCCAAAAAAAGGATGTACCATACCAGGAGAACCCCCAAGATACCTGCCTCATGGATAACGTAATATCAGCCCAGACAGTACCCTCAGAGCATTCTGTTGAGTCCTAGTTCTGAGGCTGTGATGAGCTTCATTCTTGCCGACAGCAATCCAGTAGCATGCTTTATTATACACCAGCCACCAACCTAAATGACAATCACTGAAAAATTGCACAAATCAGGCATGCCTTAATTATAGTTTTGTATAGAAAGGTCATGTTCTTTAGTTTGCCATGGGCATACCTCCTCAAATACACAAAATACAAGAAATATAGTACCATTTTTTCTTCTATGGTATCATAGTATGTCAGAATTTTGCTATATTCAAAGAATGTTCTGTTAAATTATACTTCACCCCTTAATTTCAAAAGCTCATTGTTTACTTACATAACACTTTTGTCTGCGCTAGATTACAGATGCAGTCTTTCAAACCAACAATACTGCCAATTATATTATCTAAACAGCTGAAAATATATTACGGAGAAAATCTACAGATGTCCATAAGTGCCTGAAGGAGAACTGTCATTGTGTTTTAAATACTGTAATCTTTGTGTGAAGATAGAATTAGAGAACTCAGCTACATGTCATCAGGCTAGTAACTGACACATTGTTAGCAACTAGTTGGTAGCTACCAGTTGGTAGTGATTCACTGTTAATCTGGTTAATCAAAAATTCACTTAGGCCTGGATTCATCCTTCCTAGCATTAGTCAGTTAAATGGGATATTCAAGTTAGAAAATTAGATGTAAGAAGTAACCTCTGCAGTTAGTGGAAAGAGCTCAGTGATTCAGATCTTTAGGTGGTTATTTCACCATTAATAGTTGTCAATCTTCTTCCATCACCTCCTGAGGAAAAGAAACCCACTCAGATGACAAACCTGCAGATGTGGAGACTGTGTGGAATGAAAACGCTGCTGCCACAGTGAGTGATACCTAAAACCCCTACAAAATTTGCTGGGCACCTAACTAAAATTCAGAAGTTGATCACATAGAGAGACATCACTGTATCAACTGAAATCATTATACACTTAATTTGGATGGAAAAATGTGAGAGTTCAAGCATTTAAGAGTTTTGAAAAACCTATGCAGCAAGTGTGCTCTGCCCACATCAAACATTTGCTCCAAATACAGTAAGCTTAGCAATGACATAGTTGAAGAGAATGAATTTGAGGTGGTTTGTACTTTGAGTGCAGTGTCCTTGTTATTAGCTGCAATGATTATTCTGATATCACTTTGCAGAGCAATTAATGACGTGGTAACCAATGCTGCAATCTGTAGGCAGATTTTAGGACTAGTTAGCAAGATAATACAGTTGTTCCTGGGTAGACCTTGTTACTACTTTATGATTGTGAAGTATGGACAGCCTATTTCTGGTTTATCAGATATTTCTGTCACGGCCTCAGTGGTCTCTGGGATGAATACCTGACATTTCAAAGCAAGATATTATTGTCCCTTGGTGCTGAAAATTGCTGGCCTGAAAGTCATAGCAATCACATAGTTCATACACACAATGAGGAAGTTCTCAAGGATTATACAGATCTCTGAATTGAAACTTATCCAAGAAGAGGTGAGGTAACACAGTATTAAGACAACTTAATGCTAGTTTTAACTCTTTACAGCTTTGACTTAACACTAGGAGCATATGGCCCCATATGATTTTGATATGACCTCCAGTCCTTGGGTTCTGAAAAGCTTTGGAGATATAAGTAAGGCATAAGTCGTGTAGAAGCCAGAGAATAGCTTATGTACTAGAGTATAGTTCACAACAGAGTATGGACTGATGAGAAGAAGTAAATTAGCTCATGAGCACTGTCTAGATCTTGTATCTTCTGTCTGGCTTATGCTGTAGTCAGGTCATTCATTTCAGCACATGTAGATGTAACAGCTGTAGAATAAGCACAAGATTCAGAAGCCACAGAAATAGTAAGCAAGGGGAACACAAAGAGATTCTTCAGTGATCTGATGTGGTTCATCCCTCAGGCTCTACTCCCTGTCCCAAGGATTGTTTATAAATTTTGGCATTGAAGAATCCACAAATAAAATACAGAAGTGGTATCTGAGCTGACTTCTTCCTGGACCAGGCTGCGTGTTATAGGGCTGTGAGTTGCATTCCCAGTTGTTTATTCTCTTCTCCCTCTCTGGCCCTCTCCATCTTGTTTTTCCTTCTGCACAGTGGCCCAGCTTCCACAGAAAAGCAGTGAATAAACTTCTATCATTCTTGCCTTAAACCAAGAAATGAAGGCACAATTTCTGGGACATGGAAGATGTTCTGAGCTTCATCTGAAGAGGTGGACAGCAACACTGACACCTTCCCTTTCAGTTGAATTTCAGAATAGAACTAGAAGACAACATTCAAACTCAAAGTGGCGGCTAAGGCACTGAAGACCTTCAGGCTGCAAATGCTTGTCTTTCACAAACACCAGCTTTAGAAGTTTTCTGAACTGCTGAAAGCTGGAAGAGAAGTATGACTTTCTCTCTGCCTTCAACCTTTCATCCTAGAGCTGGCTGTCTAGCTGAGGTATCTTCAGTTACACAATTTGGATGAAATTTCACAAGGCCAGCTCATAGTTGTAAATCTCAGCCAGCAATCTAACTCTTTCCACTCATGATGCCCAGAATCTCCAGTTTCTAGAATATGTCAAATCTAGTTTTAGCTAAGACCTCAGTGCTGATTTGTCTGCTCTCCCTTTTCTATGTAATTCTGTTACTCCTGTGTCAGTGTGATGTAATCACAACATAGTCCACTGTGTTAATGCATTTTTAGGGCGTTCCTACAGCTTCTCACCTGTGGCTAAAGCTACCACACTGAGATAGGAACTGGGGCAGAGAGGTGCAAATCTAAGTTCTGCCTCACTGCCCCAACCCTCGGGGGCAGTAACCACAGAAAAGGGGGAGAACAGCCAGTTGCAGACAGAAGCATTTTAATTTACTATAGCTATACTTATCTTTACTCTAGAGGTCTATAAGCTCTGGCTTGTACACAATCTCTGCCGCCATCACACTCAAATATTCAGCTTGCTGTAGTGAATCTATGGCGCAGAGGACTTTCCTATAGCTGATTTTAAGTAGAAGAAACAGAGCTCTTCCACTAACAAAATGTTCGTGAGATTGCCAAATGTCAAGTGCTAGATGGTCAAATTTGTTATCCTAGAGAAGTGTTATGTTTCTCCAATAATACAGTCAGGACATTCAGAGAGTGCCATCAGGAGTGACCAGTCTGCATTACTACTATTTTTACAGCTTTTGGCCTGAGCTGCTGTTTCCAGTCAGGGAAGGAAAATTCCACAATATGAGATAAAACAGAGCTCTGTTACAGAATAAGAAAATAACAGCTTTGATAGTTGTTACCACAGATAAATTGCAGAGCTGGAATACCCTGCTGCTTTCCACAGAATCAGATTAAAAGAGAGATCATCTGGCAAAAAGTACTAGACTGGCAAGTCTTGAGTAGATGGTGTTGATTTAATGCTGTTAAAGTCATTCAAGGGAATAGAAACTTCAGATAAGACAGAAGAGTGACAAGTGCTTGTAATGAGTTGCTGCTTCGTTTCTGAGTGCTTTGAAGTTTAGAAGTCACAAACTACTAAACTTCCAGGTGTTTCAAACATGACTTCTTTCTCCAGAATTTAACATAAACTCTAGAAGAAAAGGAGTTCTTAGTAATAAGTATGTGAAGAAAAGAAATGTATTATGCTGAACTCATATACATAAGGGTTATTACAAATATGGTCTTAAAAGAAAAAGCACACCCTTCTTATCTACAACATAAAACCTCTTCACTGGCCTTGTATCTCATTCTTCCCAATGCAATTCTGCTTTAGCAGGATATTCGGGAAATAACAGCACTGAAGAAAGAAAATTATGTATTGGTTTGTCAGTCACATAAAATGTGATTTTGGCTTCAACATCTCGAGCTTTTAGATACTTAAAAAAACTCTGAAGCTTTATGATGGCATTAGACCTGGTAGAGGAAGATGAATGGGGTTTTCCGATACACTGTTTCTCTAAACAGACTAAAAATTTTGTGAGTGATTTAGGAAATATTGACCACGGCTCAAATTTTCGGTGGTATTTAGGTGCCAAATTCCCATTAAGTAAGATTTAAGTAGAAGGCCTAAGTACCTTTAAAGACCTGAGATCATACTTTTATACAGTGAACCCCAACTTTAGTTACCTTTGTCTACTCAAATTTTTACTATAGTTCAGTGTTTTTCTCTGCGTGAGAATGTATTTCACAATCCGTTTAGTCTGCTTAGCATGACATCGCCTTTCCCATTTTATTTATTTACATGTGTGCTTGCAGGGTTTTGTTTTTTTTTTAAGCTGTGCCAAATACCAGAGCTGTTACAGATGTCTTGGTCAGAAAGAGAAAACCATAAAAGCCTTGGTCCACGTCTCCCAGTTTGGCTTGTCCCATATCCAGGGATGGAGTTCCCTTTGTATTTTCTCAGTACTGTGCTGAGCTGGTCTCTGTGTGTTCAGGACCCAAGGCAGCAAGGGGTGATGCTCCCTCAGATCCACTGCCTTCTCCCCAGCGAAAGCTGCCGGTGGGCAAACTTGGGAGTGCATTGTGTTTGTGAGGGTATTGTGCCACTGAACCAAGGATTAAACTACTGTTTTCAATTCAATAATGTACTGGTTTTGTCACTAATAGGGATCATTTTAATTAATTGCAATATTTTAATCCTCTGATACTAGCTCAGATTTAAGAAACCACATGGAAATCATTCAAACAGCATACAGAAAAAGGATGAGAGGAAAACCACAGTATTGCATATAACTTACAGGAGAAGCAGAATAATGCTGTGAAGCTGATTCAAAACAAGTTTTGGCAGGCAGCTTGTGCACTTAATAATTCTAAAACAATATGTTCGGTTCCATTAAGGGGTTCATCATGCCATCAAAGGCAGGGATCTTGCAATACTGAGCAGTGGAGAAACCAAACTTTCACTGAGGAAACTGAACATGGCCTGAAAAATAGAAGTTTCAGTTCTCAGATACACAAGGCCACAGAGCTGGTTCCTGCAGATGGGAGCTACAATTCCTTGTTTACTCAGGAAACATCTCATCCTTCTTGGTATATTCATCCAGAAGCTCTTGAAATATTATTTCCTTTTCTAAGTCTTTGGAACAGCCAAAAAACATAATCACCAGCTCTTTTTAGCCTTATCTCAGCACAAAAACAAGAGCTTTTCAACAACAAAATTTTAGTGGAAACAGCAACTGAACATTCTCAAAACCATGTTCAATTATCTTTATAAAAATCCAAACAGAAAACTTTAAATTACATTTTCTTTGTTGTTTAGTTACGTGCATGATTTCATCTGCTAATAAAAGAAAAAGAATTATCTCCCTGTGATGCAATAGAGATTTTTTTTTCAGTTGCACAATATTTTCAGTTGTCATTTTGGGGAAATATTACATCTGCTACCTTTTCAATTTTTTTTTGAATTCTTGTACTTAGTTATATTTTTTAGCAAAAAAAAACCAGTAGGAAAATATGCACTCTTGTCAATAAGAACTGTTTGAAAAAAATGTCAATAAAACCTGCTGAAAAGGCAGAAAATACCAGGACAAAAATTTCCACTATAAATTTATGAAAATTGAAAATGTTGACAACTGTAAAATGTTTGGAGATTCTGTAAAGGCTTGGTTTTTAATGTACAATTGTGTTCATAGTGTTTGGCCATGCTTATAGTGTTTCCAGTGATACAGCTATATGTTGATCTGAGATTCTCAAAGTATTTTGTATGCCACAAAGCATTTGTGGGTAATTTATCCCCAAATTAATAAGAAACACTTGTTGGCAAAAGTAACAGTTAGATGGGATGAGCCCAGTAAGGCTGCAAGTTTCTTAATTAACATGGAAATACCATTATGTCTGTATAGACATCCTAAAAGTGAAGGTTCATAGAGAGGTACAATAGCACTTATTCAATGAATTGAGAAAAAAAAAATGCAAAGGCTTATGAGCCCTTCTTTAAGTCTGTATAAGAACTAGCAAATTCCTTAGCTAAGTATAATCTTGAAGAATGCTTGTGTGTCTTTTTTTCTCCCCAGATTTGTCAAACCTCAGTCAGAGCTTCTAAAACTCTCATGAACTGTCACATTTGTAAAAAAATAAAAGCATTACTCATGAAAATCCTATGCTATAATAATGCAGAAAACCAAGAGAGGCTATTTTGACATAAATGAGAATAGTGGTGGTAATTCTAACCAAAAAAAAGCATATGAGCAGTTTTGTAAGGGAGTTGTGAAGGATTAAGTTTACATATCTTAAAAAAAAAAAGAGAGAGAAAAAAAACCTGTTGAAGCCAAGACAGAACTTTGCTAGGTATAAGAGGAATCATCTGTGAAAGCACAAAGCTGAAAAAGGCAAAAGCTGGTTGATCTGAATGCATTTGTGGAGCTGGTATGAATTGTGGTGGAGAAGAGCATGAAGTCCAAAGACAGAGCAGAAAATGTCACAGAATCCACATGAGCAAATAGGATGCTGAGTCTGCAGAAAGTCAGTCAAGGGTCCAACTTTGGAAAGCACTGTATTCAGGGAAGCAGGTAAGTATGAACCTAGGTTTATTTACTAGGTGTAATAAGTGGTAGATATTTACATTAAAATAAATGATGTGTATTCCAATGCCATATACTATCCTAAATAAAATTCTACTTAAATCAAATGTTAAGAACCAGCAAAAGCTTTGCTTCTCACTGTTCACTATGCACTTCTGTCCTTAGCAGTAGCTATACCAGATGACCAAGAGTCTCTGCTCCCAACTCACATCCAGTGTTACCTAACTTGAGTCAGCAATAAGAAACTGGGCAGCAGAGGATGCTGGTTAGGCTGTAAGACTCTGCATGTGCACTTGTGTAACTGATTTACTGTGGTTTAGTCATAGGCCCCCATTGCCTCTGCAGTGCTCTGACCAAATACCATGCTGCTCTCTGGACATGCACTGTAGCCATTGGCTTCTGGTATTCTGTGGATATATTGTTCCATTTAATTTTCCTTTTCTTCTCTTGGTTGTGTGTTTGGAAAAAAGAAAAATTTCCTTTTCACCAACTTGTTTATGGAATAGCAATTCTGGAGTCTCAAGTCATAATATTTATGTTATCAAAAGCAGACCATCAGGAAATAATGCAAAATCACAGAACAGGTTTTTAATGGAAAAGCAGCTGAACAAACTAACTGTGGGAGAAGTCATGCTTAGACTAAATCCTATAAAACACATAAACTGGTCTCACAGTACCAAGACCAGATCCACTGAGCTAATAAAATATTTGATTTCTACTCTCATACTGGTCTTTGTCTACCATTCTCAGAGAAAAAAGAGGGAATGGGCAGGCCCTGTTGAACCCATTTCCTCTCTACCTCATGTGAAAGATGTATGTAGACTACAAACAGTAAACTTACGTATAGTCATACTGTAATAAAGATGCTTCTGCCATGGTTTCTGTGCTTCATCTGCATAATCCATTTTTGGTTTAGTGCCAAGGGAGCAGGACCTATATTCTCCCTTGACTAAGTATTAGGTATTAAAACACAAAGAAACAAAGTGCAAACCACAAGGTTTTTAGAAATATCAGACTTCAATGTGCCTAAAGATTTCAGAGTTCATTCCAGTTCCAGCTGCCTGCTGTTTGTAACAAAGGTAATTGCCATGAAGATATTTGTACATACTCCTACTCAAATGCAAAGTTAATAAGAAGCTTTTGGGTTTTTTTTGAATGAGGACCCTAATTGTGATGATCTTGCTGCCAGTTACCTTTTATTCCCACTAGTGGCTTTTGCTGATAAAGGAGTCCTCCTCCTACCCCCTACTGCCCTGGGTGGTGCATTGGCCCTGGCCAGGAGCATCCAGTAGGAAAAAGATACAAAAGGAGGTTTTCAGCAGGAGCCTTTGGCAGGGCAGGACATGCAAAAATGACAGTATGTCTTTGTCTAGCCCTTTCCTTGGGGAAAACCAAAATTGGCATTCAGATAAGCAGTAGGTCATACAAACTCTTTATCTTTGCTGTCACAACCACTTCTTCTCTGGTATCATCTGCTTTCCCATGTTTTCTGCTTTCATGTTCCATCCTGTGAGCAGACTACAAATCTCCTGGAACAGGACCTATCTTTCCCTTTTCCATCTAAACAAGAGAATGATCTGCTGGTGCTTCTCAGTCTAGATGTTTTTACTGTCAATAATTGAAATCTTCTTAATGTTACAAAAAGTTTTGAACACTTTTTCCAGTATATTTTTTCCAGTGTATATGAAGAAATAAAATGATCAGCTTGTACTCTGTTCCTAGAAGGACACAAAAAACAATGAGAACAGGACCCAAATCAAACTACCATGTGGAGGAGAATACTTAATATATTCATCAAGTCTCTGTGCTAAGTGACTGAACACATAGCTGAGTCTTAACAACAGAATTACAAAACAGTAAAAAGCGCTACAATAAAACCCATGCTCATAACACATCAAAGGAGACGAGTAAAGAGACCAAAAAAAAGCGTATGCGTCTTCATTATTAGATGTTCAGTGATTTGAGTATGATGTTCAGAGAAACATGTTTGGAGAGAAAGATATGAGTAAGGAAACAGTGCTAACAGCAATAAAAATATTACCATTTGAATTTAGTTACAGAAGACAAAACATCCAGGCAGTCTGGGCAGGATCTGAAAAGTGAACTGACTGTGTTAACATAAGAAGTGTACAATTTTTTTTGATGTTTGAATCCTGAATATTTTCGAAACCAAGAAAGTCATCAAGACTATTTTTCAGGTTAGAGACCATTTGCATGCACAATATTGTCTTTACTTGAACAAATAGTAGTGCTTTCATTTGTCTGTCTGTTTTTTTCAGCAGTGTTTATGAAATATAAGGAAACAAGTGTGTGAAGTCCTTAAAACCTTTTCCAGGCTACCTTTAACCTGCTGCATAGAGGTACTACCTCAGTTGTTCAGAAGAGAATTTTTCAACGAATAGTACCATTTGAAAGCAGATACTCATATCTGATAATCAAAACTGGATTATGTAATCAGAAGCATTAAAGCATACTCCTGAATAATTAAAATTTTAAAAAAAACATAATGAAACAAAACATTTTATTAATTTTATTTTTATTAATGTAATAGTTGCAGCTATCACTTCTGAGTAAATGAAGAAAGCATTTGTTGCTCGCTATTTTTTTTGTTTGAGGAGTTCAGCTAGCTATTCAAATAAGCCAGCATCACTTTTCATGGCCCTATAGTCTCTTTTCCCTATCTACTATTTAATTTTCCTTACAACTCTCTCTTAGGTACACATACTTTTCTTTGTAATTCCAGTGATGGAAATTCTTACTGATTCTTCAAATGTTCAAATAAAAACAAAACTACTCACTAAACAAGCAAATAAAACAATATTTTCATTCTGTAGAAACACCCTCTATGATCACAAGCCAGCATATGATATGGGTATGATAAATAAGGTCTGGTTAAAGTATTATGGATTTTCTTCCATCAGTTCTGTACAGAGGTCATTCGTACAAATTGTTGTCATTCTGTCATATAACACTGCCCAGTATTTCTTGACTCATCTAATAGATACTGTTGCATTCTGTTTTCTCTAAATGCTTACATGATAAATTATGTGAATGACATAGAGGCAGATTCAGCTATTAATTCCCTGAGCAAATCTGCCTCCATTGCTTTCCATCAAGCCTTTGTAGAACTCTGCAGAGGAATCTCTAATTATTTTTTATGTTGTTAACTTCTTAAAAATGGAGCCAAATATTTTGTAAAGCATTTATTGATCTTTAGAGAGGTTTATTGACCCTTGAGAGGATCTTGGTGACATAGGAGGGAAAATGACATTGGAAGAAAATAAAGCTAAAATCAAATGCCCCAAATAAAACAGAGTAGAGAAATAGAAATGGACAACCTCAGTGATTACAGCAATAAAAATCTCCCCTTTTTTGCACTAGGGATTGGCTCCTAGTTTTCACTGAGTAAAGAGGTGGAAGAGCCTTGATTTAAGATAAATCAGTTTTATCATACACCTAAAAACAAGAAATAAAAATTAATAACTGGAAAACAAGCAAAAAAAAAACAAAACCGCGTTTTGTTTCCAGAGAAGGTATGAAAGTGTTCATGTAAACATTCCTCTTATCTTTGCCTTTGCACACTGAGATCCTCTGGGGCAAGTGGACACAGAGAGCCAAGGAAAGCAGCAGGGAGTCATATATAGGAGCGTGCTTAAGTCTGCACAGATCACTCCATCATCAATTCATCCTCTCCATCCTGAGACATGAGAAAAGGTGCTGCACTTGACTTCTGGCATCTCTTTGGAGAGATGATCAAAACAGAAATGGACACATATATATCTGAAAAAGGAAAATAAACACACTTCCACTTGTAAGGACTGTTTCCAGCTTAAAAAAAAATTGAAATCTAAAGAACAAGATAGATAACTTCAGGTATTAACATAGAAAGTCAAATTTAATTACCCATATAAATAAGAAATCCAAAGCCTGAAAACTAAAATCAGTGGTAGTAATGCACTGAGTGCTGGATTTGCTTGTTAGTCAAATTCTTCCACATTTTGCTTTTCCATATCATTATGGAACACTGGATGAAACCACTAGAGAACAGCCTCAGTACCATGAAAAATGGCATGGAAAACAAAGGACAAAACAAAATTAGTGATCATCTACAAAAGCTGTGTTCTTCAGTTTCTTAGCACAGTTCTCTTCAACATCTTCAGACTCACAGGACTACTAAGTAAGTTTGCTGATGACACTAAATTGGGAGGAGCTGTCAACTCCCCTGAGGACAGAGAGGTACTGCAGAGAGACCCCAACAAACGGGCAAACACCAACCATATGAAGCTTAACAAGGGAAAGTGTCGGATTCTGCACCTGGGTTGGGGCAACTCTGGTTGTGTCTATAGACTGGGGAACAAGAAGCTGGAGAGCAGCGCTGTGGAAAGGGACTTGGGGGTCCTGGTCAATGACAAGTTGAATATGAGTCAGCAGTGCCCTGGCAGCCAGGAGGGCCAACCGTGTCCTGGGGGGACATCAGCAGCTGGCCAAAGGAGGTGATTGTCCCACTCTGTGCTGGTGTGACCTCACCTCTAGTCCTGTTTGCAATCTAAGAAGGATGTAAAGCTACTAGAGAGTGTCCAAAGGAGGGCTGCAAACATGTTAAAGGGCCTAGAGGGGAAGCCATAAAAGGGGCAGCTGAAGTTGGTTGGCTTGTTCAGTTTGGTGAAGGGAAGACTGAGGGGAGACCTCACAGCTGTCTAAAATCTCCTCACAAGTGGAAGGGGAGGGGTAGGTGCCAGTCTCTTCACTCTGGTGACCAGTGACAGGATGCAAGGGAATGATATAGACCTGTGTCAAGGGAGGCTTAAATTAGATATTAGGAAAAGGTTTTTTACCGCAAAGGTGGTGGGACACTGGAACAGGCTGTCCAGGGAAATGACCACAGCACTAAGCTTGCCAGAGTTCAAAAAGCTTATAGACTTATGGATACTTATGGAAGCTTCTGGATACTCTTGGTCACATGCTGTGCTTCTTGGGGCTTTCCTGTGCAGGGTCAGGAGCTGGACTTGATGATCCTTGTGGGTCCCTTCTAACTAAGAATATTCTGTGATTCTATAATTACAATTGCTATCAATTCTTCTCAGTCAGTTACTCTGAATAATTGTTTCTGTGCAAGAGTATTTATTTCCATAACATTACATCATGCTCAAAACACCATCCTTCCCACAAAACAAACTGCAAAAGATGAGAACTAAGTCAGAAATCTTTTTCCCAGTGGGTGAAACTTGCATTAACAATGTGGAGACCAGGTTTTTACACTACTGACCTATCAGCAAATTAAATTTTAAAAGCCTCAGTGCTCAGATTTTGTGTGATCACTAGGGCTGAGACAATCTTACTTAGAAAAAAATGTTCCTCCTGAATCTGGTCTGTACTCCATACATTTCTCAGTTGCTCTCACATTTTATCCTGTGGACCTGAGGAAAAATTGACATATAATTATCAAATAATCATGAAAACCAAAAGCAAATGAACTATTAACCTCTTAAATAAGAGTTATTAAAATATAACTTGCACATCACCTCAAGACATTGCTCACTGTCAGGGGAAAGAATCAGATTCTTTAACCTTTCAGGCTCAGATATATACCCTCTTTTGATTTAGAGTGAAATAAAGACATGGGAATATAAAAGATTTAGGAGGACACTAGGAGTTCTAAATCCAAAATGATGACCTAAAAAGGTTGCTCACACTCCCCTAGACAGGCCTGATGATGGGCTTTCCTCAGGAGGACAGGCACAGGAGGGTGAGGGACAGCAGTGCAGTGCAAACTGAGAGCAGAGAAACCTGAGAAATCAGCTTTGTGGGTGTTCAAAACCTTACAGAAAACCAGAAAGGGAAATTTGAGCTCACCAGTTACAGAACTCCTGACATAAGCTCACTCTGTCTCTAGTCTGGATGAAAATTTACTACACACCCAGAGCACAGTATTGCAGCCAAGAAAATTCCTTGCCTAAAGAGCTGCATAGCCAGTTCCTGCCCTGTCCCTGGAGGGAGCTTCTGCCCGCAGAGGTGTCAGTGCTGTGAACATGCTGTATGCCTCCTGAGGAATCATCTCCAGGCTCAGGGTCCTCAGAAACACCTATTTTTTGAAACAAAGCCTCTAAAATGGGTGGTGTTGCTGAATCTATCTGACTTAATGCCAAGTTAGAGAAGACTAAGCAAGAAATCAGGGCTGCCTGCCTTTGTCTGGAGCCCAGAGGAGGTGTTCAAACCCACAATTCTTGTCTCTAAATATCAGCAAAACAATTCTCTTCAAGATCCAGAAGGTGAAGAAGCAGGAGCACAGTGGTTAAAGTATCCTTGTCTATAGAGAATCCTGAGACTTCTCCCTTCCACACTTAAGCAGCTCTGTCATAGAAATAAATTTTCCAACTTAATGGGAAGGGTGCTTTGGAGATCACGTAACATCAATCAATACCACCCATTTTCACTTGTTCCTTTTAGAAACTCTGCAAGATCACAGTGAAAGAGGAATTCCACAAATGTGGAAGCGTGTCACTGCATCAGGATCTTATTTAATGTACATACAGGTATGACTAAGCCCAGGAAAATGCACAATTCTGATGAGTCCAGGGTCACATTGTAGTTCTTTTCATTTAGACACTTCATTTCTGATACATTTACTAGCTACAGTCAGATCATCTAAAAGCGTATATTAAACACAGCACTTTTTAGGACTATCTATAGTAATTTTTCTTTTGTTTCAATGGTTTCTTATCAAATATGTTGTTCACAGCAGTTTCTGACATTTTCTGATACTTGTCATATACCGTATACTAACACAGATACCCAGATTTCTTTGTAATCCAGACGAAACTTCAGCCACAGTTTGGGATATCTGGTGCTCTTTGAGAACACCAGCAGCTTCAGAACTGGAGGACTTCAGAAACTACATAGCATAAAGCTCAATTTCTATCAGCAACAATAGTAGTATATTTTCACTTATTTCATCCTTTGAAATACAAAAGCAGGTCATCCAGTTCAGCAAATGCTGGCAAAGGTAGTCAGTAACACACACTGCAAAACTGTCATAACTTAGTGATGAAATGACACCAGTTCCACAAATTCCAAGTCTTGAAGGTGTAACAGTGAAATTTAAGATGAAAAAATAATATAGTAAGAAGATAGCATAGTGATAAGAAAGCGACATCCTGGGATCTTCAGAGCTGGTTAACATACTTAAAAACAAAAAAAACCCAAACAACCAAACAAAAAACCCAAACCAAACAAGAGCAACAAAAAACAAAACAAAAAACAATCCAATAATTGTTAGTTTGCATCACTGTCATTGGAATAATTTCTAATTTGGCTTTCTGGGCATCAGATTGAATGATATTTTTGATGAGTCTACATCTATTCCAATATAGAGAAAGGATTGAGTTTTTTTAATACTGATTTCTCTTCATAATTAAAAGCTTTATTTCTTTACTGAAATCCAGTTTTTCTTAGCTGTCCTGTTGGAACAAGAGCTGAAACCAATCACAAGGGGCCAGCAGAAATCAGCACCCTGTTCTGGAAGAGCTGTTGATCCAGACTTGGATTCTACCCCTTGAATCTCACTCTTTTAAGGTCCTTTAGAGAAGAAGCTGGAAATTTATATTATAAGCCCTAACAATATTAAGGACATCACTCAAAAGCAAAATCTGGGGTGACTGAAGTGCAGAATGGCTTCCCTCTCCTTATTGATGATCAGAGCCAGCATGCAAAGAGGTCTACCTGAATCAATAAGCAATAATAAACTCAATGACACCATGTTTTCCCAGGAGCAGCCAAGCTTGTTAGAACACTGTGAAGGATAGAAAAGTTTTGGAGCTTTATGTTCACATCCTCTAAATCACTTACAATTCTTAAGTACTTTCTATGTTGAAACTCAAAGTTTCAAATATTCTGGTTCAACTCTTAGAAGCACCAATATAATCTGTAGCATTCCATGTTTTTCTGTATCTAGGATGAAGTGAAGACTTTTGCTGGTCTATCAGAGTATCTCATCCCATGCTTGCTATATGAATGCCTGAGTTTTCAGACTGTTAGAAAAAATTACAACTAAAGCTCCATAAGTTGTCTTAAAAATGAATTATAATACTAATTCTAGTTTATTCCACCACAAGAGACTTCTAAAGAAAAATCTATAAACATTTGTGTTATATATATATATATTTAATTTATTATATATATTTAGTTTTAGAATGTTGATTCAAAACAAAATATAAAAATACGTAGTTTATTAACTGTCAAAATGAAATATTTCCATTCAGAAAATAATATTTATAGTGGGGTGGAGCTATTTGCCAAACTTGGCATAACATCACAAATAGCTGCAGTCAATCAAAAAATGCAGTTTTGGATAAATGAGCTATTTCTCTTTTTGCAAAAAAAATTACTCATTGATGTTCTATACTGATTGTTTAAGCCTAAGGTTTAGAGGCAGAGTTTATTTATGTATTTTGCTTGGGTTTTTAGTGATACTGTTCCAGTACTCTTGAAATTGCTTTGGAATCTGATTATCTGTATTGTGAGCAAGTTTGGTTTAAGATTTTTACCTTATTTGTACTTTGGAAGGCAGCAATGAATACATGTCTAAATGAAGGATTGTAGTTCAAAATAAATTTTATTTTAAAAAGTTTAAACAAAAGGCTAATAGATTTAGGTATGATTTTATACACTATATTTATTCTCAGAGAGTACTTTTCCCATCTTGTATGAATCACAAATACTTATTGTATGTCTGAATATCCATTCAGAGAGGCTTTTGCTCCCCTCAGGGTTCAAAACCCAGTATCCTGTGTGGCTGCTGACCACAATCTTATGGGTATTATAATTACTGTAGATGGGATGAACCCAAATAACCCTCCTTTGAGTAGATCAACTATTAATGACTTCCTGGAGATTCCAAGCTCACTGCTATTAAATATTAATTGTAAAACAACCTACTGAAAACAAGAATACCTCCTTGGTGACTTCATGGATTCTGATAATAGCTAATTCAAAACTGATGGGAAACAGAGGAGCTCAATGGAGAACAAAGAAGCACAGTGAAGCTCTGTGATGCCAATGGCACCACACAGAAACCTACACAGCTGCAGTTTACTTTGCTGTTATCAGCTGATATCGCTCTTTGCCTCTATATGTAAAGTTAATTGCATGCAAAGTCAGCTCTATATATAAAGACCCAAATATCTCCAAAGGGCTGAACACTGGACTTCTGGATACTCAGTCAGTTATTCATTATTAAATTGTCTCTCTTTTCCATGTTCCCCAACTTTTACTGAGACCCAGTCATTTATTTTTGTATGAAGTAGACAAATTCAGCCTTGGGCAGCTCATGGGATAAAAGTGGATAGAATACAGATTTTGCTGTGAAATTCACTTCTTTATTAAGAAATAGAAAAGGAATCAACTACCCACAAAATGGCAATCTAAAAGCTTGGTTTGCTCCCTGTCCTGTAGGCAGAGGCACTGTGGCATTGCCCCCAGGTGGGGATGAAGCTCTGAGCCACGCACAGGACCAGTCAACCCTTCATCCTATTGAATCTGCTGCACTTCCTCGTGGGGCTCCAGTCAAACCTCCCACAGCATCAGTGAGTTTGATGTCACAGGAATCCCAGACTGTGACATCTAGATGCCCCACTACTGTTGTTTAATGTACTGTCAATGCCTCTGGTACATGTGTCCTAGTGGCAGCAGAGGGGTCTCTAAGGTCATGTTTGCCATGCTGAGAAAAGTGCTTCCATGACAGGGGGAGACCAGGGTGCCATGATCTTCGCTTGGCCACAAAAGGGCAAAGTGGAAATGAAAACAGAGGAAGGGTGATAAATATCCTTTAGACCTGAAGTCACTGCAATTGAAAGAAAATACAAAACACAGGAGCACATCTATGTAGGGATAGTCCTGCATTTTCTTTATACCATCACTGAATATATGGAGGGTGAAGGTGAGTGTTTGAGGAAGGCAAAAGTCCGCCAGCAACAAAAAAGGGATCTTCTATGACAAAAAGCTCTTCTCTAAACTAACAGAATTAACCTCATGATAAATCCACTGTGACAAGCTTAAGGGCTGCAGCATTATAGCTGAGAAACAGTGCAGCTGGATATTTTAAGTTAATAAGCTTTTGTGGCACCTGGATGTTGCCTCCTCAGCAGTGATGCTAAATGCAGCAGCACCTAACAGGGGGTGCTTCCGACCCATTGGCACCAAGAGTTTAAGGTTAAAATTTTTATTGTATGTTTTCCAAGATTGTTATTTGATTAATGCACTGACCATGAGGTATTGAATTAAGCTTTAAGTGAATTTAAGTTCCACTGTCTCAAAGGACAATAGAGTCAAGCTATTCCAAAACTACTTCATATAAATAAATAAGCAAACAGAAAGAACAAAACACATTTCCTCATCTTTGAAAGAGTCATGACTGAGTTTTCCTTATAGATTCTAAACCAAATATTTGTTTGGGGTTTTTTTTATCTGTCACTCAAATTGGACCTAAAATCAATAGTTTTCCAAATATTGGCTCTATGAGCTCAATATCTGGTTTACATAAAGCATGAGGAATGTAGGATTGACCTGTAGAATATGTATTTAGAAGACTTTAAAAAAGGCAGTCTTAAAGCACTGACAGGGTAATTGACTGGCAAACCAAGTGGGAAGTGTTAAACAAGAAATTTATAGTGATCCGGCTGCGTATTCAATAGAAATTAATAAGATGTTGTGCTTGACTAAATGATATTCAGTTTATGTCTGGATAGGATCAGTTTTGTTACAGGTTCACTGAGATGCACTATTTCCTCTTCTGCTACAACATATTTCCTGGGTATACCAACCTGCAATGGCTGTGCAGGTAACTACACCCAAAGGAAAATAATCTAGTCCCAGTGTTTTAAAAAGACATACAGAAGAAGTAATATAATATCATCTATGTTTAAAATACACATAAGGAGAAAACTAAATAACAAGGAGTAAAGAAGTAATAAATTAAGAAACATCAGTTAGGAAATCTAGAGGAACAGCAGCAGTTCATAAATTATCTTAACAAGCAAGAAAAATCCATCCCTTACTCAGCTGTGAAGAGCATAGAACAGTTAACTCCACTTACAGTGAAAAAAAATGGAAGACAACTGCTGTAAAATGAAAGATTTGACAATCAAACTGCGCAGGAGAGAATAAACAAAGTCCAATTCTCTTAGAAGAAGCAGCTGAGAAATGTTTCCTATGAGCATATCTACTCCTGTTCATAATTAACACACGTTTGAAAAATAAAAATTTCAAAAGACTGAAGAAGTGCCAGAATTAAAATAAAAGCAGGAGCTGTGGGAATTTTAGAGCACTTAGTTATCAATATCTGGAAAAAATATGGAACTATTTTGAGACTGCCAATTAAATTTAGAGACTATGGAATTGTTCACCATTAATCACTCTGAATTCATAGCAAGTAGATCTTTTCAAATCAACTATTCCTTTTTTTTATGTCAGAAATTCAGGTCTAACCGATATAATCAAGTTATACTGTTTGGACCCTTCTTTAGACTAGGAAAATTCAGATTCAGACTTTTAATCTCAAGATCTTGGATCTAAATGGCAGGACTATGTATCAAAACTTGGTCCTCTGATGGATCTCAAAATGCAAGTCACACTGAGAAAATAGTCAGGAATAGAGTTTTAGCCATAACACCACAGGGAATTGATTCTTGACCCCTACTTTTATCTGAATCTGAGCTAAAGCTATAAAAATTTTACTAGCAAAGTAACTGATAAGTTTAAAGAAAATACTTACTAGTCAGGTTACTCTTATAGGGAGACCTGAATCTCTTAGTAAATGATCACAAAGCAATAAAAATACCTTTTGTATGGTCAAATGTAACACAAGGTAGCTAGGAAGACAGAGTGCAGGTCTTAGAAATTTCTGTCTTGGAAATAAGCAATTCAGGGACTCAGAGGTCATCATAGGTAATTGCCTCAACATGAGTTCACAGCACAAAGCTGTGGCAAGAAGTTCTTGTACTCTTAAAAAAGTAACTTCAAAGGGAGGACTGAAACCTTGGGATTTTTTTCATCTTTCTGCACACTATGGGTCATGAATTTCCTGCTATGATTATCTGGGCACATCTCTCCTAATCAGTTTCCTGCTATTGCAGAGGCCTCAAGCTCACATCTTGTTCTCTCACACAACACCTAACTCTCCTGGTGACTGAACTCCCCATTATTTAGGACAACCATCCAGCAGCTTTGAAGTCCATATTGAATTTCCTAGATAAAAATGTAACAAAAAAAGTGGTTTGGGTAAAGGGGATCATGTTGCATCAGCAGAAGCCAACCCTTCAGCCTTCCCAAGCTGGCTGATAAGTCTTCATAAGGCCAACTGTGCTAATACACACAGAATTTATCTTACCAAGGGCAGGAATGGCTCCTGGATACACTGTCCCCTCTGATGTGGGACTGCCCATGCATGAGGCCTCCAAAGTGCTGGCACTGCAGAGTCTTGCTGTGGGATATTCCTCTCCCAGGGCAGCGAGGTCTGAACTGCATAAGGGTTGGATGTAGTAAAAGGGCTACAGGTTGGCATCCCTTCAGTGAGATGAATCTTCTCAGCTTTATACTTGAGAATTTAATTATATATATTGTGCCAATATTTATTTCAGAAAATTATCCTTCTGCCAGAAACAGAAAACATTGGGCTTATGGCTCTACACTTAGCTCTCCAGAATTTGTGCATGGATGATTATACTTGACTGTAAGTTGAAATATGTGGGCAAATTCTTAAGTCCCTTAAGTCTTAAGTTCCTTGTTTGTCATACCCAGGTTTTTAATCATATTAACAGTGAAATTTCCCTCAATGTTTAAGAGCTTTCCTTCAGGAACTAGTGTTTCACATATTCAAAAGGCATAGAAACAGCATTTTCAAGAACAGTGCTTTATTCAGATTCTTCTCTTTTCTCAAGTATTTGAAAAAGTGGGTTTATAGAACAAAAGACACAGACTTATAGTTTTGTGCCCAAATTCAAATTCAGCTAATGTCTACCAGATCCTCAGCTCTTTCTGGGAGAGGATGTCCCTTGTCTTGCTCACAGCATATTACTACTGCTCTGCATCTCCAATAACTGAGAACTCATCCCACTCCTTCCTGAAGACTCCATTTAGTTCCATGTCAAAACTTGGGAAAAGTAAAGTTCCAGGTTGATGGAGATAGAGGATTTCCCCACAGGGAGTCTTGCTGTCCTTCTAGACTTGTGTATATTCCCTACCTGTTTGGTTTATCCTTTAGCATCTTGTTTTGGTATAACTCCTTAAAGTCAGACAGCATGTAATCTAAAAAAAAAAATCCTGCAGTTCTTTCATTCTCTGTTTCTCCCTTAAAGGATTGCATAAAATGTTTGATACTTGGCATTTGTAGAACACATCACAAAGTCACTTTTATTTTTCTTTTAATAAATCAGAAATCAAGAGAACACAGATAGATAAGACAGATAAATTGGTTAAATTATTATCACAGACCTCTAAAAATGTGGTTCAATACATAAATCATTTTTGTATGATATTTATTAGTCTACTAGGGCCTGAATAAAGTAGAAATTATAAAACACCTGGAGTATTATTAGGAGGAATTAATTGATCATCTTGAAGGTCTTATGCACTACAGAGATGAGGGTCTTAAAAGTTGCCAGATGAATATTGCTTGACCTGTTACAGAAGAACCACAGTTGTGATTCTTCCCCCTTTCACAGAAGGGGGACTGCTTCTTTCTAACAGATTACATAGACTAGAGGACATAACCATTCAGGAAATCTGGAGTATTCAAGAATGTAATGCTACTGCAAGGACATGGAGCTATGAAGGAAATAATCTGGCATCACTTCAATCCATGGAAAATGTCTTCAAGATAATATCCTTAAGGTTATTTTGGAAACAAAATAGAACACTTCTTTCAAAAATTTCCCCTTCTGGATGTCAGCCCTTGAGTAACTGGGCTTTAAGACATAAATATCTATGTTTATTGAAAGTTCAGTTCTTTAACAATTTCAGTTCCTCCATTGTTAAGACTCTGAAGCAGAAATTACTATGGATTTATGGGGAGTTTTGTCCCCTTTAAGAAAAATATATTGAGAGCCATAACTCAGTAGCTGATAAAGAATGTTTGTTGCTGATCCATCTTCACTGCACTGCTTCAGAGAAGCCCCTGCTTCTGTCCATTTTGGTAAAGATGCACAGACTTCACCTAACAGACTACACCATGTCTAGAGCCAGGAAAAAAAAAATCAACAGGAACTGATGCTTATTTTAAATCCCACAGGTAAAACTGCCATCCACTTCATACAAGCCAGTCAAGAAGCTTAGTGTGGTGGTTTGACCTGGGCTGGTGCCCACCAAAGCCAATCACTCAATTTCTCAGCAGGACAGGAGAGAGAAAATATAACAAAAGACTCAAGAGCTATGATAAGGACAGGGAGAGGACACTCCCTAATTACTGTCACAGACAAAACAAACGATTTAGGGAAAACAGTTGAATAAAAATGAGAGTAGAATAATTAGATGTAAGACAGATCTTAAAAATGCCTTCCTCTCACTCCTCGATCCTTCATGGGCTTAACTTTAACTTTAACAGTTGTCTACCCACTCCCACTCAGCACTGTGGAGAGACAGGGAACAAGGATTACAATCAGTTCATCATACATTTCTGCCGCTGTTTTCAGGAGAAGGATTCCTCACACCCTTCCCTGCTTCAGTGTGGAGTCTCTCCCATGGTAATCAGTCCTCCACAAGCTTATTCAATGTGAGTCCTTCCCACAGGCTGCAGTTCCTCACTAACTGCTCCAGTGTGGATCTGTCCCAAGGGATGCAGTCCTTCAAGAACAGGCTGCTCCAGCACAGATCCTCCCCTATGGACTCACAAGTCTTGCCTGTAAACATGCTCCAGTGTGAGCTCCTCTCTCCAAGAGTCCACAGGTCCTGCTAGAAGCCTGCTCTGGGATGGGCTTCCCAAAGGGTCACAGTCTTCTTCAGACACTCACCTGCTCTGGCGCAGGGTCCTCCATGGGCTGCAGATGGATCTCTGCTACATCACAGACTTCCATGGGCTGCAGGGCAACAACTGACTCACCGTGATCTGCCCTAGGAGCTGCAGGGGCATCCTGCCCTGACCCCTGAAGCACCTCCTCCCCTGCTTCTTTGCTGACTTTGGGATCTGCAAGGCTGTTCCTCTCACATATTGTCACTCTTCTCTTCTCTGGCCACAATTACTTCTACACAATAATTTTTTTTCCCTTCTTAACTGTGTTATCCCAGAAGGGCTATGACTGTCACTGATGGGCTCAACTTTGGCCAGCGATAGGTCCATCTTGGAGCCAGCTGCCATTGGCTCTGTTAGATATAGGGAAGCTTCTGACAGCTTCTCAGAGCAGCCACTCCTGTAGTCCTCCCATTAGCAGAATCTTGATACGCCAACCCAATACAGTAAGTAATTTATTTCTCATCTGTAGAATATTTTGAGCCAGTAAATGATTGTAACTCCTCTTTCAGTTTCTTCTGTTTCTTCATTCGTGGTTGAGCTCTGCACTGTCTTTTGGGGAACACTGTTAGTCAAAATGAAGTGTCTATGTTTAATCTGTGAAGATTTGGAAATTGATAATATTAAGGTCCACATGACTTCAAGCAAGGTTACTTCAGAAATAATGACAAATTTGAAGACTGCAAATAAATACTAAATAAAGACTAATAAATTAGCAAGATGACTTAGAACAAGCAATAAATAGATATTAATTTAAATCATGTTGACCATAGGTTTGAAGAGAGAAGAAAGCATGGAAGTTTAGAAAATTATAAAATACTATAACATATACAATCTGAAAGAAGGTAATTATATTCCATGATTTTATTAAATTGCACAGTAATTTAAAAATACAATTATATTTAAAATGAACAGTAGAAAAGAATAGTTATATTTCAATATATCAGCTGGGTTGCTCAGATGAACACTGTGCACTGGTGGACAGATGCAGTGCAACGGAAGCCCATAATGTGATGGGTTTAAGAAAACCATGATTATCAGCCTCAGATAATTTATTACTGCTGCTGGCAACAGATAAGTTTAAAATTCATTAATTCAAAATGGGATAGAAATTGGGGGAAAAAGTTGCTGAGAAAGCAGCATTTATATCTCAAAACACTTTTTTCAACTTCAATCCACCAAGAAATAGAATATTTTTAGTATTTGATCATGTAGCTAAAGGTAAGTTGATCTGCTTTAAAATGCCATCTCTTGCTAAAGCCCCTATTCTTCAGACCTTAGATCATCTCCATGGCCTTCCTTTGGATCCCCTTCCGTCTCTCTGTGTCTTTCTAGAAGTGTGCTGACATAACCAGAAACATAGAATTATAGAATATTCTGAGTTGGAAGGATGCGCTAGGATCATCAAATTCAACTCCTGGTCCCACACAGGACAGCCCCAAGAATCACATCATGTGTCTTAGCTTCTTGAACTCTGTCAGGCTTGGTAATTTATCTGTACCTTCATCTCTGTACCTGAGAATGCTAGCACAGTCTTCGAGCCTGCCCAGGTCTCTTGTCTCTCTGTAAGATGGCTCTCCCTTCTGATATGTTCATCTCACCACCAATTCTGTGTTAGCAAACTCCATGAAGGTGCTTTTAACACCCTAATTTAGAACTCTTATTACAGAATCACAGAATATTCAAAATTGGGAGGGACCCACAAGAATCAAGTTCAACTCTTAAGTGAATAGCCTGTATGGGTATCTAACTCATGACCTTGGGGTTATTGGCACCATGTTCTAACCAGCTGAGCTAATCTCAGGGTTAATGAAGCTCCTGAACACTATGTGGCCCAGTATTAGTCACTGGGGTACCCCATTTGTGATTGTTGCCAGTCTGAGCAAAACCCATTTTTTACCACACTCTGGTGCAGCCTGTGAGCCAATTTCATCTTGCAGACCACCTGTCCAGCCTGTATCATACCATTTTTTCCAGAAAAAGGTTGTGGGAAACATACTGAATGCTTTGCTGAAGTCCAGACACACAATATCCTCTGATCTCCCCATGTCAACAGAAAATGTTATTTTGTTGTAGAAGGCAATCAGATTGGTCTGGTGATTTCTGGCTTTCAATTCTGTTCAAAACAAGGAAGGCTTCACAGAGTACTAAAAATTGGAAATAATATTTAATACTTTTAAAGTTTTAAAGATTATAAAGAATAAAAAGGTCTACAGAGGGAGAAATGCACCCACTGTAACACAACACTAGCCTGATGATGGAAACTAAGATTTGGACAAGCCAGAATAACATGGTAAATCAGATGCCCCGCCCCTCTTTTTTTTAGGGTACTTTCTAATCTCTCATGGTCAGGTCTCTCAATCCAGCTTCATCAAGAGGTAGCTACTGTTCTCCTGTTTTGTAAGAAATCAGAACTGACTGCCTAATAAAGGACACCTAGATTTTTGGTTTACCTGTGGTATGTTCAGTCAATAGTTCATGACTCTTCACTACCATGTTTCATTCCATTTTCCAGGCTAAAAAGCTATACTCTAATTAATACTTTTTTGTCAGTTCAGACTTCGCTGTGTAACTTCTTCTGCCACTCTTTAGCAACTAAATAGCACAGGATGCATGGACGAATGAAAGCAAGAAAGGTTATGACATTTCTCCATCCTGTATAGGATTTCTAGTTGTTTCAACTCCATGATCTGAATAGCAGCCAGCATAAAGAAGGCATAGCACATGCTGGCATGTAGAGAACAAGGGGAAAGAAAAGGCACATGTGCACATACAGACTTGTACAGTTTCCGAAGTCATGTCTAAGTCTTAGCTTGGATTTGGGAAGTTTCTTTCCCAGTAAATTTAATGTCTGTAGTAATCATGTTTCAGCTACGCAAGGCAAATTTAGAGCAAAGCTATCTGCAACTTCACCAAATGAGAATGAAGCAGCATAAACGAAAAAATTAAGTGAGCCTTTCAAAATATTTGCAAATCCCATAAGTGCTGGCAGGAACTGTTTTCTGGATATGTTTCTTTTTGGAATTATCCCTTTTTATATTTCAAATTCTTTACAGTTATATTAACTTACAACCATTATGTATCATAGTGTTCTGGGATATTTTATGTTTAAATGCTTATTGTTCTTAAACTTCAGTCTTAAATGTCTGTAATGCCTAGTTTATGAAAGGATATTTTATTAATCACAACACACACCATTGGTTAGAAAGTATGACCTATTAACCAAGCAATTGTGCCATCACATTAATGTCATACTCGTTAGTTTTAGGGTTCATGTTTTCTTTGGAACTACCAGCTGCCATTTGATTTAGCGAGTTAGACTTTCACTCTGCCTAGTCTTCAAGAATTGCAAGGAGCATTAAAAATTCAAGCCATCTTTTGTCAAGAGTACCTTTTAATAAAAATATTTGATGTAATACTAATGGAATAACCTTCAAATGTGTTCTCTAGAGATGACCCAATTATTAGACAAGAGAAAGAAGACAATAGAAATTTTACACAACTTCCTTTATACACTTTGAAAAATCATTAGAAAGAGGAATTGAGGAAATAGATCAGAAATTCATTCAGTAATATTACAAACAGGCTCCAATTTAACCTCTAAATCACTGCTTGTAGAATCATTTACATGCCAATAAATATATACCTTGTTGAAAAGAGACTGTGTGTTAAAAGAAGTTTCACTCCGAAACACACGATTAGAGCTAAGGTGAACCCTGCAGGTATTTCAATGTCATTAATGGACAAAAGGTGTATAAATTATTTTTTAGTTTCTTTAATGCATTGACAGAACTTGTGGTTGCATAAATATCTGTGTTTGCCATGTGGGATGAAATGAGGATGAGTCTAGCTGCGCCTTAGAAGCCTGAATAATCCAAGTTTCTCTTCTTCTGACCCCTCTCCTCATGGCCTCTTCTGCATGATTGATTTGCTTTTCAGCCTCCCAGTGATACAGCTTTCCAGGAAGAAATGAAGATAATGGCATTGCCCAAGGTAGGCAAGGTTTTAAGACACAGTGTTTCTGATAAATAAGGTTCTTCTTTATGGAATGGCTGGCAGTCATTAAAAGCTTTGCATAACTTTTTAAGACTTCTGAGAGGCCCTTAAAGTAAATACTGTCTATTTACCATTCTAAATGTTCTGAAACAGGAAGAAGAGTCTTTTCCTGGAGACATCTTTCAAATGATGTGTTGGGCCCAGATCTGTTCTCGGTAATCCAAGGAAAAATCCCTGAGGCCAACATACAAGTTTGCATTACAAAACCACATTTGTTTGATGTAAAGAAAGCTGTCATTCATTCTATGAAGTCACATTAAACACAATTCAGGGCATACTTGACCCATATAGCTACAGACCAGGTGTGAGTGTCGTGATAAAGCCAGCGTGAAGTAAACTCATCTCTGTGGCATTTAACTTACGCCATCTGGATGTCAGTTCAGAAATCCCTCTCAAAGTGAGTACATTTTCAAGTGATTTTTTACCTAGTAGCTCTAGGAAGAGACTGTTCCCAATCTAAATAGATTTTTTTGTTCAGAATTTCACCTCAGCTGAGTTTTGATTCTAATCTATTGTTTCTACTTACATTTTGTAAATAATTCTTCATATCTCTTGATATTAATGCATTTTTAGTTGAATTCTCACTTCTTCTGTGTTATTTAAAAACTCCTGGACACCAATTTTCAATCTTAAGCAAAAGTAATGGGCATATTTCTTGTTCCAGGTCAGATTCTTTTTCTTACAGCAGACAGTAGTTGATGCTTGTGGAAAAGAAAAGTACATATAGTTATGACCCTTCTCTTGACTCATGACAGTAATCAGTGGTTTAGAGACTCCTCAAACCAGAATTTACATCTGGGCCATTGTATTTCATACTGTTATTATTCATGAATTTGCCTAATACCTTTTTGATTCAATTTATAATTTTGACCTCCTCACAAATTGAGAGTCATCATTTAAATTACATATGGAGGGGAAAAAAAAAAAAGCTTCATGCCTTTTAAGTGCTGCATTTATTATTTCACTAAGTCTCCTTGTTCCTGACTGTGGCACAGAACAACCACTTTTTTACGCTATTATATATGACCTTTATCATATACACTGACTTTTTACGAAATTAAAAAGTTCTAGTTCCAGGGAAGCTTTTCATACTTTGATATTTTTCTTGTCTTCCTCTGAATCTTTTATAGAGAGAAGAATCAGAACACATACACTAAGTAATTTCATTCTGTTTTCCAAACTCTTTCCCAGTTCTACTCAGTTTGTTTTCTCAGAGCTTCTGTATTGACTGCAACAATACATTAGTAGTTGCGCATCCTGGAATTAAAATGCATCATGCAAGTGACAGACAAGAAAACTTCAAGTTGAAAAAAGCACAGGAAACTTGTCACATGAAAGTGACAACAACATGGAAATTACAATTATTCAAGGCCAGAGTTCCCCTCAGCAGCATTAAGGATGAGTTACAGATGTGAAGAGCTGTGGATATTGTTTCTCAGCAACAGAGAGACAGAGGAAAGGAATAAATAAGTAGTTTCCACACTCAGCTGGAATAGAAATGTTACAATTAAACACTGAAAACGATGAATCATATGATCTCACAGAAAATTGTAAGCTCCTATCTTAGTTCAAGGGGAGAACTAAGATATCTATGTTGGCCAAGAAAATAATCCCTCTCCTTTTGAATTAGAAAACAGAACTTTAATTAGGAAAAAAAAAAATATATATATATATAAAGAGTAACAGTTCTTAACCACAATACATATATATGTATATCCAGAAAGGACCAGACACCAACAGCTTGTAATAAACCTCCCCAACAAAGGACAAGGCAAACAGTTAAAAGGTCTTCTGGCTGCCCCAAAAAGGACTGCAATTATATCTAAGGACAGCAGGAGGCGATATTGTGCCTCAGCTGCTGCCCTCTCTCTCACAGGGGTTGCAGTTATATTTACGGACAGCAGGTGGCGATGTCGCGCCCCAGTCAGCTGCCCTCTCTCTTCAGGGATGCAGGAGCACAGCCAACAGGTCAGCTACAGTGGTGTTGATTACAAGAACAGCAGAAGGAGACCTATCTCCGAAGTACAGGAAACAGGCATGCTCTCTCTCTCTTCTCCACGGCAGCTCTCGAAATGCCCACAGTTGCCCACGGATGCAAACGGTCGAGTCAGGGATGGGAAGGCAGAATTGCAGCTATGTAGTGATGCTGGATACTGGTATGGCTCCACCTCACTCACCCCGCAGATCGCTGAGCTCCTGACCTGCACAGAAAAACACAGAAACCCTACTCACCACTTGCCACCTCTCCCCCCCTCAGCCGTCCTCCCTCCCCCTCCTGGCCTGGGGAGAGACCAGAACAAAAGGCCCTAGCTAAGCGATTAACATCAGGATGTGAATATTCATCTCGCCCTTTGTTAGCCATATTTACAGACATTAAGGCGTTGCCTCCAAGCTTTTAGGAAGGAATTGCAAGGAGTATTGAAACTATAGCAGCTCCTAAGCCTGCATTCTAAGGAATCTCATTGACACTAAACTGTGCATCTCTTACGATATCCTTGCTCATTATACCATGATAACTCACAAGCACAAATCTTTGCAGTGTGAGGCCACAGGTTCTAGATTGCTGATCAATTTTAAGCAATGAAGTAAAAAAAGCATTTATTCTACTGCTGCAAGGTAGTGTGCCACCACTTGTGCCAGCTCACTGACATCTGCACCAGAAGGACCTTGCTTCTGCCCCATATTAAGTAACCTATAAGGTAATAGTTTATATATTCAGTTCAACAAGTCGGTTGGGATCTATATGCTTGATCATATCCTCTTCTACCAATGTCACATATAGTTATGTGGGATTATGGCTTATGATTTACACCTTGTACCTGACTTCAGAACACACACCTTTGCTCAGCAATCCAACAGAGTGGAGGCCTAAGGGTGCTCTGCTTCTCTTCCTTCCCCTACCCTGAACAAGGGAAAAAGGTGTCACTCTGTTGGAAACCTGTTTGTACAAGCTGTCTTAAAAAGTAAAGCATTGCAAGAAATTAGGAAAAACTAAAACCAGTTCCAAAGGTGAATTCACTAAAGTTGCAAAGTCACTCACTATATTATCTGCCCTGCCACAGAAGTGTTCTTTGCCACTGATCAGCAGAAAATGATGACTCGGCAATATATCTTCCAATTAGGACACTTGAAAGGGAAAAAAACAATAAAAATCATCTTAAAGGAATTAGGCTGCAATGTCATTATTCTCAGCATTATTAGAATGATTTTCTACATTTCTTCAAAAATAATCTCAGAATCTCAGAAAAATTCTCAGAAATCCTCATTTCTACTGTATAAGAAAGAAAATAAATCCCTTTTCTAAGACTTTCTCTCCAACATCTGATCCTTATATTTGCAAGGTGCAACAGGCCCTAGTAGGAAGAGAAATAAAAGGAAACCAGCACCTATTTCTTTAAGTGATATTTTTAAGCCTCCTTCTTCCCAATTCTTTTTTCTCTGTATTCCTTGCCTTGTAACATTTGGCAAAGCAAAGCCTGAAAACTCTATTATTAGTTAGTGAGAAAATGCAGCAAATGGCTTAGCTTCCACATTGCTCTTCTCTTACAGAGCAGTGTTATCCCAAAGTTCACCTCCTCGAGAGTCGGAGGGAACAGATCTTATATTTTAAAACCAGTGGTGAGATTGCATCAAGGAGGGAGGGAGTGCAAGTTCATGTGAGGAAGGAAAGAAAAGAGTAGAGCAATACAAAGGATGCTCTGGAAGAAGTCCAACTTACTTGCAGTTGGTTGGACTGAAGGTTTGCACGCATCAGAAAGAGATTTCTGAGAAATAGCATCAAATATATGCTTAGAGACCTCCTACTAAAACTGCATTTCTAGTGCTGCTTTTGCCTCTGATCAGCAATTGCATTTTCTCTGATATGTCACAGACAGTGAGCCCTTCAGGGCTCACAAACTGACAGCTAGAGGAAAGACAAATGCAGAAATACCTCTTTCTCAACAGCATTTCAATAATCCTTATTCGTCTGTTTCTCATCTGTTTCTCATCCGGTCATCTCTTTTTTTTTCTTTTTTTTTCCTTCTCTTTCTTTCATATTTGCTGACACAGGTTTTAGAATTTAAAAGGAAATCATGGCAGGAAATCCATCCTGGTAAAGAAAATGAAGTGTAACATACAGTACTGTAAGAGTGAAGAGGAAAATATGGCAGTTGTTTAAAGCAAATATCACTACATAGAAGAAAAACACTTCTATAAGAAGTATATAAAATAAAAGAATACTTCTACAAGAACACCCAAATAATAAGACATTTTCATTCACAACCTTTGTGGTTCATTGGAGAGACATATAAACACATTCTAAAAGGGGAAAAAATGCCTAACCCAACAAAACAAAACAAACAAACAAAAACACACAGAAAAGCCAACCAGAAAATGGACTACTTCTACTTGTTATGCTAAACTGTATAAAAAAAGTCCTGTGGCAAAAATCTGCCTCCACCAAAATAAATGAACTTGCTGTTGTCTCAGTGGAATTTAATTTAACTCTTCACATTAATGATTTTCTATGAACCCTGGGAAATCCTTGGTGCTGTTATTCTGCTCCATATAATCAAGATGTATGAGAAGATCTTGCTTTCTGCCAATTCCACACTGTGCAGGTCATCACAACCCTTCCTACATCAGGTAGCCCAGAGTTGTGGATGTCCCATCTCTGAAAGTATTTAAGGCGAGGTTTGATAGGGCTCTGAGCAACCTGGTCTAGTGGAAAGTGTCCCTAGCCATGGCATGGGGGTTGGAACTAGGTGATCTTTAAAGTCACTTTCAACTCAAACCATTCTATGATTCTATGATTTAATATCATTCACATGAGTAATATCGTGGTATCCAGCCAGACTACTTGTGCACCAGGTAAGCACTGATATCAATGTTTGATGTTTTAGAGGTAAGCACTGATATCAATGTTTGATGTTTTAGAGGCCATTTGCACACTGGAGTTGAATAGGGAAAACACCTTTCACTGCTAACACATTTGTACCAGTGTAATATTAGATAAAATTCTATCCATTCATGCACCATTTTCATCCAACTTGTTAATGGGAAATTCCACTTATAAATTAGCCATGTCTCTATGCGAAGATTTTAATACAGGAACACAATGGCCACTTACATATTTGACTTAAATATTTTCCTTTAAAAGAAGTCTGAAATTTTAGAGCTTCTCTCTGCATTGAATTTCCACTGAACATCTGCAAGTTTAGCCCCTTACTGATAAGTCTCTTAAGGAATGTTCTGGTTGTCATTATTTCAGAAGAGGAAGACAGGTAATTATAGATGACATACCTGTCACAGGAACTACATTTAAGCTACAGGGTTTTCTTCTACAGGAAATCACTGTTATGATTACTGTCACTTTCAGATTTAAATGGAAGAGTCATCCTTGACTTTCCTTTAGTTCATCAGAAACAAAGGCAAACAAATAAAACCCTATAAAGCTATTTCCCTCAAATTAGGAAAGAGTCCCATTATTTCTATTCTAAGCACTGAAACTACATTAAGATCCTATATACTTGAGACCTTATAACTAAAAGACATTTGTGGGATGTGAAATAAAGGGATGCATTTTATAGAAACACCAGTGAAAGTTTAACAGGTCCTTCTGGATCTTTTTGAATCACAGTACTGGTTTTAAAATCAAGCAGAAAACTATCGTACCCCTCAGATTGCCCCACCTCCAAACAAAAGCAACCACCCAACTTACCAAGAGAAAAACAACCAACCTAGAAGTCCCAAATGCTTTTCTATTTGCCTGAGCATGAGCTAATATGAGGATTAATTATTCATCTGTAATTTTTCAGCAGCCTTTTTGTCATAGTTCCTTGTCCTTCCCTTTTTACTTGGCAAAAGCTATTAAGAGTTCATAACATTTCCAAAACACTCTGAAATATTGCTCAGGACTATGATTTTTTCCAGTTCCTTGCTCATTGCTAGTCATTATCTACCCCAAAGGAAAAATATTTTGAAAAATATAGTCCTTTGGAAACATATTCACCAGGCTGAAGACTATGTTAAACAACACATTCCTCTCCTTTCTCTGAATTTGCCAGATTTAGAGTTGTCAATGTTCAGAAGGAGCACTCATTTAAATTACTTTCTCATCATTGCTTCATTGTTAGAGTAAGGAATGATATGCATGACATTGCTGTCTTTTCAATCCCTGCATTTTTTAATTTTAAATTCTAAAGCAAAGAAAATAAAATTTCACTGCCAGTTTTAAAGCCTAACAGTGTCTCAAAACTGTTCCTGTAGGACTAAGCAAACCAAGTAGGTATTACCACAGCTAAAAGAATCATCCTAAAGATGAGGTTGCAGAAGGTAATGAAAAGGAAACAGGACATGATATTATCTTTGGATTACCTGTGATTCACTGATGTTTTACCATAGTGGATATTCTTACAAACTTAATTTCCCTTCATACTACTTCAACAGCAACTGCTGTGCATACGGTGTTCATAAAACACAGTGAAAATGCATTGTAAGAGCAAGCAAAACTCTGCATTATAAAAATAATTCTGCAATAAGAATTTCTGTTCAGATTTGTTCCCTTTTATTTTCATAAATACTTCTAAATTTTCAAATGGTTACTACAAAGCATGAACACAGAAGTAAGCTTAAAATTATTGAAAAACATCAACATTAGGGTAAAAGAAAACAAAAGATAATGAAGTCAAAATATTGACTACATTTTAGAATTTATAATCTGCAAAAGAAAGGAATCCTTAGCTGAATTCTCAGTGAAATCAAACATTTTAGTGAATTCTTTTTAACAAAAAAATACACCATTTAAGGATTTTGAGGTTTTTCACTGTAAATGAAAACAGAGACTTCTGGAAACCTTTTGGGTTTTTTCTCCTTTTTACCAGAAATCTCAACATAGGTTGCTCTTAAGCCCATAATGTTTTCTACTCTCTCTGTTTCTTGATTCAAAACATCAGCGAATCATACAGTTTCTGGGATTTCTTAATGAATGGCATGAATAATTATCCTCTTTTAAATAAGACTCATTAATTTCAATAGAATTTGAAGGAGTATTTTCAACTTGTAATTCTTAGAGTTCTCCAGTTTAGTGATATATTGACATTTCAGTGTTTTTGTTCTTGATTCAGAAGAAAAATGCATATTCAAAATTTCTCCCAAAATGTAAATTTTAAATATTTGTTTTTGAAAACAAGTGTGTGTTAAAACTTATGAGAGCTTCTTTGAAAACTCTATTCCCCAAATGGAAAAATCCCATGTGGAAATGTCATGAACATCTTAACTGAGCTCCAAAAAATTGTTAATTTTGTCAAAACAACATTTTCTGTACCAAATGGCACCTTCTGCATTTCTAGTGTTTATCTTTGTTACAGCATGGCTTAGGACCTGTATTTACACAAGGTCAATGCAGGACACACACATGCAAGTGTCCCTCACTAAAAGAGTTTATTAACTGAAGAATGTTTTAAAGGAAATGGTCTCATTCCAGTTTTACAGTTAAAAACCATTATTTGAGTAAGTTGTCAAAGATAATACAGGAAGTCTGACACAGGATCAGGACTGAAACATACATTTCCTAAGTGTTAATGCAGCTCTTTTTATCACAAGGATGAATTTCTGCTCCATAGACAGAGATTTTTATCTTGATACACAAACTTTGTTTATAAATTCAACTATTCTTTAATATAGAATTAGCTTTTCAATATTGAACTAGCAATTGTTTACTGTCTACTGTCTTGCATTAAAGAGAGCTCATCAAAAGTCTGTATTTTATTTAATGTAAATCAGATTTCAGTTTCAACAAAAATAATTTCCCATAAGGATGACACACTCTGTAGCTGAGTGACCTTTCTCTAGGAATGTGAAGAAAGATTCATACCACACTTCAGCACCTGCATGCTATTCCATCTTTAACTCTCCTCCATGGCCCAACAGAGAAATTGCTAAGTTTTGTCTTATCTGTGATATGCTGACATTTCCAACCCAATGAAACTGTAGGTGTTGTTTTCACACTGCGTTCTTCCAAACTTTCAGATTTCACTACAGGCAAACCTGTTTCAAGATGTTGCCTGCAGCACTATGTGAACTTGCTGTCAGATCGATTTATTTATGGATGATTGGTGAGTTTTATTCTCTTGAGGTTGATATTTGCTACATGTACATCTATGAATAAGGAGCTGACATGTTACCAACATTTTACAATTTTTATACTTCTGATAATATTTTCAATACACTTGAAAAGGGGGAGAAATAGTAACAATTAAATCATAGAATATCAGAGAGTACCTGAAAGGTAGTCCTAAAGGTATCGAGTCCAGTTCCTAGCTCTGCAGAGAACAAATCCAAAAATGACACCATATGCCTGAGAACATTGTTTAAACACTTCTTGAACTCCTCCAAGGTTGATGCTGTGATCGCTTCTCTAGGGAACCTGTTCCAGTGCCAGCCACTCATGGGGTGAAGAAACCTTTCCTAATATCGAGTGCAAATCTCCCCAGACACAACTTCAGGCCATTCCCTCACATCCTGTCACCAGACAGAAGAGATCAGTGCCTGCCCTTTCACCTCCTCTCACGAGGAAGCTGTAGGCTGCAATGAGACCTCCTCTCAGTCTTTTCTTCTTCAGGCTGAACAGACTAAGTGGCCTCAGCTGCTCCTCATATGGCTCCCCCTCAAGGCCCTTCACCATCTTTGTTGCCCTCCTTTGGATGCTCTCTAATAGCTTAATATCTCTATTATACTGCACTGCCCAAAACTGCACACAATATTCCAGGTAAGGCTGCCCCAGTGCAGAGCAGAGCGGGACAATCCCCTCCCTCAGCTGGCTGGTGATGCTTTGCCTCATGCCCCCCAGGACACAGTTGGCCCTCCTGGCTGCCAGGACACTGCTGACTTATATGCAACTTGCCATTGACCAGGACCCCCAGGTCCCTTTCTTAAAACACAGCTTTCCAGCATCTCATTCCCCAGTCTGTGCAAACATCCCAGGTGCAGAATGTGGTACATGCTACCCAGCCCTATAATTTGTTGAGGTCTCTCTACAGGGCCTCTCTGCCTTTGAAGGAGTCAATAGTTTCTCCCAATTTAGTACTACTGGCAAACTTAGTATACATTCAATTCCAAGTCATTTATGAAGATGTTGAAGAGCACAGGGCCTGAGATGGAGCCCTGTGGAACCCCACTAGTGACAGGTCACCAGCCTGATATCACCCCATTTACTATTACCCTCTGTGCTTGACTCACCTGTTGCTGACATGATGTGTTTATCCAGCTATGGGCTGGGCATTTTGTCCAGAAGGATCCTGTGAGAGACACTATCAAAAGCTTTACTGAAATCCTAAAAGATTATGTCAACTGGCTTCCCTCAATGAACTAGGTGGGTAATGGTGTCATAAAAAGAGACCAAGTTTGTGAAGTAGGAGTTTCCCCTTATAAATGCATGCTGGCTGGGACCAATGACTGAGACCAACAGGCCTGTAATTACCTACAGGTACAGACAATGATCCTTCTTTCCTTTATTGAAAATTGGGACAACATTTGCCAGCTTCCAGTTGAATGGAATGTCTTCAGATTCCTAAGACTGTTGAAAAACATTGAGAGGGGCCTCGAAATGACATCAGCCAGCCCTGGGATGAATCCCATCAGGCTTCATAGATTTATAGAGATACAGCTGAAGCAACAAATTCCACACAAGTTTAGGGCTAACTTGAAGTTTATCATTCTCACACTCATGGTCCTACAGCTCAGTGTTGAAGACCAAGGCAGAGAAAGCATTAAATGCCTCTGCCTTGTCTATGCCCCTTTTTTTGGGGTGACCATCCTCATCAAATAATGTTATTTCTGGTCTGCAGAAGTTCCTTTTTTACTAAAGAAGGCATTCTTATTTTTATTAAAGTTCTTTCTTTTACTATTCAGACTTGTGTTTTTCAGTGAACTACAGAGTTTTAGCCCATAGATGTCCATTTTGAACACAGTCATCCTCTGGCAGTGTTACTCTCTGCACTAAATGCCACAAACTGCTGAGTTAAAAGACCTGGTAGAGTCACTGGCCTAATGATGACTCAGCATGAGAGCTGCACAGCCTTTATGGGGGCTTTATGAGAAAATCCTCATTTCATGCAGCTATACAATAAATGACCAGAAGGTCACGGGATAGAGCACTAAATGACATCACTTTGCAATATGCAGCATTCTGACCAAGTCATGACGATTTAGGCAGGTTGATGTGCTAAAGGAAGAAGCTGTGAAACCAACAGTGGATATAAATACAGACACAACCTAAGTAGCAGTGCCCTGCCATGTGTTTTTCTCTGGCCACGTTGGCAGTTGTCAGGCTGTTTCAACTACCTGTATCTTCCTGTATAGGTGTGCAAGTTTTGAAAAAGCTGGTCATTTGCTTTGCTTTTCTTTGCTTTGTTTTGTTTTGTCCTGGCTTTGGTCTTCAGCTGAGGTTTAGTCATAAACTCTGTTATCAGAAGGCTAACCACAGTTGCATGAGTCACCACAGTTATTTTAGTGCCATCTTCTTCACTGCAAAACCTGAACTAGAAGCTGACCCCCTATCATGGGAAATAACGCTGAGTTCCAGTGGATCATGTTTATTCACACAGATACGTTAAACCTTTCCAAGCCTCGATTCAATGACAATTTTCCTCTATGCATGACCAGTGGGTGTTCTCACTTTGACTTCAGGGGGTCAGCACTTACAAGTATATAACATCTATTCAGAGGGATAGCAATGCAATCATCATTTTTGGCAGAAGTCAAAGATCCTCACAAACTATCTAGAAAGTACTTAATACAAAATTATCAAGAAGGTGCTGAGATTTTATGGTATTTTGCGCATTATCTATCACCAAATAGGCTTCAGCCATCAGAGCTGCAAAATCTTTTACTTGTAACCAGCATGTCAATTTGAAATACTGAATTAATTCATCTACTGTATTCTTCACAGCCGTTAGCATCCCTTCAGACTTGTATTTAATACCATGGATAAGCCTGGAACAAAGTAACCATACTGTTGAATGCCATACAGCTTGAAATTTCTCACTGTTGGGCTTCTAAAATGAAGTATCTATAAATTAAATCCTGGTGGAATTAGTGGATGTAGGGCAATGTTCTCCATAAATTGAAATGTATAACAAGCTTTAATTTTCAATACTTACAGATAAATTAACAAGGTACAATTCAAAGAAAAACTGTAATTTATTTAAACATTACATTTGAGTGTTACTAATGACAGAAAATATTTTATATGCTATAGTTGCCAACTTATACTCTAAAATTCTGCAGTCTAGTAAAGAATTCATACATGTTTCCAGATAGAAAGATTAATCAATAAGGAAGTGTGAAGCTAAGCCTTTGTATAGTACCACATAGACTTATGTAAAAGTCTGCTTCTATATTCTTCAATCATTAGGGCTAAATAGATCTGAGAAACTCAGTGTTTGTATTCCACAGGGCTGTGGACTAATAACAATTACATTAGGTCATTTTCCCATTTAGAGAAATGTCTCAAGATTTTAAAAAAAATTTGGACTTGTTAAGGCTTTAGGCCAAAAGAAAAGTCCTCAGACTAAAAAGAAGCATTTTGAAAAAAGAAAACCCAAAGAAATTAAAAACAAAAAACATAATCTAAAATGACCCAACTCAAAACCTTGAGTATTGCTGTCTCATAGAGCTGATTTCACTAACACCAGGCTAACATGGACTCCAGGAAAGTTTATTTCCCTGTTTTCCAGAGAAAAATATTTCATCATAACCTCCTAGACAGTTACAATAAAATATTTATACATTTCTCTGACACAAAACAAAAAGTCTCAGATTACTGTGTTCTATGATTTGCTTGGGTTCTGTTTTGTTTAAATGAGACCCTTGCTGTGCCCTAAATTAGCTTCATAGAAAGTTTTTTACAGGACAAAGATTTCTGCTGATCAGGACTCACAGTGACAGAGCAAATAGTCGTGCAGGAAACCAGCTGGGGGAAATCATCATTGTGAAGGATGTTTGTCTTGGTTTCTCTTTGTGTGTTCTGCCTCAGACTGCTGAAGAGAGTTCAGGGGAAAAGTAGGTCAAGATGTTTTTATACTGAGAAGTTTGAGAATTCCCAAATACAGAGGGAGGCAAAACAAAGGCACTTATTCCCAATTTATTGGAATTAAAATGTGTTCCTTGAAAATGGAACTTCGTGGAGAGGCATAAACTTCAAAACAGCTTGTGCAGAAATCATTACAGTAAATAAACAGATAAAGGTATCCATAGGCTAAAATCTTGCAATCCCAGTTAACGTTGATTTCATTGAGCACAGAATCATGCAAAGGGATCTGAGGCTCCAGTAAGCTCCACTCACCGTAAGGAAAGGGAAATTAGTGGTAATATTGTGTATACGCCCGGCCTTTACAGAGGCATATGGAAAACTGATTTATGCAAAACTGATATGTGCAATGTCAGGAGAGAGTGCACTGGGCAGGAGGATAGTAAGTCAAGACAGTGGTGAGAAAACAAGAGATCAGTAGACCACCTGGGTATGGCTGTCAGAGATAAGTGAGCTTTAGGGGACAAGAATGAGAAAGGAGATTTGGAGAGGAGAATGAGGCTTTAGGTTAGTAAACCAGGTGATATTCATGGCGAAATAGAGGTAAAGGAGCAGAATGAACAGCACAGTCTGTGCTATCAGACCAAAATTCCATCCAGCCCAGTGTCCTGCTTTGAAAATTAAAATATGTATATGATTAAAATATGTATAGGATATTCCTCTAGAACAGAGAGAGGAACACACAATATTTCCTTAGACACTTGCACAGACACCAACACTTGTGGCTGAGGGAACTGAGGTACATGTGGGTAAGACAGATTCTCCCATTTAAACTGCTCTATTTCTGAGAACTGCTCTCTTTGGTAAAGTATCCTCATTTTAGGTTCTTGAATTTCCTGATACATCTGCTTATAGCCACATTCTCCCAACCTCCCCTTTCCATGCTTACAGCTGTCCTTTTCCCTTATCAGATCACTGAGGAACTGGATTCATGTGTAAAACTGGCCAAAGACTGCCAAAAAAAATAAAAACAAAAACAAACAAACAAAAAGAAACAATCAACCAAAAAACTGGCTTGCTTTTTTTTTTTTGCCAGCCATGAGAAAATATAAACCCTTGCTTTGCTTGACACAAACTACTAAAGAAGCATAAGCATAAAACAAAAGATCAAGAATCTCAGGACGCATTGTGTCATCTTGAAAAGAAGGTAGATTGCAATGGTACCCCTTTCTAGTGAGACCAATTGTCGTGGTGTTAGTCGTGGCATGCAACCTCACAGTTCCCACGAGGTACTGAGAGGTTTTCAGGGTTGAGCTGAATATTCTGGGACCTCATTTCAGCCAGAAGCCATAAATTTTTGCTAAAAAAATGTCGGGTTTCAAAGGTGCAATTTTCAATACTAGCAAATATCCTGTGAAGACCTCTACATCAACCTTGTAATGAGTTACTATTGCAAACGTCATCTGTTCTAGCACAAAAGTTTTCATATCTCTCTCTTCCTGGCATTCTAGACAGCTTCTGAAAAATTATATTTAAAAGGAGTTTTTGTCAATAAAACAGCTATGGCTTTCTTCCTAATAGATAAGAATAATGTTTTTTTATGAAATAGCTCAGTAAGTGATATTATCTCAAGTTTTATTGGTAAGTTACTTTGAATGGGAAGTTTATCTCTTTTCAATATTCTTTGTAGTTCTTTAGTAGCAAAACACTTCGTTAGCAAAAAAAAAGAAAAAACAATCTTATAAAATTACCCCTATTCTTATTCTGTTTTATTTTGTTCTCCATCACTTCTGAGTTTCTGGTCTCTCCTATGAAGGTCTCATCTTTTCTAGTCCACTATTACTCCTTTAACTTGTAAAAGGGTGTTTAGGAGTTTCAAAGAACTTGGGCTTCTTTTGTTCACCTGAAACCTGCATTTGCACTTGACCCTGAATTGCCATGAGAGGTTCAGATAAAGCAGTGACTCTACAAATGCCAATCTGAAAAAGAGCATCTGTACAGTTCCGGCAACAGAAGTCCAATCGCCTGTTCAGTGTCTTTTGTCCTCTTGCTGTTTCTCCCCAAGTCAGCATGACCCTGCAGAACTTCACCTGCTTTGTCCTTCCTCTCTTGCACAAGAGTACAGTGACCAAGTACAGAGTGGCACGAAAACAGTATTATACTGGCAGCAAAAATAAAAGGCTATGTCAAACCAGAATCTATAGCAGAACCATTAGAAATGTCACTTGCAGAGACTAAGATTAATTTCTTGAACCACAATCTCTTCTTCTCCAATAATAAAATAAGCAGGTTATGAGCAAAATTCCAAGTCTTGTCTTGCAGATTGTACTTCACATAAAAATACAATGATATAGTAATGATAAACAGTTTCTATTCTGAAATCACCTCCAGGTTATCAACCCCGAAGATCCTCCTTCTAATAATAGTACCATTACAATTATCATTGCATACACAATATTCAGAATCAATGTAATTGTACTAAAAGCCTTTGGAAACACTTTGACAACTGAACATTCTATGCAACTGAATACATTTACAGGAAAGCAATATGTTATATGACAAAAATATATAGTTTCATAAAAGCCAGCTGTATTGCTCAACATCTTTATACAAGTCCTTGGGATACTCTTTATGTTGCTGGCCATAAAATTTACTTTTGTATGAGATAAGCTGGGTAAAAACAAAATTAAAAACAGTGTTTGTAAAATTCCTAGAGGAATTTTACAAAAAGGGACGAACTAGCATCATGACTTAGGGAGACCTTCAAAAAAAAATCAAGGATCTTTAGTAGAGTTTTTGTTTTAGTCAACTTCTTATTGGCATTGCTAAATGAGAATAGCGGCAAATAATGGACATATTTTAGTCTTATTTCTACCTTTTCTGCATAATCATGACCAGTGCAAAGCATTTTGTTTCATAAGAATCTTTCAGTTCTCATTGATGAAAAGAACCATACAATATAATGACTCGCTTGAAGAACACAATGGAAATTATTCCAACACAAAATGATGGTACAATTACATTCATCAGGTTTGCAGACCTCAATGAAAATCAGGGGTTCAGACTCCTCCTTCATCTTTGGTTTACTTTGTGCCTCTGGAAAAGATACTTGAGGCTGAATTCAGCAAGGACTTGAAAGCGTAGGATTTTGGCCACAAGCCAGAACCCTGGCCCAAATGAAGTCTTGAATCCACAGTAAGGTCTGCAGGCACTTAATTGCAGATTTGCATCCATGAGCCTCCTGTTCCTAACACTCAATTTTATATACCACCCATAGCGGTCAATGGGAAAACCCAAGATGTAAATGGCTTTTACTATGTTCCCTACGCACCATATACACTCTAGACTGATTTTAAAAATATAGCATGCTGAGAAAGGAGAACTAATAAATACTGAAAAGAGAACAGCTAATTTTTTAAGATAAATTAAGATAGTTTTTGTTTTCCCCTCCTTTAAAGTGCAGGTTGTACTTAAAAATATGTGCACTTTTTCACTTCCTTCCTTTTTT
>VWZF01003764.1:42677-90636 GCA_013396755.1 Sclerurus mexicanus | reverse complement strand
GCCCTTTTTTCACTTCTTTCTTTTTTTTTTTTTTTTTTTTTAAATTCTCTAGTAGGTGGTATACTCACCCAAGAATTGGGAAAGCCCTAGCTCTAATCAGTAACAACACAGGTTTGAAGAGTGGAGTTATTCTCCTCTCCTCCTGCAACAGCACCACTGTCAGCTGTACTACGCTTTACAAAGAAGAAAGACCCAAGGAGAGAGCACAACTCCGGTACAGTAGTTGGGATCCTCACCTAGGAGATGGGTTCTACATTTCTCATTGTGAACTTTCTGTATAAGATGAGTAAGTGGACATGGGTGAGAGAACAGAGTCCAGATTTCCTCCTCTGGAACTGATTTCCTAACTTCTGACACACAATCAAGACTTTTCTTTCACTCTCTCTTCCTGATCTCCCAAACCTGGTCTTCCTCCTGCACAATGACACAACTCCACCAGAAACACAGGGGAGATCTTTCACAAACTCCGGTGTCAGCCTCAGAGGAAAACACTCTCTGAAAAGGTAGGAGCTATGTACTTGGGCAGGGCCAACGCTGAAAAGGAAAATGCCAGCTCTAGACCTTTCCCTGCATGGACTGCTTCATTCACTAAACTGAGTGGTGCCTCTGTAGTGACTGGAAGCCTTAAAAAAAAAAAAAAAAAGCCCAAAAATGTCCATAGTGGTGCTAGTTAGAGATTCACTCCTGGCATATATTAGGCATGCTCCAAGCACACTCGTCAGAGTTTCAGGAACGTGTTGGTCTACAGTGAAACAAGTCAGGTAACTTCTGGAGTTTCCTATCAAACAAGGAGTCATACTGGTACCTGGCAGCCAGCCAGAGTTTGGTTGCTTAATCGTTGCTCTGGAATTTGACATTCAATTCCTGTTCTAGATGCCTCAGGCATTTATGAATGTAGTGGCTTTGACTCTGAAGATTCTGGTGTTGTTTCTGGAGACTTTCTCAGTCAACATGCTTATAAATGAAACTAGCTATATGGGCCTGAGGAATGAGAAACCTGGATGCTTCAGCAGCAGCAGACCTTGTAAACTCAAATATAACAATTTTTCTGATTGGAAGGGTCTTAGCAGCTTAGAGCAACATTAACTACAGAGATTCAGAATAAAAAGTGAACAAAGGTGAGACAAAACAAGACAGTTTAATCACGTTTAATCAACAGGACTTAACAGTAAGGAATATGGGAAATAGGGCACATGGCAAATGATTAACAAGGGACAAATTGGAGGTTTATCATACAACCAGACATATTCCTGCAAGAAAACTATGGCAAGAAAACTACCAACAAAATGGGAAAAAAGCCTTTTAAGGGCCTCCGTAAAATAAATACATATATCGAAAAATAAAACATCAATCATTCTTTCCCAAGACAGGAAAGAAAAAAAAATCCTGAAAACATCTGCATTGTTTCCTGATTGTTTTTCCTGTTGTTTCCATCTACACTAGAAGAGGTTGTTAATTCATTATTATTACAGTCTTCCAAGGATTGCAGCAACTTCTTAGGAAATTACAGGTCACATCTGGACTCACTTTAATTACAAAGATAGCCCATTAAAAATTTCATATGTCATCTGTTATTTCTCAGAATTGCCTAACACCAGCTTTAATGATAATATTTCCTAGTGGCTTATCAGTCTAAATTTTTTTCTTCATTTTCTTTTTTCTTTTTTTTCAATAAGACATAAGGCATGAAGAACTTCAGTGCAAACAAGAATAGCATTTAAAACAGTAAATATCCAGAAAGGAAATATAGATACTTTGAAAAGTTCTGATCAAAATGAGAATGTTTTAGTTCCTGCACCAATGCTTTCAGGTCTTTTACATATATTATGCATATTTTTAGTATTAGCTTTCATTTCTAGCCATGGATGATTGATACCCATATGTAAATGCAAATCCTATTTTAGGTTGACAAGTTTGTATTGGGATCAAAAACATATATGTTTGATTACCTGGTCAATGAACAAGGGATGCATTAGAAAATTATGCCAAGCAGATAGATTGGCATCATTTTCCCTGCAGAAATATTTCTGATTTAATATCTGCATCTTCATATGAAAATCAACATTTTGACCTTCATCCACTTCAAGATAGATAATCACCTATTAAAAGTTTTCTGTTCTCTGTAAGTATCTGCAGTCATCCAAATGGTAAGGAAAAGCTGCTATGCTTTAATGGCTGTGATGCTGGCAGCACTTCTGGCTTTTTGCATGGCATTTAGTTAATCGGAGTCAGTCTTCCCATAGCAGGCAAGATGGACTTGTTCTCCCAGTCCTGCAGCATGGTAGGTCCATACTATGCATTTTTTAATGATAAATCTGATTCTCAGTCCATATGTTTGCTCATGCATCATTCACCTTTATTTCTTTCATTCTAATATGGAATTTTTTTTCTAAACCATTTTCTAGTCCCTTCCTTTTTTTCTAGCACTGAGGTTCTCTGGGTTTTTTTCAATAAGATGTTGTCTCTTCAACAGCAGTATTCCAACTTAGACATTTTTTTAATGTAAGCAAATAGATAATACTTCTTGTTTAAGTCATGTCAGTACTCAAATTTCAAATAACTTAATCTTGAGATGACTGGTTCAGGAGAAGTGACTAAGGAATTCATAAGAAAAACAAAGCCTACATGTTGCTCTGATTGTAAATGCAGCTTTGCCTTAGTGCTGATAAAGAAAACAAAGGAAGGAAGATCACACACTGGAGACTGGAGCAGAGTTTTCTGAGGAAAAGAGTAAAATGCACTAAGATTTTATGATTATAAGATGGTATAAAATCTGGCAACTAGATGTAATAAAATATGACAAGACAGCAGATCTAGATGAATAATATCCCATCATTATGAAGTAAGCAGCAGGGGAAGCAGGAAAGCCTTTGGCAAATCTTACAGATATCTCAGTGCAGACAGACAAAGCACAAGAGGAATAGTGGATGCCTAATATTGTTCAAAAGTTCAAGAAGGATCAAAAGTATATGTGTGATTTACTGCTAAAAGTCAACTGGTTTAAGTCAACTGGTTGCTGAAAGCACTCGTGGGATAAATACTTCATAAAATCTACAAATGTATTATTTGACAAAAGATGGTTTGTGATTCTGAGTTAGAGAATATCCTGTACCAGCCTAACCCAAGTTAAAACAAAATAGCAAACTAGCAAATGGTGAGTCAAAGAAGATGGATATTCATTTAAGTTTTTTTTCCAGAAATTATAAACTTTTTACAAAGGATTATTTTATAGTGTGAGAGGGAAAAAAAATGTTGAAGGAAATTACAAAACTGAAAAAGTAGAGATTATTTTTTTTATTGAACAAAAGAAAGAAATGGGTTACACTGCAGTTTGAGAGGTGCTTATCCTGCTCAGCCCTACAGTTTTTACGTTAATTTCAACCAAACATTATATAGAGACATTTGAAACAATTTTTTTTCTAATGACACAAAATCAAAGAAATGTATAAAAGCCAGTGCATTAGAAAATAGATTAAAATTGACTAAAGATTAAGAATTCAGAACAAAGGAGACATCTATATCATTCAGAGAGAGAAAAAAAAAAAAAAGATGGATTCTAATAGGACTTCTGGTAACTTTGCAGTTTTAAGTATCCTGTAAAGCTGAACACAATGGAAAACATTTTGAAAGAGATCTGAGGGTAAAACAGATAAGGAATCCCAGACACAACTCACAAGTTTTCATTTTATTGGAGATGTGGCAACATTAAGAGAAAAATCATCCTTTTCCTATTTTTCTCTACAACTAACAGTCTGATATTGTCATACACATAAAATTACTCAAACGCTACTGAACTATAGGTCTCCAAAGAAAGGAGTGTAAGAAGACATTCAGACAGATATGCTCTTCTAATGCTATTCTCTTAACAATCTGTGTAAAGCAGAAACCTAAATCAAAACTCAGTGGTATCTGAAGAAACATAAATTCAAAAGCAATAGTACAGGCCTGTTAATAATTTCCTCTTGCTAGAAAACAGATATTGGCTACTGGCATATACGCTTGCTCTGGTCATGAGGGATGACAGGAAAGTTTGCATTAAGCACCTCTGTCCACTCAGCAAAATTTGAATTCTTTGAGCCATGAACTATCATGCCCTGTGTCTAGCTGGCTCCTGTACTATTTAAAATAATAAAAATTGGGTAATTCATTAAATTTGATACCACAATTTAGGTCTCTAGATCTCATGTTTTTATCACTTTCCTTCCTGAAACACTACACAATGTGTTAAACTGACTGTTCCCTAGCACTGACTACTAGAAGTTCGAGCTTCTGTTGAATAATATCCTTATAATAATATCCTTATCCTTTGTTTGGTTGTTTTTTTAATAGCACATATAGGTACAAATTGTCAGGTCCACACAGGATTCACACACTGTTGTATATAACTTCTTAGCACAAAGAAATCTCCAGGATCTTCAAAACTTCCCTCATACTATGACCTTTCAGGCCAGCGGCATCCAGTGATCTTTCCTCCTCAGGACACTGCTTTTTTTCCTGGCTTCCGCAGTCTTTACAACTCACCTAATTTTCTTGCACCTGTCTTGTACCAAAGCTAAACCAAGCCTCTATTTCCGTCACATGTCAGGGCATCACAGCGGGTAAAAAGAAATTACATTTTTCTCACCTGTAAACAGGTGACCTGTAAACGTGTCTCTTAATCATCTCAATTACCTAAGCTTTATTTCCAGCATCATTCAAAATGTTTGATTTATGTCAAAAGCAGTTCAAAAGCAAACAGATATATTGACTCTCATACATTTTTCCTCTGGAAACTGCAAGATTTTCCTCATTTTCCACTCTTAACTGTTGATATTTCCATTAAATAGTATGACGTTTCATATATTGATACAATCACCTTGAGAGATCTGGTGTGCTGCAGATACAAGCTCTGCATTTGTAATACAAGAAGACATTTTGACTGTATGTACAGAATTATGACTTGAGAAATTACAAGTTGGAAATACTGCCTTACATCTCGCTCTCTCCTGCTTCTACCACTATGGGAGCCTAGAGGAATCATCACAATGTGGTTCTGAATGGTATCAGCTCCCACTTAAAATCATTTTTGTAGTGATAGAAAGATTGTAATTTAAGTATTCAGTAGCCAGCGGCCATATGTGGCATGGGTTTTACCTAGTAAATTTAAAATCATAAAAATGACCTGCTTGTTTTAAGCAGAAGGAAACCTGAATGCTTAGACGTTCACTTAGATCTGTAAGGAGAAATTTCTTGTGCTGAATCTGTTATTTTGCTTTTAGGGAGGCCTTTGTAGCAGTAGAAAGAGTTTCACATGATGTGCCTGAATAGGAGATGACTATTTACACAAAACCACCCCCTTAACAGTAAAACTTCCTAACTCAAAAGGTAAGGCTTAAACTCACTGTATTATGCTCTGTAAAGCTGAGAGTCACAAATGACATCAAATTTTGTTCTGCTGTAGTCTAATGAATATTAGTAGAAATACAGCAATTGCAAAAGCTATCTGGATAGGTCAGATATAATCTCATGTCTCATATAATTTCTGATGTCCCTGACAGTTTGTGTCATCAGAGGACATCATTCTTGCTACTGCAGTTAGACTGGACTCTACAGCCCCAAACTTGCTCCAGTCTTGCTCACCACACTCAGTGTCATAGCACTTGAAAGTGTTAAATATCTGTTCAAATATCTCCCTGCATATCCAGTTCTTCATCTAGACATTGCCAAGGCATTCAATATGCAAATGAGGGAAATCATTTCACTGGGTGTTTGAATACTTTAAAAAACCCTTCTAACAATGGTAAATTAACAAGGTGAATGGAATCTTAATAAAAATAAAGAAAATATACATATATGGTAATGACAATAAAATCTGCTAACAGCTAGTGGCCTAAATTCTGTAAATATAAGAAAAGAAATGTGTTCTCCAAAGAAAGAAAGCAGGAAACATTTACTTTGATTCTGGGAAAGGAGATGGCCATGCCACTCAGTCTGATACCTTTCCAGGCTACAGCTGATCCAGCACAGGAAGTCAGGAAAACATTCCAGTCTACTGTTTCACACTCCTTTAAGCTTACCTTGAGACAAAGTAAAGGGGTGTGGTAAAGAAGATAAAGTACAAGTTGAGATTTGAGGGAGTCATGCTCTAATTCTGGTTTTGTTTCTGCATTATTTCATTGTCTTCAGTTCACATTTCTGTGCCTTCAGTAAAATAAAGATATTGAGTACCTTTGAAATCCAATGATTAAAAGTTGTTTTAAAAACACCAAAATTGTTCTGTTAAATGAAACCTTTGCCTTACATGTATCTTGCAGCTTCCCTTGACTGACGGCTTCTTTGCTCTCAGCTGCCAGGAAATTTTGACCCTTCTCATTGTAGCACACCCATTCTCTTGAGGACACTCCTTGTGTCTGCCAGCCCCCTTTCCTTGCAGTTTGGCAGAGTGAAGATACTATTCAAATGCTCAATATTGCATGAAAACAAGTGCACAAGTCATGATGCAGTCAATTCCATATGGGGGAAAAAAGGCACATTTTGGGAGGGGTCCTTCCAACAATAACATTCAGAGGTTGTTAGTAATATGGCCTGGGTTGAAAACACAAGGTTCCTTGAATTATTAAAGACACCAGATACTTCCAAACATCAGGATCAGTGCAGAAAAGCAGTATGGACTGCAATTCACTGATACCTGTTTGGAAATAACATCTTCATTCCATTGGAGTCTAGCTTTTTTCCTCATAATTATTTTCCTGATAATCACTCATGAGTAGTCTGACAAATGACTATGGAAGTTTAACATCTCACTTTCTGTTTCAGCATAGATTTGTATTGCACAGATGAGAAAAAGCAAGGTATAGAGCAGCTCTTTGATTCCTCTCTTTCATTCAAAGGCAAGTGGCAATGCATCTAAAAAGAGGGCAGAAATTGCAAATGTCATAAAGCCTTACCACAAAGAGGACAAGTGAATGAAATCAGAAACCTGTCTTGACAGCTCCAGAGAAATTAAAATAAAAAAAAAGGAAAAAAAAAAAAACCAAACTGAAAAACCAAAAAACAAAACCTCTTTTTTTTTTTTTTTTTCCAAGGGCAGCCATTCCAGAAAAGCCATGAATCCCAGGTTTTATTAAGTTTTCTGGGCATCACGACTATGACATTGTCCCCATCCTTCTTCCTAGATTTCAAAAATAAACATTAATTGGAAATAAGTCTCCAGTCTGTACAAAATACACAATGTTTTAATTAACACTTTCAAGTTCAGATCACATACAGTTTTCAAGGCAGATAAATCCTCATTTTATTAGTGTTGGAGACTTTCTTTCAAAATTAATAGTGGACTTCAAATTATATCAGATATTCAAATGATTCAGATATCTAGATTTCACTAGCTTTTGCATGCTAATTTAGTAGCCTTTCTGGATCTGATAGTTCACTTCTGACATGTTTATTCATGAAGGTAACCTATCACCCCACCCGCAAGGCATTCATTTAATGAAACTGAATATCTGATTAAGACCATTTATACTGGCCAACTATGCGCAATTAATTCTAAGCAAAGTTTGTTACCTAGCTGATAAGGCCTGACTTCCTTTTGAATTGTCCTTAACTCCAGTTACATTCCACCAGTGCTTTACTCAAAAGCTCACAAATTTAGACAAAACATGCTAGCAGTCCATTGGCTAAACCTGATACCTTCCTGTTTTCTGTTTCAGTCTCATATACATCTCTTTTTCTAAACCAGAACCCTGCCAAATCCCTTCAACCATATGTTCCTTGAGCATTTCTTTACTTTAGGAAGTAACAGATGCCTGCCTTGGGGGGGGAAAAAATCACTTTATTTCTGTAACTTGGTTCCAGTAAAGTAGCAGAGTTATTTTGCTTTAAGGAAAGGGCAAACAACCCTAAAAGAATGCTTCTTTTACCTTTAAGAAATATTACATAAGTGATTTGTACTGAATAATTTATGAACTTATACAGAAGAGTTATTCAAAATAGCTCAAACTGCACATTTATCATAACCTTTTCCTTCAGCTTTCCACTAATTAATGCTTCTGAAAATTCCTAATTTTAAGTTTCAGGAAACATGGATGTTTGGAAAAGTATCTCATTTTATGTTTCCAATGAAATATACATGAACTATTTTATGAATTTTAATGAATCTTTATTAACTTTGGTCAGTTAACATTATTCATTAACAATTTATAAACACTTCAACCGACCCATATTATGCAATATTATGAACTCTTATGAGAGTGTTTGATACAAAACAGTTATGATAACAGTTTTGTAATAGGGAACAATAACAACAAAAAAAAAATCCATAGACTGTCTGCTAGTTCAAAGGCTTCTGTGTATGCCAACAACACACTCTTTCCAAATTAAACATTCAACAGGTTCATAGATACTATTTAAGTGGGTCTGCAGGGATCTAGTCATGCCCAGATTCTGGGCAGAGCTACTGTCTCTATCTGGAAATTATCCCATCCAGAAGTTAATGAGTTCACCTAAACCCCCCCACTGTAAAATGCAATATGAGATTATGGTTCAATTATGTTCATTCACTCATATTGGAAAAAGTAATTTTCTGCATATCACTTAATGGCCTTGGATTGTTCTTGGTAAGAGTGAGTTGGGATTTGCCTTGTAAAAGTACTTCTTGCTAAAGGAGAAAAGAAAAAAAAGGGAATTTATTTTTTTAACAATAAACTGCCTAGATTTTGCAGACACAGCCCACTCTTTGTGGGGCTTTCTGGCAAACTGGCTGTATTCATGTCCCTTTTATGCTTTTGTTATAATTATTTTCTCAGCACCTGTAGGAGAAAAACATGACTAGTTCGGCTCTACGGAAGAAGGGTGAAGTTCTTTGTCACCCATAAAGCAGGTAAACTTGCTGTTCATATGAACCAAATTTTCTTACAATAAGGTGTTAAACACTTGAGCTGCTAGACTGCCATTACCCAGAGAGGAAAGGGCTGCCCTAACGCAGGCATGTATGCTCAAAAGTTATCCTGAGCAGCAACAAACACACATCTGTGGATGGGAGCTGTGCCTCAGCCTCCAAGTGCTCTCATTATGTTCTAGACACCTTTCCTCTTCTCTCAGCATTTGGGATTTTCTGAACACTATTATTAACTGGGTAATCAATATCAGGTGTTTTAGGGATGTGAATTGCACTGCTCCCCTGAGTCAGGCATTTCAACACAAAACACTTGCTGGTTTTCTACCTGTATGTTACTCACCCAATTCAGTGGATGGACCTGCAGCGGATGGGTTTGTAGCCAAATACCAAGTTGCCTGAGCTCTGTCTCTGACTCTTTTCTCAGCCAGAGAATCATGTACCAAGCAGGAACAGCTGAGCTATGAACTGCCTGTGAAATCTGTCACAGCAAGGAATTTCACCAAACACTTTTTATTGTCAGAGGCAAGAGAAATTGGGAGAATGTGGCATTGTGCTGATAAGAGCATATGAAATATACAAGAAAATACAGTTTGTTGACGATGCAGGTAGATGAAAAACATCCCCATTGACAGAATGAGTTCTATGGGCACTTTTCACTTTTTGTCAGGTCTCTCAGACTGATCAATAATGTGTATGTTTTAAACCACTCCAATCCATTCTATACTCAACATTCTAAAATCAATTCTTTGGTGTTTTCCATAGACAACATACCACAATTCACTCTCCTGTGCCCAATCCATCCACAAAAGGCATTTTGTCAAACTGTACAATCCTCTCCCTTGAATGAAGTACATTCCATCAAACCAAGCCATCCACTCTTACAACAGAATGAATTTTGTCTAATGTGATAAGCAGTGTATGAAGTGAGGCATTTATTCTAGCCTGTATGTTTAACAAAAGGGAACATTCCTTGTTAGGAAAGACATATATTCTCTGTGAATTTTAAAATATTGCACCAGTGTAAATCAACAAATGAATTCTACATAGCTTGTGAAAAGAGCAACTCTTGTATACAAAATATTTCTAAAACCTTCTGTCTTTAGAAAATTCAGGAACATGAATGGTGGATATTAACTAGCTTCATGCTTTGTAAACTTGAGTGAAACTACTGAAAAGCTGATCTGGTTTATACTCTTAAAAGGTTTATAGTTACAGAGAGAACTATGTAGAGGCAGCTACAGCAACAACTGTGGTACCATACTGAGAATTCCATAAAATATGCTTAACACATTCACACTGGTTATTATTGTATAATGAAAATCTCTTTATTGCCTCCTAAAATCACAGAAACCAAACTCAGTTCTTTTCAAAAGAAAGAAAACAAAATATGACCTTAAAGACAAAAATTAACATTCCTGACATCTGGTCCAGTAGTCTGATTTTGCTGCATGCCAGGGATGTTTCATGAATTGCAATAAACACTGAAATTGTAACTGACATGTCATTTGTGCTCTTCCTTCTTCTGCAATGTGAATAATTCTTACCAGAGCTTTTCTGTGTGAAAAGTCTGAACAAGAAATACATGTACATGTACTGCTCAGGTTAAAGGTTTTAGCATTATGAGCTTGATCTGCCTGCATTACTTCACCATGACCATGACAAATTCTTGTAAAAAAGAGTATTTAAAATGTTTATCCTAACACTGTGTATGACTTACTTCATGGCAGACACCACATTTTACATTACCATAGCTGCTTCAATTATTATAATTTGGGCTGAACTTTTTTTTTTTCATGTTTTTCTGAAACATTATACTTGGGCATATATTATTATTGTAAATTATACTTGTCCAAAAACATAAAATTAACTGTATTCCCTTATAGATCTGAAGAGATTAAGGGCTTATAACCTTTACTGGAACAGAGGTTCATCTGTGGGCTTTGGAGGTGACTCACTAAAAGCACTGATAAAAACATAACACCTCAGAAAGAAGAAGAAAACAAACAAGTGCAATGCTGAGAGGGAGGCAACAGAAGGTCAAGTCCGGTTGAGCACTGCAAAATGACCTTGAGAAAAACTGTGAGGAAATTTCAGAGATGAGCAGTATCTGAAAAGGAGTTGGGAAGTATGAAAAAATAAACTTTCCTCTGAGAAATGTGTAAAAGAAAGTAGGTTTTCTACATTCTCGATAAACAAGAATAACTGTTTTTCTCCTCTTATTCAAATATATGGCCCTGAATTTTGGCTAAAATCCTCAAGATAAAAAGGTGTTTGACTTTTATAATTCCATTTTTCTTGACAATAAACCAAGAAATATTCTCCCCCTACCACCTTCATATTCAACTGTTTTAATTACTCTGATGGTAACTACACATCTGGAAAAACCCAGTATGCTTTCCCCAGTTAAAGCCAAAAGATTTTTCTAAAATATGACATCCAATATCTTTTCACAGCAAACACCAAATCAGACTACATATGCATATATGTATGAATTTGAATGGAAAAGTACCTGATATTATAACCTTGTTCAATGTCTTAAAACAAACTTGATGATAGGGCAAAATCTTGCCTACATTTTAAGATGAGAGAAAAGCAATTAAAGAGTAGGTAAGACACACATAGGTGTGTGAGGCACAATGAAAGCAACAGAACGGTTCTCATGAACAGCTGCAGGCAGTGTGAGCCTGACACTGACATTTGGAAGCACAGGAGATGATGCGCAATGCTGTGATTGCTTTGGAAGCCCCATTTATCTGCAGGACCCAGGCCTGACTGAGCTCAGTGCATCCCATGGAGCGCCATTCACGTCTCTGCAGGATCAGCACTTTCATGTGCATATGTTTCACACAGAAGTGCTGAAATACAATGATCAGGTCACCTACCTGATACTTAAGTCAAAAGACGGTCAGAAAGGTTAATTCAGGAAGTACTTTGAAATACCTGGATGAAAGATATGCTCTCTGATAAGCACAGTGAAATACCTTTTTCTCTGCTCTTTAATAGAAAACTGTATTGAAACGCTCTTCCCTCCACAAATGAGTTTGAATTGTGGCAAATGCATGAAAATTAGTGCTTCATCAATTGTATTTGCCATATTTCCAGCTTGCAGCATTTTGCATGCCAAAGTCCTATCAACATAAACACAAAAAGGAAACTGAAGATGACAAAAAAATGGGAGTTTTCTGATCATTCTCAACAGAATTTTCCAAATAAATACTTTAAAGACCAATAAATATAAGGATATTCTCACTCTAGTCAAAAAGATGCTCTCCTTCAAGGCGGTTTTTAAAAAAATAATAATTCCCAATTATCATATTAAAGTGTCATGGTAAGAAATTGAAGGCTCATGATTTAGGCTCTATGCACCCAGTGGAGTGGATTAGGACTATTCAATATAACCAGGTTTCACAGAAATTTGCAATGCAGCCTTTGCTGGTAGGTTTTTATGATTCATATCTTTTTTAATCTCAACTGCAGCACAACCTCTTCTCCAGTCCATAAATATATAATCATTCTTTATATATGTCCCCGCTTACTCAAACTACTGTACAAGCCTATTGGATCTATGCTGTCATTACTAATTTGTAATGTAATTTTTGAAATGAACTTTAGCTGGAAGCCAGGAACTGAACTCATGAGCCTAGACAGTCTTTAGTGAGCTATTCTTTAAGACATTCTGAGTCGAAGATTTCTGATTTTGTTCAAGAAAAAGAAGATTTGAACCAAAAGATTCCCAAACAAGGACTGTATCTCAGATCTGACAGTGTCTTACGGGAGTGGAAGTAACCTGAGCTCTGATATGCTTTTGACTCTGGTCAAAGGCAGAACTCCCACTGGCTTCAGGCTGTAAAATCCTGCTCTTTGCTGTCAGCAGTGCAGTTTGTTAAAGTAGGCACCTCAACCACACCAAAGCAAGATTTATCCATGTGTAAAAGCAGTCTGATGTTGTCCAAAGAAAACACTGATCTGCTGGTTTTTGGCCTTTTTATTTGTTAAACTCAGGCCAGATATTGTTACTGACGTGAAAGAAAGCCTGGTACACTTTCACTAAATTTAAATAGTAAAGTTATAAAATGAAGATGTCTTCAACTTTGTGGAATATTCTAGCATGGGAACTTGCATAAAAATTTAACAGCAGAGTATCTGAGCTATTTAGTGACACCAATTTTCGATAGATTACTTTCGACTTCAGAAGTTGACTGAAACACAAACTGTCTCATGAATCCAATATTCATATTGGATATTTTGAGTCTTTTTACCACATACTTAGAATTCTTATCCAATAGAACATTTTTTCTGCTTCAGTTAAAATTTTAGTCAATTATCTCAAAAATTCCAACCAGCACAAAATGTTTACAGGGTAACTAGCACTAAATGGAAGTTAGGATATCAGATCTGGAAGTGTTTTGACACTCAGTTTAATTGCTTAATTTGTTCATTTGAGTTTAGGAAATTTGTGAGCTTGTTATGTTATTGTCATTCATTGAATAAAAAAAAAAAGAATATCCATTTCTTTCACTTCAAAAATATCTCACTTTGCAAAAAAATTAGTTCAGAAATGCCAGAGAACACCTATTTTATCTTGAAGGAGCATGAAAGTATCTCTTTTGAGGACCATCCTGCAGGAATGTGGTAAGGTTGTGTTTGGTTGCTCTCTGCTTAGAGAATCACAGGACAGTGGTCAAATAATTTTGCTAATAATAGTTTGAGGGAAGATGCTTCCCAGCCCTGCAGCGTCAAAAATATTTAAATATTAATATGTGAATTGAAACTAAATTATGCCCTTTCTCTGAGTCTGATCAGTCATATTTTCACATTTACTTTATTTCAAGAAACATTCATCCAGTGAGAATTTGCACCAGCAAAGGAGTCCACAGGTGATCAACTCACGAAGCCTTACAATAATAATGGTATGAGAAGTGAACTCAACTCATATACCTGTATTAAATTAAAAAAATAATAGATTTTAACTTAGATCTTCAGCTTCCTGTTGGGTGTTCTAACCACTGGACTATACAAAAAAAATTCCATTAAAACAAAGTTATACAAGATAATTCAGCTCATATATGCAAATACATCCAAATCGTCTAGCATTACATAAAACTGGCACATAAAAAATTCAACAAAATACTTTGCAGATATTTACATATGCGAATACTGGACAACAAAATTCTCAAATAAAGCTCTCCATGGGGTTTTTTGTAATTTCTAAGGCCTTTAGGTGAGTAATTTTTCTCTTTTCATTTCTTTTCTCTTGAGTCATATTTATAATTAGATCTGGGAAAAAAATGGAAAGGATGGGTAAAAAATGTTTATTACAAATATTAACTAGTGGTCACTTTCCTTTTTAAGACAATGTCTGTAAACATGAGGACACTGTACTGAATGTTTTCGTGATATAACCATTGTTCAGTTTCTGTGTGGATACAACTAATAAATAAAAACATCTTTTCTCCAACCTCAAACTTTACTAACCTTGATTTCTTAAATAGTGCTTAGCTGGGATTATTGCTATTATACAGTACAGTAGACAGTATCAAGCAATGCGTAGACACAGTGGAGAGCATGACTCTTTTCCACAGGTAGCCTGAGGCACAATAAAGTAGGTGGTTGCTTTGAACAGCAAGATCATCAGGAGCAGCAGCATCAATGACTGAGTACCCTACCAGCACTATAGAGCACACCAAGCACAGGAAGAGCCCTCCATCCACCCAAAATACCGGATCTGTGTAGAGCCACATTAGTTATACCTGATGAGTAAGCAGGTACAATGACTACACTCAGCCTTTCAGGCTGACTAGTGTGCTGTCTAAACTTACAGCAGAGAGAAGTTGAGATGTTCTTATAAAAGGGCTTCCTTTCAGAAAGTATTATTTTTAACCACAAAGAGTTACCTCTCCAGAACTTTACACTAAAATTCAATAGTTTCATGTAGAGGTGGCTTTTTTTTTTTTTCCTCATCATAAACGTGAAGAACATAATTCAAAATCATAAGTATTACTGAGTCAAGGTGAGCCCATATAAATGTTCAACTTTTTCTTCTTAAAAAGAAGAAAAAGAATATCAAATGTTAATAACACTCATGAACTACCTGAAGAGATAGAGAAAGTAAAAGTTAGCTGTAAAATGGCTACTTCAGGGCTGTAGCACTTATATTGTGCAAAATATCAAGGACAATTACCAAGCCTTGGAAAAAAGTAGTGGAAATAACTCTGAGACTGAAGGGTAAGTACATAACAGGCAGTTACAGGAAGATGGTGAAGTTGAAATAGTTTTGTGATACAAGATTCTGCCAGGTTTTATTTCTGAATTTATCCACAGAAACTTGTGTGTAAGTAATTTTTCCCTTTAGTAGGTTTTTAATACCTTTAATAAAAAGAAATTCTGAAAATCTCCCAATTCAATCATTTTAGAATGTCAAAATCTGGAATTTAGTGCACTGTATCAAACCTCTCAAATGTATTTCAGCTTATTTTCTAACAAGGTTATGGATGATACAGTTTACACAAAAATTTAGACTTTTAAACTTGTTCACCCACCTCACACATACAATGAATTTTCCAATTATGGCATTATATTTTACTATGTATACTGGAAAAGTACTTAGTAGTATTCCTGTTAAAGTAAATCCACAATTCACGTTCAACACACATAAGAAATGATCCTTCCCTACAGGAGTTTAGTTTACAGAAACATGTCAGATGGAGGAAATCTCTTACTCCTGTTTAAGAGAGCATTAACACAGAAGAAAACTTACATTCACTATACATCAATTACTGCCTATATTTGTAGATTATGTGTATGTCAAAATGGTACTTTAACACTGAAAAAATATTGTAGCACTATTTTGTAAGGCATAAACTTTTCTTGTAGATTTGTCTATGCTGAGCCTGGGTCAAATCACACCACCATTATTGTCATGTTTTCCCAAGCTAGCAAAAGTGTGAAATAAAAAAGGCTAACACCATGTTGCTCAAAAACACACCAAAAAGTTATCATGATGAAATCAACATTTCTGTAACCTGGTACAATCAGGTTAGCCAATTATTTTAAGTACATTGACTTGAAGTAGGATACGCCAGAACCAAATGTGAACTTTCATTTCCTTCTCTCTTCAATATCTGCTTGTTGGTTTTGCCTTCACATGTACAGTAATATCTAGTGAATCATTTACGCTTGATATAAAAAGATAGCAACAATCATTGCAAATAACAATCCCTCCCTATTTTTTCCAGCCTATGGGAGACAGAGTTTGTTTAAGCTATATAGGTTTGTTCAGTTATTGTTTCTATGTGTGTAGAAGAGAGAATTGCTGTATGTCAAAAGTGATTACTAAGGAAATTACTGGATGACATGTTACATAGTTAGCTCTCAAATATTTAAGCCAGCAGTTAATAATTTACATTGTGTGGGTCAGGAAGGTCCATTGACTAATGCAGATTCTGGTGAAAGGACAAGTCTGAAGTTCCTCATACCAATCTCACAGCAACCTTTCCTGCAGAGTTCATCAGAAAAACAAACAAAAAAAACCTATTGTGGAATTATATTAATTCATACATTTTCTCAGAAACTGCTTATTAGTTAATGCAAAATATTTTTTTCAGAATACTCTGAAATATTGAGCAAAACTTTCTCCAAGAGATGCCTTTATAGGAATTGGTGAGAACTGGCTTTAGGAACTAGTGTATAGCACAGATCACCTCTTAAATAAATAAAAAATCAAGTTCGGATTTCATATTGTTGCTCTTAGAAAATTTGTTCCCTTATTTTTCCATCATATTTATAAAAAATGAATCTGTATATTTCTCATGCCAGCATGCTTAGACAATGCAGATACTGTGATAACATCTTCACACGGTAGAAAGGGAGTGAATAATTACAACCTATCAGACAGAATATAAGCATTCAAGTATCAGCTGTCAGAAAGTGGAACTAAAGATTCATGTGATTAAGAGTAAATTGGATTAGACATGTTTTAATAAGAGACACTTTTTTTTTTTCACAGCTGGAACTTTATATCTTATATATAAATACACATGTACATACAAAGGAAAGAAAAACTAAAATAAATCATAGAAGAAATAACTGTGGGAAGATACGGGAGAAGAGTCCAGACACAGATGGTTACAGTCTGTATTTATTCTCAATGAAATATCACAAGGCAGCCCATATGATGCTGAGGAAATAAATAGTGTATTTGGACGGTAGCCTGTACTGTGTTTAAAAAGATCATCCCTCCCGTCAGAAACAGAAATATTACATGTAGGAAATATGAAGACTACAATTTGTGTGCAACCTCTGCCACCTCAGTAGCTCTCCTCCTTTCCTTTTGCTGAAATGCCAGGCAAAGATAATGGCAGCTGTGTTGGCAGTGGGCAGATAGATGCAACCAGGACTACTAATGATAAAGAGGATAAAATTCCCCTTTGTGAAGTTCCAGCTATCTAATCTTCTTCCTAGCCCTTCCACTGGCATCTCTTTGTGTACCAGATTCAATCACACAATCTCTACTGTCAGAGAGACGACACCCCAGCTGAACCACTCCAGCTCTAAGGAGCTGTAACCAGGGAACCCGCTTCCTTTGCCACTGAGCCCGCATGGCATGGAGGACACATCCCTGCTCTGGTTTGCTACCTCTTTTTGTTTTCTCTCCTGCAAACAGTTCACCTCTGCGCCAAAGCCACACATCACTGCTTAGTTCTTTTAATATCTTTACTTTTCCTTGTCGCCAAAATAAGACTTCCTCCCCTGAGTAGTTCTTCATACTGCTATTTCAATGGCCAAACAACTACAAAAATCTTGAAAATGTCTAGAAGCTATCATTTATTCAGTAAAAACAATTTAATAAGTATCTTCCTGATTTTTAAATGAAATATTATCACTTTCCACTTTTCTTCCTTTTTTAAAAAAATAGAAAGAATTATTTTGAATTAAGATTAAGAAACTATTTGTGTGCACAAATCCACTCTTAATAGTGCGTGTGATTGGTATCATAACAGATTTACTCCATTATGTTTATTTATTTATATGTACACTTCTAGGGATGAGAAGAATGTCTTTATATATACTGCAAGTAGACAATGTCTTCTGAAGAAAATTAAGCTCACAGACTAGTCTACTGAATTTATTTCTACATTAAATATTCCAGAAGCACACAGAAATTTTCCTGATAAAAAAATCCAACACTAAAAACCAAAAAAAGTGAACCAACCAAAAAAAACCTTACCACAAGAAGTCAGCAATGTTATTTTAGTCCTGATCAGTAAGCCAAGGTACAGCAGAACATAGTTTCAATACGAAAATGAAAGGTACAGTTAAAATCATTACTTCCTTTGTCTTCCTCTTTGTAAAATCAAGAGACAAGTGATTTTCTTAACAAGTTTTCATTGCATACAATAGCTAAAGAACTTTATCATACTTGTAAAATACATAATACTAGAAGTGTTCCAATGGAAATGTCAGGTTTTCTGATCACTTAACATACGAAAATAAGGGTACATTATTGAACATCTTAATAATGGCTTCCTCAACCATGTAGCTTGTTTAACCTCTTTAGTACTCTGTCATAAAAATTAGCAAAATTAAGCAGTCTATTTCTGCCACAAAAATGAAAAAAGACCTCCAAAAATGTCTTGGGAAATTACAGACAAAAATCTTTAAGTGATTCTATGTTGAACAAAACCCACATTTATTCTCCGACACTAAAAACACAGTCAAAGGTCATCTTGGAGTATTCATCTAAGAAAGCTCTTTGGATCTGGTCCAAAACATTTTTGCAAGTGACAGTGTACACAGGAATTTGAGTTTTATGGATCTTTGAATGAAGAATAGGCTTAAACTGTAAAGTATCATACACTACCCTTCCAAAATGATAGGCAGATCATGTTTAGAGGTTGATGGTTCTGTTAACAGCATGTCAATGAAAAGCATGGCTTTTAACTTAGGAATAGAGGGCTTTGTATTAGCAACTATAAATCTTAAGTTCAATTTCAGTGCTGTCATAATATCAGTCAAATTTTATATATATGTATTTTTATACACATCATCTGCCTTCCTAAATGTGTAATGGATGTCTAGTTCATGATAAAGAGTATCTTCTTCAAAGTAACAACAGAAAATTAGTTGCATAATTTCAAAAGTCTACTATCATTCTAGCTGGAGAAATGATAGGTACCTGACCTCATAATGGCCATGTGGAAAAATTTCAACTCTATATTGAAACTTCCGACTTTTCACTCAGTATTTATGTGTTTAAGGACCAGCATATACTCAACTTCTGATACTGATCAGGAAGCACCAAACACCACACTGCACAATGAGATCACTTGCAGCAGACCCATTACTCCTTCCTGGCTGTAAAGGTAATTCTTGAAACAAGAGTTGTTTCTGATGCTTACAGCCACATCTCTCTCTTTGTCCTTGCTTATTTTGTTAATCAAGTTTATTTGGCTTAGGAAGTTGCAAAAGCTATTCTCAAATAACTGAAGCTTGTTGATCTCTTTCCAGACATGAAACCATAAATTCTATGTTTTCTTCTTTTGATTGTGAGGATAAATTTAATATTTTATATCAATATTTTAAGACTATTTGCTAACTAGATGCCTTATCCAAAATCTGTTTAATCTTTCTAAGATGTGTCTACCTTTTTTTTTTTTTCAATAGCAACAAGCTCATTGTGTTCAAAGCTGTAATAATAATAAAAGGCATAATAGCTTGGTTTATTCAGCTTTATAATCCTCTAAGGCAGTGCTGAATGAAGGTTGAATAAACATTGGGTTTATGATATTGGTAAACTCTTAGGAGATAAAAAAAAATGGGGATAAAGTCTTCCCAAAACTAATAAGTTATTAATATGCAATAAAATTAAGCAAACATATGTTAAGCCTTCAAAATCAAATTAAACTGCTGACTTATATTATTAACCTGTTAGATACAGCAAAATACAGAAGTTATCAAATGGGCAGTTCTGTTTTCTAGAGAATCACTGATTACTTAGTTCAAGATAGTCTTGATAGTCTCACTTATCAAGACAGGACCGTACTTTGAGGTAGTGGTGTATCTCTCCAAGATGCAAACATTCAGGCTCTTTGAAAATTGCTTATCCATAATGATTATGCAGCATCAAGAGCATTGCAGTATAAATTATTGGGTTCAATCGTCTGAACTAAAGCACAGCTTTAAGTAATTGTTTTATACATAGCTGTGTGACACCAGCTGAGCCTAACCGCCTTCAGTCACCACTTTTAACATCAGCAGTTAAGCCATCTTATAGAAGCTTAGACATTCAGAAAATAAACTCTATCTGAACCCTCTGTTGCTCCCAGGAAAATGCCATTTGAATTTTAATGCTCTCATTCACAGACTGTCTAGATCCAGTTTTATTTCACAGTTCTGTGGTCTGTATCAGACCTTTCTAACAACAGTATTTACTGGAGTTTCAAGACAACATACATGTTTATCTTAATCAAATTACTGATAACTGAAAAGAAGTAATCAGATTTCCATAATCTCAAAAACCTAGCAAAAACTTTCTGCCATGCCTTTTGCACTTTTATTATTGAGACACTTATATTGTTTTTGGTTTTGAGAGGTATGGGCGAAATCAGCACAGGGCACATTTATCAAAGCAGGCTCAGCCTCTTTGCATTCCTCCATGCTCGAATACATCAAGTAATCCTTTGTTTATCCTTGCTTCACAAGACCAAATTGGAGCTCTGCTTAAAACCACTCTTGGCCCAGAATTTAGCATCTTGGATGTAAAAATTGAAATTTTCTTTGCAGCTCTTTCAATAAAAAATCATCATCATATAATCTTTCTTCTTTAGTCTTATTAAGTTAGCCTGAACCTTAGAAAATGATTCCATTATCATTAGTACCACATCTGTGCACCACCTTGCAACCCAGAAGTACAAATCTGGCACATTTGTTTTGCATTATTTATAGATAATGATACAGAGTTTATATCAACTTGATCTTTTTGTCATGTTTTTCATAGTTCAAGCTGCCATGACAAAGTTAATTCCAAAACATTTTTAAAGTGTTTGTTCATAGAAACTTATCCTTGACATGTTGAACGGCAACAGATTTTAAAATCCAGATATTTTAAAAATTGTTGAACTAGGGCAGAAATATGTTTACAGCTCAAGACTACCTGTGACTAGTATCTGCAAGGTACCAAATTCAGAATCTGTCTGAGATTTTAATTTGAATATATTCAATTCTAGAGTGTCAAATCAACACCTGCTCAGTATAACAAAGAGTAAAGAAGAAAATGGACCTTGCAAGCAGCCATAGAATGGAGAACTATGACTTCTGATGGTCCCAACCTGCAATACAGGGTAGGGACTATGCAGGAAAACAGGTCCTCTTCACATTTTCTGATTCCTGAGAGCACTAGCAAAATTTTAATGAGGCCTGGGTGTCTAATCTTTCTAGGTCACCTCGAAAGATTCAGCTTTCATCTTTAATGTTTTTCTCTCATTTCTTGTAACAAAATTCACCTTCCAAAGATCACAAAATCTCATAGAGACTGAGACTTTAGACTCACCCTCCTCTTTCAAATCTGTCTGAAAGCTGTAGGCAGGTTGCTTTGCAACACTGGGCTTTACAATGCATCAGCTATAGTTGGCCTCTGCCACGCAATGATGGAATAGGCACCGTCTCTTCCAGAGCTGATGTAAATAATGCATCCTGTACTCTAGTGATTTTGACAATGCCGAAATACTGTGATGAAGTCTGAAGCCTAGTCTGCACTGCCAAGTGTCACAGCACTTTACAGATTCAGACATAACCAGAGACTTTCAGATATCTTTTAAGGCACAAATATGACCAACCAATCCTTATTACACCGTTTACTAAAATGACTGCTGCACTTTCATTTTTATACTGTTTTTATTTTGTGCACCTTCTTTTTCTAATAGGAAATAGTGATATTGGCGCATTCTTGGTGGGCTTCTGGTCTTGCCAGAAGCCATTCCTTGACATTCCTTGACATCAGTGGTCAGCTCAGTCAGATGTGAAAACCTTTTTGAGAGAGTGCAATTATTAAAATACAGCACAAGATAATACTGTTTCCCCATGATTTCCCTCTTTTCTTGTTCAGGAACAAGTATTGTAATAAAATTCAATTTATAATATGCTGGAGCCAACAGGCACCTTTCTCTTATCTTTAGAAAGCTACGGATGAGGTTTGGAAAATCCAAGAGGGATCAGATTGTACTGATCAGCTTTCTTTTAGTCTGTAATAGGTTAATCATACAGCAGTAATTCTAGATTCTAAATATGAAAATTAACTGTCCATGTGAACATCTTTTCTCTCTCTCTCTGATGCTTTTGTTCCTACTGTTGGTGAGTATTATGAATCAAAAACCACACAATCTTTTAAGGTCTTGGTATATGTACAAAGGGGATTTTTGGAAAATAATTACTGTTAATGATACTGGAATAAAAGATGAAATCTTTTTAGAACTTTAGTTTGCATGAGTTTCTAGACATAACCTGAAACCAATCTGTGGCTTTGTTAAGCTGTTAGACTTTTGATATAGATTGTTATTATTTTTAAATAATGCTTTTTCACATGATTTGTGATTAGAGTGGTATGTTATTAAAAGTGAGATTTTCATTGTTGGATCTCTCTGTTTAAAATAAAGGCAATGGGTAAATCAAGAAGAGGATGTAAATGTGAAACAAAGATTTTCAATTTTATTTTCTGTTAAATATCTTACTCATCTACACTTAAGGCTCTTTGGTCTCCCAGTATATTTTTAGAAATAAAATTCAATGCTTAGTGATATAGTGTCTTTTTCTCTGTGTGAAAGAATTCCACAGATACCAGTGCTGCTAAGATGTTATTTGATGTGTACCTCTCAGCACAAAGAAGTGATGTGTCACCTATCAAAACTGAGATCAGGAAATATTTGTGAGAATGGATTATTTATCTGTGTCCATCCATATAGTAAGGAAAAAGGATTTGATCTGGATTTTACTGAGCTTATTGTGAACTTTCTGTTGACATTTATGTGTTTTGGAAAAAGTCTGTGAAAACCATTATAGTACATTAACAGGCCTGCTTTCAGTGCAAAGGATGACCAAGCGTATTGCAAATTGTAAGTGTAGGTACTCTTCAAACATATTCTAAAAGTGTATGACACTTTACAAAAACTGTAGAAAATGGACTACCCACTTGAAAATGTAGAGGGAAATAAGGTAGAGTCGATACTCAATGTGCAGCTGTCCAGGACAGTGGAATTAATGCAGTTTTGACCTTCTTTTTGAATGCCAAAACTTTAAGGAATTTTACTATCTCTTATTGGACTCATCTTTTGTTAACAAGTAATGTCAGAGCATCTCTTAAAGGAACATAATGGAACAAATTTAACTCCAGGTCTAAAACCTTCCAAGAAATTAACTATAAGAAATAAATAAAGAAGAAAAATATTCTATATGAGGGTAAGGGCTTTTTGATGAAAAAAATACTGTATGTTTCATGAATGTTACATTAAAAAAAAAAAAAAGGTAGAAAGTTCCAATATACTTTGACAAGGATCCCATCATGACAAATGACAGTTCTCCTACTCAGTGCATAGTATTCTCCCCTTAGAGGTATGATGCCTGGGCAGAAAATATACTCAGTGTAAACCACAGTCTTACCCATTTCTTGCCTGCTCAGTTGCGCATGGCCTGTTTTATTTCAAGTTGTATATGGGGAAATTTCATTCTGCAGCATTCAAAAGATAGGAGACATGAAACTGCTGGTGAAACCTACTGACAGATATTAGGGGCTTGAAAGTAATGGGGAAGGATGTTAGAAACTAATGAATTCCCTCAGGCATTTCCCACTCTGCCTCTGAAGATGTCTGTACCTGGCACTGTTACCCACATACTGACTCATAATCACTGTATTTCCATGTTGTCATTTAAATACTGATATAACTAAGAGGACTACACCATATGGTGGCATTGCTGCATTGGGTACTTTTAAATACAGAAGTGACGTGAATTGCACATATGAAGCCGTATTTTTAGTATTCAGAATGACAACATAGGCCAGATTTTTCCAAAACTCTTACTTCTCATGAGGGCATCAAAACGGGCCAGATTTTCAAAGTTTCCACTTGCTGCACCTTGTACTGGAACACTGTTAGATTTTTCAGAATAGTTTTCAGTCACAAGTGCTATGATCTTTTGATTATGTTAATCTGCTATGACAATGAATGCTGAGATGCTGAAGTTTCCCCATGGGCTGGAGATTTTTATTTCATGTAAATGTAAATCTAGCTACTCATGGAGTCAGCTGGGCTTGCTGTGCCTCTCTTCACTTACAGATGTGTAACTCCATGGGCATTACTCCTGAATACACTGATCTAAGAGGACAATCAATTACATATGCAGAAAATCTTCTAAGGGAACACAAAGACCAGTATGATCCTTCTGTGAATATCATTACAAACTCCTGGTTACTTCTCTTAAATGAGTGGCAATTTTTTATTTTTTTTAACATTGTTAAAAGTGGAATTCTGTTTTTCTATGCATGCGATTGCTACATGTGATTCTATCTAAACAAGAGAAAAAGGACATAGAAGAAATAAAATATTTGCCTAGTTAGTACTTTGAAAGTATATGATTTTACTTACCAATGTACATGCAAACTTAGTCCTTGATAAATTAGCAAAATATAAATGTGATCAAGTATTGCAATATTTAGGATAAACCTATAGCTAGAAAGTTAATTTTAGAATCTATCAATATTTTTCTGATCTATCTGACTTCCTTTCTCATAATGTCAGTAACAGATTATACTGCCCACAGTATTTGGTCATAGCATAGCTGATGCTCATGTATCATGATGTTACTGGCTTCTGATGAAAGCTTTCTAGTAACTGGAATATTTTTATGTGTCACTCTCTGTGATATGTGCCACTCTATTTCGCCAGTCACCTTTTCTCATACTAACTACTGTGATTTCTTTTTGTCTTGTGCTCTCGCCATTTTTAGATAGATAGTCCTGCCATATGAGTTGGAATATTGTAGAATGGTACAGAATTGTTTGGGCTGAAAGTGACATATAAATACCATCTAGTTTCAACTACCCTGCTGTGGGTGGGGATATCTTCCACTAGATTATGTTGTTCAAAGCTCCATACAACCACATCTTGAACACTATCTTTCTGCTTGAGCCTGCCACTGGCTCTTATACGGGGCTGTAACTCTTATCTTAGCCTTTCTGTCCCCTAACACTGTCTGTTTTGTCTCCTTGCTTGTCAAACACTGTGGTGGCTCAATGATACCCATTTTGCACACTCATAACTTGTGTATCCCTAAAGACAAACATGATTTCTTTAGATAGATATACTCAGTTTTGTGTTCACTTTTCAGGCATTTGTAAGGTGACTTCCAAGAATGTAGCCCAGAATGGAAGCCATCTTGTGTGACAGGAACTGAGAAATATCATTATTTCTTTTCTGTAAAATACTCTAATTACAAGATAGTTGAGACAGTCTTAAATATGCTTATTTCTCTCTTTTTTTACCTAGTTTATATATTGTCTCAATACAGTACTTCTGACGAAATTAATTTTGAAAGTAAGACTGAGGGAAGGGTAACCATGAGGTAACATTGTACAAAATAAGAGAGTTTATCATCTCTTGATAATAATCAGGACTGAAAGAAAAGTGTATATATTCAAAGCATGAGAGAAAATTCTTTAGCATGTCTAAGAAATATCACTGACTTTAACAGGGTTTTTGAGACTAAGCACATGTTAGTCCACTCTATACACTGTATCTATTAAGTGGCAATGTTTGCAATCAGTATTCAAAGGATATTTAAATCAAAGTCAAATGTAGCTCCAACTTCTCTCTTACAGGGTGTGAAGACAAAAACTGTAATTCTCCTCCCACTTTTAGGTGTTTCACAATGGTGACAATCCTTTAATGTCCAAGAAGCAGAAAACAAAGAAAAGCACACCTTGCATATTTTTATTATTTGAATGAAAACGTATGCAGATACTGAACAGTTTAATTTCTTCCACTGATTTCTGAAAGCAATTTTCATAAACACTAAGATACTGTTTTGTCTTCCTGAACCCAGTGTTAGGAGCAAACATTTTTAATTTGGGTGTTAGTCTTTAATTTGTCCTGAGAATTTTAGGTTTCACAGAAATGGCACTTAGTCACCATGAAATAATAAGGTACACCTCCGGACAACATTCTTTTATTTAGGCTGAAGATTGCATGATTAAAGGCAAGAAAGGTAGTAAATGATTGTCTAGGGAGATTTTATGCATGTATGAACATCTCTGGAGGAGTGAGATGGGGTTGGTTTAAGAAATAAGGCTGTCTTTGTTTAAATCCTTTTCTGGGGTTTGATGCAAATAGAGAAGTAAAAGTCATGATTGCCTTCTGTTCATGTAAGTCATGAGTTACTTCATTGGCATCTCTGTGAAATCAGTGAAGTGAACGGAAAATTGCAATCTTTCATTTGTGAAAGATGGTAATTGTACCTGTACCTGTGCAGCTGAAGGTCATACCTGCCCTACTTGAAAACTTATTTCCTCCTCTTTTCTCTTACAGCATTAATCTAAATCATTAATAAGATGTACCAAACTATGGACAGAAGCAGTATAAAACATGAGAACTGGGCATATATGTACACGTAAGGAAACAAAAATTACAGCTAAGAGCTTAAAGGTTTGCATATGCAGTTATGCACAGGCTGTGAGTGAGTCTGTGAGGCTTTACATTAAAGCATGGAGTAAAGTGTTAGCATGCAGATAGATCTATAGGTAGGTTATTAACAGAGCTAATCATATTTCAAAACTCAATGCTTCTCACTGATTGACTGGGAGCAGGTGCTTGTGAGATACTTCTCACTCTTCTAAGATGTTAAGTAGCAGCAACAAGGAGCTTCATTTTCTTTAAAAATAAAGGGTCCATTGCTACAAGGATTGTGGAAAAGTTGAAAGACCTAACCTGATTGGATTCAAAAACCCCAATGTCAAGACATAAGAACCATCATACTTGCTTCCACTAAATATCTCATGATTTTTAAACTAGACCATTAATTTTGAAATATTTTTGACCTGGGCTCAAAATATACTTGAACTTGCTAGTGGAGAGCTTACCTGCATTTTTCAATGTTTCTGTTGTTATTGATCCAGTAACTAAATGAAGATCTGCTAAAATCTATACATGCTGGTCAGACAGAAAGATTCAGGCTGTCATAATGTGTGAAGGTTGGATGGAGACCTGTTAGCAGGAAGTGAGGCCGGTTAACAGATACAGGTACTCATGGTGCCATTTTATTGAGAGTATTGTGCTAAATAACACAATATTTACAGCATGATCAAATAACAGTAAAGCTCCCAAAATAGGTAGGCAGATTTTTCTTTCTTTCTCCAACAGAGGCAATAAGAGATGCTATTTTGGGAAACTAATGGTGATTAGCAGCTTTCCCCTCCTCTTGGTGACATCCAGCATCCAAAATCTCTGTATTAGTGAAGTTAGAGAGCATGTTCATGACTATTCCATTTAGTATCTGTTCCTCACACACTGGATTTCCACAACTTTCCTTATGATTCATTTATGATCTTGCTGATATTACTTTTGTCCATAACCTCTGGTTGCAAAAGTTTCTAAAAGTCCTCTATCCACTGTGTAAAAAGGTACTTTTTATTGTCTGGTTTAAACTTACCTTCTGTTGACATCAGTTACCACACAATCAGCCAGTACGGTGGGAATGGTGAATAACAGTTCCACATATACCTTATTCATCACATTGTAGATATTGCAAACCTTTGTCCATTTTCTTCTCTTGAAACTGAAGAGTCTCAGACTCTCTGGTGCTTCTTACTAAGGCAATGGCATTACCTACTTACGTAGTTGCTCTTCTCTGTACTTTGTCTAACTCCACTCATATTTCTGAGATGCAGAAACCAGAAATACACACAATATTCAGAATATGGGGATATCAATGCTTCAAATAACAGCAAAATAACATTTTTGTTTTGTTTTGTTAGCAATGCTCTTTTGTTTTGTTCTCAGTACTGTTCCTGATGATGCCCCTCTTTGTCAAACAATTTCATATAGCTGTCAATGATGAATTAAATCACTCTTCTGAGTTGTACCTCCTGTTTCTGAGCTCAGTATCATTTAAACATGATTTGGATTACTTTTACTGCCTTGAAGTTATCTACTCTGAAGCTTGTCTGTTGCTTTCTTTTCCTGTTTACTCACTGAAGTCTGTTTGGTGATCCTTACCAGCAGCATGGTATTTGACTTCCCAAAATAAGTTACTCTCATCAGCGAAATTGAAGATTTCACAATTCATTCCCTTTCCCAGATTACTGATGAAGATCTTGAACAAAACTAGTCTGAAAACAGATTCAATAATGACCCTTTTGCCAACTCGACCTCTTCAAAAATGACTACTGAACCCTTCCATTTGCATCCTATCTAGCCATACTTTAATTAATGCAAGAGCTTTTTATTCAACTTGAAAGCAGTTTTGTTTACTCATGAGCCTTTGGTTAAAAAAATGTCAGAAGATTTTAGAAAATAGATATGTTCAGACCACTCAATCCCCTTTAACCACACATTCACTGGCACACACAGTAAACCAGAATAATGAACTCCCCACCAGTGAAGCAGGAATAACTCTTACCGGAATCCTCACAATAAAGCACCTTCATTTTTATGTTCAGTGACCTTTTATTCATCACAGACTCTATAGCCCTGTTACAGGGGGAAGGGCAGAATCGCCAGATTGTAGGTCCCAGGATTTACACATCCAGACTGCTCTTTAAGGATGGGATTACTTAACCACAACTTCTCTGGTGCCATAGACTATGCACCTTTATAAGATACTCTTTGAATTCTGTTATTCCTCTTAATTATTTTTAATTTCTTTTTTTTACATCTCGTATATTATAGGCTTTGCTTTCTTCTCCTTTGTGCAGGCCTCCCATTCGTTTCCTTAGGATACTAACTTTTTCCATTTCCCATCATTTGCTGTGATAGCTTTTCCCTTGAGTCTTGAAGAGATTTCATTTGATTACTTCATTTTCTCCTGGAATTGCAGTGCACAGTTTGACTGGGCTTGCAATACCTACTCCAGGCTCTTGCTTGTTGATCTATTCCTTTAAGGATATTTTTGTTGGCTGGTTGAATTTTTCATTTAGTTTTATTTTATTTTTTACTGCCTCTTTTTTAATCTAGTGGTCTTTCTTGAAACTGAATATGTGTCTGCTGGATTTATTTGTCTTTTTCTCTCATGATACAGACTTCAGCTATATTGCGATCACAGTTACAGAGTGGCTCATCTACTTTTGAATAAAGCTTTTGAATAAAGTCTTGTGCACCCCTTGAGACCAAGTTCAGAGTGCTGTCTGGGGTTTTTTTCTCAGGTTCTGAAACAAACTCTTGTAGGAAGGAGTTTTTAATTGCATTTAAAAAAAAAATTTCCATCTCATCCTTATGAGGCACTGAACTATATATAGATAGTTAAAATCTACTATCATTCTATCTTAAATGCAGCTTCTTCAGTTTCACTGAATAAAATGTTGTATTTTTACTATCAAAGTTAGTTCTGGATTTCACCCTGACAGATTCCTCAGTGCTCTTTTTATCCCACAATATCATACTTGAATTTCCCACATTATATTTGAACTTAGCATTATGCTTCTGGTATGGTGCCTCTCTCATACCCTCCTTTCCTCTCTGTTCTTTCTACCAAAAACTATGTCCTAGTACCATAATAACCTTGTTTGCCTCCCTTTAACAGTCTCTGTGATGTGTTTTCTGTCAGGTTTGATGTAGGTGCCAACCATTCCTATTTTTTATCAATTTTAGACTTCTACTATTGCTGTAGAAGCACCTATGATTTTTGACCTTGCTTGGCATTGCAAATGCTTCTCAACTGGCACTGTAAGCAGACTGATTAGCATTTTCCTTTTATCACAATTCTCTATGTCCCTGCCAGCCTTTTTCAGGGTGCATAGAACATTAGCCACATCTTCTTCAAGAATTGCATCAGACTGAACCAAGCACTCCTCAATGCCTGTCAGCTTTCTCTTTGCTTCTAGTGTACACAATTCTCTGATCAGTGCCAGCAGCTTTGGTTAAAGTCTATTTTTCTGGGATACAGCATTCCCAAAACATTGACCAGTTTCTTCTACAAACAAAGGTGTTCTACACCTTTAAGTCAACCCCACCCTAAGGATCTGGGCTTCTGCCCACCCCATGGGCCTTATGCTGGAATTGGCTGTACTGCAGAGCAAAGAGGTGATGGAAGCTGATGTCCTGCCAAGGTGCTTGCATTTGCCATACAGTCTGTTTCTCCTGTACTTCCACAGGGTGATGGTACCAACATGGGCCAAGACTAGCAGCTCCTTCCCTGCTCCTCAAACCAAACTAATCAAAGTGAACTGAGACCTTTTGAGGTCTGATGCCTTTGCATTCACAGACAAAACACTATGGGATCCTTTCCAGTGCTGCAAACTCAGCTATCCACATGCCTATGAAGCAAGAATCCCACTCCCATCACCTGCCCTAAAGACCTCCAGCGCAGTAACAGCCTCAGCACAAGAAGACACCATGGCACCAGCTGGGTGCTGGATCTTATTCAAGAGCCTTCTTACCCTGAGACTTACATACACAAGGCTACAGGGGGAGGCAGGGATGTGTTTATGGGCTTCACTTGTGAACCTCTCTGACTCCTAGCTGTTCCTGTTCATCTTCTCTCAGCTAGGGAGTGCAGCCCTGTTCTCTCAGGCTAGGGCTGTGCATCCTATCCTCTTGTAAAACTTGACCCCTGGGAAAACACTCTTACCTGCTGTACCATGTGCAGTAGATGAGGGACTTCTCAGCCTATTGCCAGGTTTCTACTTGCACCTTGAGCTTGAAACATGGCTGTCATTTGAAAACACAGTAATTTAGCTTCCCTTCTCATTAGATAATGAAGATTATACTATTCTCTTAATCTATTTTACCTTTATTAAGCTAGCTAGCAACAAAGTCAAATCTGCCCTGAGACCTACTGTGCTTACTTGCCTTCCAGAAGCCATCCTGACATGCCGTCAGAATTCATGAAGGCACTGCCATTGTTCTCTTCATTTCACTGTCACTTTTGGAAGCAAAATTGATGCAAAATGCTTCCTTATCCTGATGTGAAAAGATTTTATTTCCATATATATATATATATATATAGGTGTCTACAACTGCTCAACATTTAATGAATTACCAAATAGACCTAGGGTGTTTACATCCTATTTCTTTCCTATTTTTGCTCTAATCTTATTTCCTGCATGAATTTATTTTCCCAGCAGACTGATTCAATGTGGAAAAAGTCTGATCTGGTTTTAATACATATTAAGAGTATGGATCAGAAGAATATGATTTGTTTTCATTCCATTTAATTAATTTAGCATTTGATATGACATGATTTCTGTGAATTTGCATTGATCTAACTCAAATGTAACATTATTTTTTAAAACTCACACATGGCTTATGCGTTTCATTTATGGCTGAATCCTCAGCTGCAACAAACTGATATCTTGTCATTACATGATTGTTTCTCACTAAGGATTTGGCTTTTTAATTTTAAATGAAAGGCGTCTTCACCAATGATAGCGAGCCACTCTGAAACATATATAAACCAGCTATATATCTAGCCAGAAGAATATAGATTGAGGCCTTCACTTTCAGGTATACATAATGACTCAGATATCTAAAAGTTAGTTGCCTAGATAAAACCAAATATCTAATCTTATTTTATAGTAATGAGAAATAGTCAGGATTAATTGTCTTCTGGAAATGCTATGTTTAGATGCTTATCTTAGGAAAGAAAGGAAACTGGCAGTGTCTCCAGACCTGTTGGAATAATACAGGAAATGAAGAGAACTAACAGCAACATGCTATAGATGATATCTGTAAATAGGCAGTACTGCTGGGGTGAATTCATACAATGGAAAAGAATAAGAAAGGATGGACAACTAAAGTTTCAGATCATCAGGTCATAGCTATAACAATTTTCTTCCTTAAAGGACCATGCCAGCCAACAACACACATGACTAGAGCAAAAAAGAAAAATTAAAAAGGGTTCTCATATGGACACAGAAGAGGACACACACAAGGAAATGACAGAATTTTGTAAATATATGGCACATTTATAAATTTTCAGTTTTCAAGGGCCACCCCCTGGGTGACAACTGTTCTGGATAAGTACATCCTAAGGCACAATCTATCAAGTTCCTGACTCAGATCAACAGCTTGAACAAAATAATTATAATATCTACTTTTCTTCAGCAAGCTGTGATTTTGGCTCTGTAATTTCTCTTTAAAAGCTCTTCAGAAATAAGAGAAAGCCACTTCAGGACAATTATAAATCAGTTTCTGATGCACTTTTTTAGTAGCTGTATTATCTTTCTCTGGTGATTCACATTTGCTCTGACTTAAAAGCTCAACACTTCATAAACAAATTGGAAATACATTTCAAGACAACACAGTCTGACTTTGAGTAGATGCAATTTCAGGCATATAAGCATGAGAATGAAGCAGCAACATTTCTCATGGCTAGCCTTTAGCAACTTACAGCAACTCCATAGGGATCAAAGATTGTAATGAAAACAGTCACTGGGGATGGCCAGCCCTTTGGAGATGGGACTAACCTCACTCTGCATTATCCCGTGTCAGTACATTACAGACCAACAACGTTTTGGGAGTTGGGTAGAATAACTTCAGGAACCCTTCACAAAAGTTCACGGAAGAAAATAGACACCAGGAAGACAAAGGGAAATCAAGAAAATGAACAGAACATGGCTAAATATCTCCAAAGAGCAAAATCATCCCCTGACACAAGGCAGAATGGCCCTTGGCATTTGCAGAACTCAGCCTTCATTCTGCTGACATTCTTTTTTCATTATGTGGAGTTTTCTTCAAGAAAAACTTGGATAAAGGGTTTAGGAACTTCCATGTTCATAAGATATGGAATTACTTGATCTCATTGATACAGTCATTGCACAGAGGGCAATAAGAGAGAACACTCATTAAAAGAGGACACTTGAGGGTGTATTTGCCAGTATAAACAAAAAATAACATTCATTATAGCCACAGTGTGTTTTTATTGCTGTTGAAATGTAAAAATGCAGTTAAGACAACCTGCCATGACTTCCTGAGAATATATTTTCAAACACATATTTTAACTAAATGCTTTTATTTTTTAAAACACTACAATGCAACTTAGGTTTCATTAAAAATGCTTCAGAGATTTCTAGAATGAGGTTAAAAAGCTGGGTAAAGTACTCTGTAAATGTAACCAGGTTCAAAACAGAGTGGTGATCAAAAAAAATTCGCATCTGAACGTTCCACATAAATGTAAAGAAAACCAATTTAAAATGTTCCCTTCACTTCCTGAGAGTTACAGAAAAAAATGTTGAAGTGTTTAGGTAAATTTTCAGTTAAACACTGTTGTAGCGTTGTCAGGGAAGGAGCTCTCCTGCTCATTTACAAATAGGTCTCTTCTGCCAATGCTTCTTGCACTACCAGAGATCAGAGGAGGAAATCTTGCCCTTCTGCCTCACCTTTCTCCCTGAGAACATCAAATATATAGAGGGGGATAAGGTGAGAGCCACCGCATGGGTAGGCATTGTCCAGCAGAAACACCTTCCCTCTTGCACTATGGCAAAAATTAAAGAAGCAGGAGCACAGTGCAAATCTCCCCCAAGATCACAAACTTGGAAACCTTTTTACAGGGCATGAGCAGAAGTGTCACAGTTTTGTCTGGGAGGAGTGTTTCCAGGAGGAGCTGCATAAATCTGCAGTCCTGAAAGGGCTATAGTAGAGAATACCGTTGTGCTGACTAGGAAACTATAGCCACTTTATTTTTCCTTTGAATAATAAATCTGATGACACACATGATTGAGACAAGAGACCAGCATTTTGACCAAAGTCCGAGAATCAGTTTGTACGATGGGGTACAGTAAGGAGCTGGGAGAGAGAGACCCCTTTTTGCTCAGTCAAAAGCTGAGTCCTGTCTATATCTCCAAGACACTGGGAATTAGTTTCACTAACACATTTCTATTTTATTTTCTTCTTGAAAGAGAAATTGGAAGGCAGAAAGAAATAATGTTCTCTGTAGAAAAGAGGTTTTACCCCTTCCTTTCTCTTCAAACAAGCTGAGTAAATGGATTCAAGTTTTAAAATTATATTGGGGGAATAGAATGAGCATTTTCTAGGCTAAAGACTATCACTGAAAAGAGTTCACTGTCTAGAAGCAAAAAAATTGGTGAAGGGGTGGTAGGTGGCAATGAGTTTCATTATCTGAGCTTTGAATCAAAACGGGCCACAATCTGGCATCCATCCACATACTGAATAGTTCCCTAAAGGAACAGTCCTATAATGAAGTAAGGTTAAACAAGACATCCTTGACTACTGAAATGGAGTTTGCACAATGAAATTTTCTTAATTCTTAAGAAAACTGCTTGTTGCTGGGAGAGTGAATGGTATGATCTTTGAATTATATTTTTATAACAAATGAAAAAAAAATTTGAAACATACATTTTCCCTTTTAGAAAACTTTGCACATAATTCAAGTATTTATATGTCATATATTATAGCAGAAAAGTAAGATAATTTTTTCCTACTCTAAGTTTTGGTGAAAAGTTTTTAGCTAAAAGATATAGTTTTGGGGTTTTTTTACAAATTCCATGCAGAGTTTTTGTTGATGATTTCTTTCTGGTGATCTCTAATAAGGAAATTAAAAGAACAGTGAGCTTGGAATGAGGTATAATGAGCTAAAAATCGTTTACTATCCTTGATATAAATATGACATTGCTTTGCTAATAGAAGGGATTCTTTATTCTCTTATGCTAAAACAAACAATCAGGTAAAGTTGTGATTACAAATAGCAGATTTTTGGTTGAGAATATAAAGCAATTTAAGTCATTCATGAAGTTGGATCTGAGAATATTTAAACTGCTGGGGAAGCTAAAGAAAACTGAAAGCAAAAACTGTGGCAAATCCACTCGTATGCTAAGAACAGAACAAATGGAAATAAGTAAAAATATCAACTTTTCAAATCACTAAAACACACACTCAAGACGAGCATACTACCAAACTCAGAAAATACTGAGCTAGTGGAAAATAAACCCAAACTTATAGGGGGATATCTCCTAGGACATCTGTTTTGCTTCGAAGATTCTATCTGAACAAGAGTGGAAAAATTTTGCAGGCAGGAGATAAAATATGCTGGTAACCAGAAGTTAAATTAGATCATGAAATGAAGTGGATTAGGATTTGTGAAAAAAGTAGTAATCACCCTGGGAAACAGCAGTAAAAATGCCTAGACCTATCTGCTTCTGAAACAGAAAATTCTTACCTCTGAAATTTGTTCCATCTCACATCGAGCAGGTTCACAACTGAAGTCCAAGGACCTAATTTTCCTAAGGAGCAGTGTCATTTTGATTTATGTGTCTAGTACTATGGAAGGAAAATAACCCTCTCTTTTTACCACCAAAATTGTAAATTGATCTGGCTTGGGATTCTCATCCAAGTTTATCTGCATTCTCTTAGCAACATAAACTACTGATTTGGCATTTGGATTGTGGAATGGAGAAGAATAGTGTATTCATTCATAACATTAATTTTCCACTTCTGAATTGCTTAGAAATTTACTACTTAAAAGCAGCTGTTCTCAACTAATTTTCTATATTGTTTTTCTTGGTCAGGTTTGTATTTTAAAGGATACTCTCTTATTACTTAGTTTAAATAAGAATAAACTCTGAAAGAAGAATTCTTCCATCAGGGATATAGTTCTCCTTGGTTATATTAAACTAAACATACACAAATCAGGTCAATTAGATTTTCTTGACATCTTCTCGCTTGTTTAGGTGTCCCTGCCTGCCAGAAAGTTGGACTAAATTTTTTGATCTTTCCTTATATGTTTAAATATATAACGTAGTAAGACTAAATCTATTAGACTGGCAAGCATGTGAAAATATATTTATACAGAAGAGAATAAATACTGTTAATTAAACTAAGACTGTTTACAGCATCTAGTGCTAACAACTAATCACTATCTATTTAAATGCTTAGCAAAAAGAAAAGCAGAATTTTACCATGTGAAAGCAGATGATGATAATTAATTTGCAAATCTTTTGAAAGACTTGTAAGGAAATCAAACCCAACAATAATGAAAAATTACTTTTAAGTTACATGAACATGTCCATGTTATATCCTTATCCATTAATTACTTTGTGAAATTTTTAGCTTTAGAACTACAGTTACCAAGATCTGGTCCTACATTCAGATGAATTCAGGAACAATTCAGTGTAGAGATGCTCAGATTCTTAATGATCCCAGAAGAGTGCTATGGGTCTGTACCTGAATGCAAAGACAGTCTCCTCAAGGCCTCTGGTCTTGAGCTTTGCCCACTGTGTTCACTGTAAGAATATTGGAGATTTGGTGCATCACCTGCCACACAAGTATTTGCCACATAAACAATTCTCCTGCATTCAGACATAAAATTTAAGGAAGAAAAAACCCAATATGCACTTCCTCAGTCTGTATGTACATGTATTCTAAACACAGATAAGAAAATATTCTGTAAGCAGGTTCATACATTTAGACCAAACATAAACAAATTTTTGGTGTTGATTAATTTTAAAGGTACAATGTATTATAGTAATGATATTGTATATGAAAAGAATAAAGCAGTGAATATAAGAAAAAACAGCGAAAATAATCAGAGTATTCTTGCATTTTAGGTCAAAGTTCTAGGTTGCTGTATGCTGTAAATTCATGAGGGGGAGGAATTTAGTGACAGGCCAAAGTCTTCAGGCCTTAATTAATGTCACAGGGATGATAGATCTGCAGCACACTCATTGCATTTCATACAAATGACTACTCAAGTCACCTTTGTTACTGCTAACTGCTCTGTAGGAAGAAACAAAACAGTCACAGACATGAAATTATAAACCAAAAGAAAAGGTCTTAGACCATAATTTCTTGAAGTGATGAACAAGTTTAAATTCCATAGGGTTTCGCTACTCTTTAGGTATCTACATCTTGCAGTCGTACTGAAAAGCTCAGCTGCAATACTTGTTTTCTTCTAGGCTACACTCTATCAGTTTAGGAAATAAAAGGTAATATTAATGGTCTTAAAATTCCACTTCAATTTCTAATGATCCTGTTAAAATCACCTTGGCACTTATTTTAAGAAATTGTGGATAATACATGATCCTCTGCAGGCTTCAGCTGGCAGATATCTTTCTCTTTCCATCACCCACCTGAACACTTAACTAAGAAACCACATCTCATTGGCTTTCATGCTTGTAAATTACTTTTATTGGCAACACTTATTAACAAAGAGACAAGTAATTTTTACTTTTTTTCCAGTGGATAGTGTTCCATGGTGCATAATGGTGTTTTGAACATATTTTTGTGTAAATTATAAGAACTTGTGAAAGACATGTGATTTCAAGACCGATTCTGAACTCAAGCCTGTCTTGAGACCAAAAATGGCATACCAGACCTCCTCAGAACTGGATCCAAGAGGCCTTAATCATCTGGAATAAGTCTATCATGCCCAGGTTTGCTCTGCTCTCAAGCAAAAAAAACAAACAAAAAAACAAAACAAAACAAAACAAAACAAAACAAAACAAAACAAAACAAAACAAAACAAAACAAAACACAAAAAAATCAAACAAAAAACCCAACCAAAAAAAAACCCAACAAAAAACCCCCAACCAACCAAACAAAAAAACCCCAGCAACAACAAAAAACCCAGCAACAAATAACAAACTCTACCAAACCTAAATCAAGTACTATCCCATTATTCCAGCTGTGTAACATGTTTCAGGTATTTGTTACTTGAAATTTCTGTCTAAATCTGAATTCAGACTCTAAAATGGAACAGAGGTACATTCATCACTACAGAGTGATCACAGTGGAGTGAAGAAGCCCAGCTAGACCAACATTGAGGCTGCCTGTCTGCGTGGGGAGTGCAACACAGCCTCTGCTCTTCCTGCAGCCACTGCAGGAGAGCAGCTGAACGGGGTATCCAGGAACAGCTGAACTGCCTCATGTATTCATTGCTGAGCACAAACTACTGGTTCGGGACCTGCCTCCCAACCCCACTCAGCAACTGTACTGCAGGAGCTGCTCCCTCCAGGAAGAGGGCAGGGCTGCTGTGACATCTCTCATCCCAGACATGGCAGCACAGTGGGGCCCACACCCTGACCTGTGACAAACAGTCATCCATGTTTGTCAGGAACTTCAGAAAATAAACAATGTCTCTTCTTTAGACATCAACATTATGACATGAAATCTCCTGTTGAACAACAAAGATCTTTTGTTTATTCTTTAATCAATATGATCATCCAGCACTATATCTGATTGAAAACATAAGTCACTAATTACACTAATGATGGAAATGTATTTCACATATTCCATATAACTCAACGTCAGTGATAAGCATTTAAAATTATTTAACTTCACTTTGAAAACAGAACACTAAACCTTTGGAAGGAAAATTAATATTAAATATCAGACCAAATTTCTCTGGATGGTAGTCAAAGGGGCAAGGTAGTGGTTACAGTACCAGCCAGGAGATTGAGAGGCTCAGCAGCAGTAATTTCCCATACTTTGCATTTTAAAGGGGTCCAAGCATTTGCAGACCACCTCATACCCCTTAGTTGTCTTGGTTTTACTGAATGTTAATCTTACAGAAAGAGGAGATTTTGTTGCAGTTAATGTTCAGTTTCTAAACCCAAGTTGGGGATCTCAAAAGTTTGCTACTAAAACACAAGCACATAGTAACAGTTTTAAAATGAGGATCACAATTGCTTCATGCCTTTCTGTACATGTCACAGGGTGAGAAAATATTGCAACATCAAGTATGTAATGGAAGATCTGCCAGAAGGCTGTAAATTATGTTAAAATAACAGAGCCACAGGTTTACCCTGCACACTAGTGCAGAAAGGAAATTCACACTTTGCATCAAACCCACCGCTTGATCAACTTCACTAGCACATTACTATGCCCTATGTCTAAAAAAATCCAGACCATTCAATGTCTTGACCTAGCATTCAACGACTGTGGTCTAAAAGATGGACCAGAGTAAGTAAGGTCCTGTATTTATCATTTAAATTATCCTAATCTAGTGTAGTCCCAGTTCTGCAACATTTCTCCTCAGCCCTTTTTCACCCTGTACAAAAACAGAACAGTGTGTCCTGTCTGTAGAGGCTGACAGTCATAACCAAATAAAGATAAAACAGGGCCAGATGACTGAGTCCCAGGAAACATGGAGATAATAGTGGTCAGATTGATAAACATTCTACACACAGCCGATTGCTCACAAGATTTAAGCACCACAGTTTTTCTTGATGAACACAGAGTGCTGAAGGACTGATCTGCGAGATGATAAGGAGGCCTTTCTTGTCAATGCTTAAGGAGAGGGGAGGATTGTCCGATAATATGTTCATGACTGAAAATATAACAAATGAGGAAAGAAAACTGACACCAGAGGAATGAACAGCTTGACCTGGGAACCAGAGGAAAGGAAGAAAGCAAGGAAAGGAAAACCAGCCCCTTCTGTTCAATGCTCCTGCTCAGGGGCTGAGAATTTACTTGTGGTATCATGGTACTTGAGGAAGGTGGAACTGATGAATTGAGGAGGATGAATTGAGGAGATTTATAGAATGAATGCCTGACATGAACCACTGTTCCAAAATGCAGCAAGTGCTTATTTGTAACCATAACCTTGGGGCTTTAAAACATGGGAGTGTGAGAGTATATTCCCCATTATTAAAAATTTAATATATCCAATGTGGAGTTGCTGCTGTCTCTTCAGTTGATGGAAGTCCCTTTACTGTAGCAAGATTTTTATTTCAAAAGCAAGACACAAAACCTCTTAAGGATGTGATACTTAACACAGAAAGTGCCTCAGCTAACAAGCCTTGATCCCAACCCATGGAAGTTAGCTACAATTGTAGATGCAGATGTAAGATGACAAAAGTAACTTGGTTCAGCAGTGCTTCATCTCTCTCATGGGTGCCTTATCACATTTTGACTCTATTTCAAATGCAGAATTTAACAGTGTACTTAAAACGTGTTGTGGTCTTCCACTCAAGTTCAGAAAAGCCAAACTGAAGGCTACAGTGCCCCTAGTCTATATACTGGTGTGGACAGCACCTGATGGGCTGAGGTGCATTTTGCATAGGAGGCAATCTGCACCATACAACCCAAAGCACCACTCTCAAAACATTCCTTAGTGTCCCTCCAGTTATGGGTCAGGTGCTGCTTTATGACATGGTGATCTTTACACTAATACCTGTTTAAGGAATGCACTCACTTCCACCTCACTGCTTTGTGGTCTTCTCCTTGTGCCCATGGCAGCATGGGACCCCTCAACTCTGCCAACTAGTTCAAACAACTGTGCTATGAAATAAATGACTGAGACAGATCTCTGAGCCTGTTCACAGGAGTTTTAGTAAGTATCACATAAGGGAGGTCACTTTGTCACATAGACAAGACCAAGCATAAAGTGAGGAGGCCAGTGTCAGCACTGTAGACAAAATACTGTTAGGCTGCAGCCTTGTCCTTTAATTAGGCTGATTCTGGAGCTGGGTAAAAGCAAGAACACTTTCTTCTCTTCCTGGGTACATGACTTGGAACAAAGTCAGGAACAGAAGGGGAAGGAAGGCCCTAGATTTTGGTATGGTTTTTGCAGAGCATCTCAGAGCCATGCCTGACTATGACTGTAACATCTTCACCTACATGCACTGACTGTGACTCTAACACCAATGATCTATCGGACATCAAGTAGGTGCCAAGTGAGGTCTAAAATCAACTTTTTTTACTCTGCCCCTTGGGTGAAATTAAGCTATTGAATACAAGAAGCAGAGTTTGTCTCTCTTACAAATGAGCTAGATTCAAGCTGAAAACTTTTACAGATCTACAGTTTTACTACTGACTTCAGCTGAAGTTGTCACCACCTAGAGAGTGATGAACATGTAGGCGACTAAAGCTGTTTGCAACCCACACAGTCTCTTCACACCTAGGTTGCCACAGGCACCCAGTCCTGAAAGCACGTTCTGAGAATGGCTAATATGCCTAAGCAGCACTTAACTGCCAGACACAGTCAACACAAGGCTGAAGGGGCGAGAGATGGGTCTCATTTCGTGCAGTTTCCTACTGCTGGAAAAATTATAGTCCTAGGTTCAGAGCTCCCTGCACTCAGAGGACATCCAAATCTATTTAGCCTCTGACACAAGGTTACAAACTTCTGAACAAAGGTCAGAGTATTCCCAAGATGCTTTCAGATCCAGCAAAACAGTGGTCGAGTGAGAAAATCAGATTTCTATTGTTTTAGCTGGCAGCAATATTTGATCAGCTGCTGCTTGCAAGTAAAAAAGCTCAAAACAGACTTTGACTTCCAGTGTTCAAAATATGGATGTATGCATGTAAATTCTGCTTCAGGAAAACAACAAAAAAAAAAGAATATAGGGCATCTAGAATGTCAAATGACAAGAAAAATAATTATCAAAGATATATTGTGGATAGAATAGAGTCACATGGAACTTCTGATATGTCCTAGCCAGAAATACTTTCTTTTGAGGCATTTGGTATTTTTGAGAAGACATAAATGAATATTATAAATACTATAAAATTCATATATAAACATGTCAAAAAAATAGAGAAAGGTTCTGAAGAGGGAAAAGAACCTTTATATACACACATGAAGATAGAGGGAGAAATATGTGTCTGTACACATACTGTCAGAAAATTTTATTCATCCCTGGCTGTGAAGGAAATGCAGATGTAGTTGTGGAACTCAAGTTCATTGCTTATTGAACACAGGTTCACATCACTTGTATTACACCTGAACCGAGTGCCATGTATAATAGGGAACACATTACTTTAACAAATTAATGTAACAGCAGTACAAATCCCACAGTGTCCCTCAAACACAGCTGATTTATTTTACTTCTGTTTACTTCTATTCGGTCCCATAGTTATCTGCTTCCTGACTCTAATTCTCTAAAATTGTGCCAAATGTGTTCCAGTTTTTTACCACAGTATATCACAATAGGATCTTTCAAGCCCATGAGAACACACAAGTCAACAAAGCTCTTTTCCTTTAATTTCCTGAGCTACTGGCAAAAGTAATTTCATTTTCAGGATGTCAACATTATTATTTCTGGCTAGGAAAATAATAATTCACCGTTAAAATGCTGATAATGTATCAGAAAAAATGTTTTGATTGTGGTTTCTATCTGCAAACACTTTTATATGTAGCTTTTTGCAAATTAAGGCACACTTTCAAGGAGAAAACCAAACAATTGCTGAGGAAGGCTGTTAATCACACAAAGTGCAATCCATATTAACAAGAAAACTATATTTGATGTAAACACATCAAACTAACATGAAGAGATCTCAATTTTATGCCTAACTGTTGCTTTAGGGTTACATGCTGGAGTTTCCTTGTTCGTTGGCTGGCAGTTCAGTGGCACATAGTGGACTACTTGGTGGACTACAGAAATAGTACATGTATGGAGATCCACCTATCCCAGACTCCTGCTCTCAAGCACCTGTTGGAGGATACGTGTGAAGCAGACACCCAACTTTCCTTCTACAAAAACTACAAAATGAAAAGTTTGCAGAAGGGTTTGTGCAGGTCTACATCCAAATGTTACCTGGAGTGAAGATACAGGTGAACCTCACTCCAGAGATAAGGGATTCAGAGTTCCCACCATCCAGGAACAGTTTGAAAAAGCTTTTAAACTCTTAAACACAGCATTCCTGGGAAAACTTGTTCTTTCAAAACTTGTGAATAGCAAGAAAACAAAATCAAGATATTTTCCAAGCAATGTGTGTTTTTTTTGTTTGTTTGTTGTTTTGTTTGTTTGGGTTTTTTTTAATTCAGGCTAATCATAATAACACAACTATTATCCAGCAGCCCTAATTTTATTAAAAAAAAAAAATTAAGCAGCCTTTAAATTTATCTACCCATTGATAGAATGAATAGAAACTGAAATTCTTTTTTTGATGTTATTTCTAAATGCCTCAAATTCTATTTTATCTGGGGAATTTTCTGTTGGTTTTGTGTTAACTAACACCTCTTATTTCTCACAAATGCTAAACAAAACCTTTCCAATCATTTAATTACAGTCCTCTCAGTCCTGTTAGATAACTTCCTACAGAAATATTAGTGAGTTTTAATTCCAGCAAGAAAAGTTGTGAAACATCAGAAAGCTTATATATAGTCTGGACAAAGTTAAACAATCATGTTTTCTTTAGCAATTCATCAAACCTTAACTTTCTTTTCAATTCCTCTGACCTATGATGTTGAGTATTTTTTTCCATGCATTGTAGAATTCAAAGCACAACTGAATTAATGGATTTCCTATTTCTAGACAACTTTATGCTATATATAAAAAAAAAAATTATTCGTATTCTGGGATGTTCTTGTTTTATTTTGACCTGAGGCAAACAAAGAAAGATCTTTCTTAACCTGAATCTAATATTATACTATACAAGTCTTCCACTGAATGGGAGACCTTAACCTTAATGTTTTAAAGTCTTTGACTCCAAACTTTCGCTTTTCCTGTTCCATACCATTTTGTTTGTTTGGGTTTTTTTTAATTTTTTTTTTTATTTATTTTTTTGATGGGAAGTGTTTTGGATTTTTTTGGTTTGGCTTTTTTTTTTTTTTTTTTTTTGGGGAGGTTTTTGGGTTTTTTTGGTTTGGTTTTTTTTTTTTTTTTTTCCTGACCCCAGCACCTAAATAACTGTGCTCATTTCTGGTTCTGTCAGAGCACGGTCAAAAATCACTGATAGCTCCTATGACTGTTACAGCAGTCAAGGAATGGACCAGATCTTCACATTGAATAACACCAACCTAAGTAATCTCCAGTTCAAACCAAGCATTAGAGGAAATTCAAATAAATATTTCTGCACCTAAAAGGTAGATGTTCCCAGCACTGAAAAGCAGATCATGAACTACAGAGTCACATCCTTGGATGAACTGGACATCTCAGTAAGAGGCACAAAAGTCACTATCCCTGACGTTGAGTTGGCTAATGATAGTACAAGTAATGTACCAAGGCTTAGAACTGGCCAATTAAGCATCTGTGTCTAAACAGTCATGTTCTAAATTGCTCTGCTCTTTGACCTTTCATTCAGAGACATCTCTCCTTACTTGAGGGGAGCATCTACTGAAAGAAGGCACTTACACATTTTATTCTAAAAAACAGAGCTTTGCTTGACAAAATATCTTAAGACACAAAGTAATGAATTAAGATTCCCTCTTGCTGCAACTGTCGAGCACTTAGTGGTATCTGCCAGACTACGAAAGAACATTTCAGTTCTGTGCTAGAGAAATTATTTCATATGACTGAAAGCATTCAACTCAACAACTTTGGCTGCCTCAACGATGGCACAAAATACCAAGTCACAAGGCAGTTCCTTTCAAATCTAATGCAACAATGGGGAAAACATCCAAAGCTATTTTGCAATTCTTTTTCATATTAAGTTGGAAAGGACTTTTTAAGAAATTTCAATGACTGCATCCAAGCTTTCAACAAACCAGAGTGAATTACTTTTGTTAGTCTTTTTGAAAGGAGAAAAAAGACTTACAGTAGGTATGATTACATTACAAAGGCCAAATTAAAAAGGTGACTTAGAAATACTAAGTTGAATCACAGGAACAGTGACTAGACACAAGTCATAGACAACTTTCAGATTTTTCAAAATAAAATTAATATGAGGGAATAAATGAAGAAAATCCAATATGGGAACAAATGTAATAAAGCTTCTACTCAACCACACCTTGCTTTTGCTCCTGTTCAAGTACTTATTATACAAATGTTATTTTAGACCAGTTTTTATATCAATATTTATGCATGCATATGTAGAAATTTATGTTTCTAGGTAGATGATATTTACTCAAAAAGAGGAAGTCAATAGGACAATATATTCTGACGAAGGCAATAAAATCACTGATGGCCAAAGATGGAGACCTCCACTAGAAACAATTACTGGATATTTATTTTAAGTTTTGAGTGAAATTATTTTAGAAATATTTTTTGATTAAAAAAGTAAAATATAAAGATCTATTATTACTGATATTTTTTACATCCAATCTATGAACATGAAATACCAGGGAGCTAACTGGTTGAATTACTCGTTAAAGTTTTACTGCAAATATTATGAAAAAAAAATTAATTGTCAGTAGTAAGGTACCTTAATAGCTTCCAAACTATGTCATCGGGATATATAAAAACACTGAGAAGCAAATACTTAGAATCAGTCCACTTAATAGTTTGGGAAATGTTATAAATTCCGGAAACTTGAAAATGTTTAATATGTGTTAATAGTATGAGCTGATGAGGTCTTCAGGAAGGATCTACTGAAGATTTTTATTAGTGTGCATATGTGAAAGAGAAAGAACAAAAATTCCCAAACCAGCCATCAGGGTCAGGAAGACAAAATAAATTCAAAGATTCAGTAATATTGCAGCCTTGTAGACGGAAACCAACCTGGGAAAAGTTCTTGTAATTTTGCATTAAGCAGAAAATGGGTAAAATATTGGCTAAACAGCAGTCAAGATAATGAAACAGCAAGTCCATGAAAGATGGAATAATGTGCTTTAGGTTTAATTAAGGCATTATAGTTGTAGACATAAACAATTACAAAGACTAGAGCCACTGAGAGAATCTTAAGTCTCCTTAATCAGTTGTCAGGTACAGAGCTAAAAACCCAAGCACTGCATAGCTCCCACTGACAGTGGGTGATGTGATCCATGTCTATTGGTCCAAAGCCAACTCATAACCAAATTAGGCAGAAAACCAAAGTCAGGACAGTGTTGCAAAATGTTGTAGGTATCATGCTTGCCCTACTTGAAAAGCCAGAGTGTCCAGCGAAAAAGGTGCAAACTAAGCCAAAAAATAAGAATATATAGCAAGTGTGGGTGTCTTGAAAGCAATAGCAAGACCAAAAAAAATTAGCAGATTCCACTGAAAAGGAGAAGAACAAGAAGGTGAAACAATCTAATTCATGAGTTCAACACAGTGTGGGAGGCATGGCAGCACAGTGAACCACAGTGAGTAAAAATTCAATAGACAAAAACTAAAAAAAAGCACACTTTTGTTAAAAGCAGATATCTGAGGGAGGAGCTAAAAAGACTTGTGAAAAAGCAAGCTAAGTTTGTATTACAAAAAACTGCATAAAACTAAATTTTCAGCTGTTGCAAAACAGCCCCTTTTCAGAGCTTTTAATTTACTTAGGCTAGGTGAGAATTACTTAAACCAAGATGAGGACCAGGTAGGATTTAGGGGGGTTTTATAACTTTCTCTCTCAACTCTACCATGTTGCATATTTTCCTATAAGATTCGTATTATAGAGGCTGAACCTAAGGCAGTGATGGTTAAGGCAAAAAAGAGTAAGATGATTTTACAGCGGAAATTTCACAACAGAACTTTCACAATCAAATCAGTCTTGTTATTTAAATCCTCAGAAGGATCTCAGTACACTGTTGAGCTCACATTGCCCTAATTGGAAAAGCTGACAATTATACAGTTCTTGGTGATGTTAAGCATTGTTACATGTTGCAAAGTCCTGACTCTCAGCTGCCCAGTTTAGGGACTGAATGAGAGTGAATCATGGTCCTTTCTGGCATATATATACAAACTTCCTTTCTATGGAAACAGGTTCTCCACACATTCCTGTTTGTGGATAGAATGAGATCAGAAGGTATGTGCATGTCCTAACACACCTGGGCCAAACTATTTAGATAGTGACCAAGTTATCTCAGATTTTCACTAATGCAAGAAATCAGAATTTGTCTTTTGCTCACTACCTTTCTCCATGATTAGCACAAATCCTAAATTTACTACCTGCAAGAGAAGAGAATACAGCAATCCTATGGCTAGTTCTGCACAATTACCTGCTCAGTCTGTAAAGTCTCATTTTACTGAAAGCTGAGAGTCTTTCAGCTTCGCCTTTGCACAGCACCTAGAAGACTGCATCCCCTCTCTTTGTAAGACCTGCTGTAAGAGAAAGTATTACATTTATATAAATGTGTCCCTCCATGTTGTTGAAAGGCGTATTTCCATCTTTCCCTCATAACTCCTGCCCAGCATAGCCTTTTCCCTGTGCCAAGTGACAACATCTGATTACCATGTGACTTTCAGCTGGCCGTATTCCTACTGTACTGGCATGACTCCAGTAATCTGATGATCTGACAAACAAAAGTTTGCAGCAGAATTTAACCCTGAGCAGTGGTACTCAATACTTTCTGAATGTGGCTATTACCATTTATTTCTCCAATCATTCAACCACCTCGACAGTAAAGCACTTTGGAAATTTCTCAACTTTTTCCTACGACATTACTTCCCAGTTCATCTGAATTCTTTCAGCGTGATTAAAGCCATTAGTACTACTTATTTACCTGGCTTTAGTCACACAGAACAATAGATTTGGTATTATCTACTTCCTGCTCAGATTCAGGGAAACACATCCCAAGCATGTGCAACTCTCCCCCTTCAGTGAAATCAACAGAACAAAGAGAACTCATTCTATGCAAAGTTTTGCTGATGTGTAAATCTGAACCCATCAGCAAAATGCATCATAAGAACAATCATAACAAACAACAAAATGCATCATAAGAACACTTTCAATATTATTAAAAGTTCAGCAAATGTATTTGTTAAATTGCAACCTTTCATGCTTTATTTTTTTTTCCTATGGTAAAACAGGCTATTGTTAAAAAATACTGATGGGTGATTAATTTGAGATGATTTCAGTGAATTATAACATGGTAAAACTCAACCTCCAAATTAGTCACTCTCAGATAACTGATGCAGAGGCTCAGACGCTCACCACAATCTTTCCTACAGAGATAATAATACTTGTTTATTAAGATGACCACTACAAGGAGAGGCAGACAGAAGATGAAGGTGTAGACCAGTTGCAGTTATCTGTTTGTGCCTTCTAAACTTTCATCTTTAACTGATGAAACATAAAACTGAAATCAAGCAACTACCACTCAGGGAGTATGGGTGGGTGGGTGGGGGTTTCCTCCTAAAAAAAT
>VWZF01003764.1:0-42648 GCA_013396755.1 Sclerurus mexicanus | reverse complement strand
AAAAAATACTTTTTTAACTGTCATCAACTACACTGTTACACTAATTTTATCTGCATTCTAATTTCAAAAGCATGACCTGTACTTAATCTTGATATTTACAGTGCTCTGTAAATTAACTGTGAGAGTAATTTATGTCTAAGTTCATCTATGCCAGTGAGTTGCTGAGGCATTGCTATGGCATTATTGCAGTTCTACTTCTTATTTATTATGGCTTGGCCTGTATGCTATACTAATTCTACACCTTAAAATATGCCTACTTTGCTGTAGTAGTTAGCATAGATCAATTGCATGACATATGGTATATTACTTATCTGCATACAGATCTGCATTACATAAACCAGCATGACAGCTCTACAAAGCATTAGCTAAGTCTCATGCCACATTTTGGTTAGTCCTTGTGGCAGATGTAGCTTTTCGTTACCTGTGTTACTGGAAAAAAACCTCTAATATTATAAAATATGCAAACTCATAGTACTTCTGTACCTTGAATTTCATATAGCAAGATTGAGAGGCAGAGGCAGAATCTGATTAAAAAAAAACAAAAACAAACAAACCAAAACCCCAAACAAACAAACAAAAACAAACCAACAAAACAAAACAAACAAACAGACAAACAAACAAACAAAAACCCTTCAATTTTGTGCTGCAGTCTATGGACATAAAAAAAGTAAATAAGGCTATCATAAGACAATGGAAGAGGACTTAGAAAGATTTTCCTTCAAGGCTGTTATATTCATGTCTAACCTCAAAGATATGGGTCTTTTTGCAGTTTCATACAAAGACAAGGAGTCTGGCTTGTCCCGAGTATGTCATCACTAAGGCTGCAGTCAGTGTCTTTTCACTGACTTCAACTCGATGAGACCTCAGATCACCTGGAGCAACCCTACTAAAGTCAGTGAAAAAGTTTAGAGTGCCTGTGGAAACAAGCCAACATTTGGCGCTGTGGGATCAAAACATAAAATGTCAATCTTCTTACCAAGTGCTGAAAGACCACAATTGTTTTAACTTACAGTAATACAAATGAGGTATGAACTTGGTGAAGTTATTGGCAAGCTTGGCTCTTGTGGTGAGAGTTCTGTGCACAAATTTCTTCCCAGCTGCCGTCATCCAGTTTGCCTCGGCTTTATTTCAACTTTCAGCTGAAAATGCTTGCAATGTACTTGTATTTACAGTGTGGCCAGTGCAGGGTTTATCCATGTGAATAACCTGAAGACTTATCCATTATTACCTCTGAAAAAGTTTTTTACTTATTATGCAAAAAAAGGATTCGTGCTGTGCCATAAAGGCTTTCTGAATTAAAGAGAAAATACTGGGAAACTGATGAAGGCCTAAGTATAAAGGAAACACACAAATATGTGTTATCAGAAAAAAAACCACTTTTATTCTTTGATTTTCTTTACAAATTGTGACTCATGCAAGTTTAAAATGGTGGCATGTAATATGTCAATGTACTGGAAAATGGAACATTTTGCTATTTACACTCAGACAGAAACAGGGGTAAAAAAATCACTGCTGTAAGGTTATAAAGGTAAGGCTCTACAGTCAAGCACTGCAACAAAAAGCAATTTGAGCATTTCACTAATTTATTCACTCATTTTACAATACAGTGTTTAGTGATATGATCACAGGCTATCTTCTAAAAGATCTGATTCACACAAGCACAGGAATGCTGGTGCTTCCTCAGAGGGCTTGTGCTTGTTGGCACTGCAATGGGCAAACACTGACATTCTCTTTTGGTGTTCATCACTAAGTAAATGGGTATTGCCCTGATCTTAACTGCACTGAATGAAAATTATCATTTTCCTCCCCAGATTGTGCTGTTATCACAGTATTTTAGAACTGGTTTTGAAGTAGAATAAGGAAAAAAAGTTCTGCTCTGCTTTAGGGATGTCACACATCCTATCCAGTCACCATAAAGGAGTTACATGAGTTAAAAGTGTGCTCAATCCAAGGGGAGTGTTCAGAACATCCCATGTGCTATTGTCTGGGACATTACTCTGCATGTAAGAATCAAACTCTTTAGAATCTTGAAAACTGACAAAACTAAGATGATTTTTTGAAAACTGGAAATGCATATGTCTATTACCATAACAAATATTCCAAATAGTTAAAATGATTGACAGCATTTGAACTTCCAAAAAAGTTTGGAGATTTTTTTGTCAGATGTAAAGAAGAAATATTATTTTTCCTTAACTTCATTTTTAGAAATGGCCAAACCATTAAAAAAATAATTTCCTGAGTCAAACATTCAGCATGACAAATGTGTGCCCAAACACTTTAAATTTAGCGAAGTTATACACTGCTATAAACATGGCCTTGCAGCATAAATGCATTTATTTTGATAAATATGTTTACACTGCAGGATATAAAATGGATAAGATATGAATTGGATTTGGAATTATCTGCAAACTGGTAAACAGCACTGAAGAAAAACATTTTTTATGTATGTTTATTATATAATACCTAATCTCTTCCTATAATTCTATTTAGGGAAAATAGCCTATTTCATATCTATGATATGAATATGAATCTCTGTGTGGTTTAAGGTCTGACTTAAGTTTTGTATGGGTGGGTACCAAATATCACACTGTCCTATCCCATATTCTGCAGCCCCCCTCACCTCTGTTATCCGTGAGCAGGAAAAGAGAGGGATACAATTGCAGTATTTGTCCTCAAGTAGTGATGCTCCTGTCTGCTGTGAGAGGTAGACAGTGTCTAGTTCTTTCTAAAGAGAATATCTTCCGATGGACTGTGATGAAGCAGCAGGAGGGAGGAGATGTTCAAAGAAAAGGAAGGGATGCATAAAAGGAGAGCAGGTGCTAGCAGTGGGTAATAATTTTTTTCACTTATAACCTTTTTCTTAAGGCAATACATCAAAATCTCTATTCAGAACAAATCTCTTATTGGATATTAAAAATTCAACATGTAGTACTAATTTTGGAACTTATGTATTTGTGGATAAATGTCACTTCTTCACATTCCTTGAAGAGATATTGGTTTTCAATTATTTTGCTGTTTTATAATTCTGCATGGATTTTTTTCTCACTCATGCATTAGCTGGTTTTAAACTTGCAAAAAATTTCTCACAGTAGAAAAGAAGCCAAACTCCTGTAATTGCTAGATGGCACTATCCTGCCCTTTTGAGGTTAAAGCAAGATGGTATGAGATTTTTTTTCCTTACCCTCTTTCAACACAGGAGCCAGGAGACAGGAGCAGACAGTCAATTGAAACAGTGATGATTACAAATGACAACTTGTAGCATGTGTTATCACAGCCACTGTATACAATAATTCTGCTGACAATGAATTTTGCTAACCATATGGATTCAGGGAAAATTGTTTTTTCTGTAGGAAATCAACTGCAGACAAATTATCACAGAATGCTTTTCCCAGGATCTGTATGGGACAAGCACACTTGTCCCAGCACTGCATGAGACAAATGCAATGTTAGTTTAAAAGGTCTTTGTCAGACATTGGGCAAAAACCTGGCCCCTTTAAAGTTAGTGACTAAACGTGCATAGATGTTAGTGAGGCTGAAGTTGTTCTAATTTCTCATGTAACTATTGGACTGTCAAATGTTTTAGGTTCAATTCAGCCTGTTCACATTACAAGAGCAATCTTTTCTCTCAATGGCTTTCTCTCTCTGTTATTTTAATCAAATAAATCACATCACAAGCTTGCGGTCAGGCAGGGATGTGGCAGGTTCTTGAAGGTGTCAGATGTGAACCTTGCTGAGCTTGCTGTTTTCCTGAGGTAACTGAATTTTAAATTCATCTCTTGAAGGATACAGTTCCTGTGTTTGTAATTTCAAGTATTTTAAACAAGGGTCATTACAGAACAGCTGCGCTTGGCGGATTTGTATGAAATAAGAGATAACATGGAATCACCCACTTTAAAGTATGATGGGACAAAAGCTTTAGACGTGTCTGGAAGAAGGCATGACACAACCCCAGAAACTGAAATATAAGGGATTGCAATTGGGTAAAACTAACATTTCCATATAGAAAGCTAAAGAAGGAGGAGATGTGAACCATGAGACACTTCTTCCTATGTCTTAGTGGCAGCTTTTTCCTGAGAGTGACAGACAGTACAGCAAGGACTCTCCCTCTGTCTTCAGCGGCCACAGCAGAGTGGTGCCAATTAGCTGTCCTACAATCCACTCTGAAACCTTAATGACAATTTCAGCCAAATTATCGTTAGCCAAAATAGCCTAGGTTCACAGGTTAAGTGTGCTGGTGTCATTAAGCTAAGTACAAAGAATAAACAGGATCCATCTCCATAAATAACAGCCTGGGCAGGGAACACCCTTTNATTATTTATGTTACTGTGAAAGCTGAGGGCAATATTCAGAGGAAAAGGTATACATTTACAGCTTGCAGACTTTTAACAATATTTTTTAACAAAATTTTTACTACTTAGAGAAGCAGTTTGAAAGCTTTGAGTCAGATTCTTCAGGTTCACTGATGCAAATCCTTTTGGAGCAGCTTGATCCTCTGTTTTTCACTATTGTCGTGTTCTGTAGATATATGAAAACATTTCAACTTTCCCAGCAATCTGGAGACCTCTCAACCCTGCAGAAGTGATGCCAAAAGCAAAAGGCACCAAAATCTTAAAAAACACTACTTTTTCACTTCCAGTTGCTATTTTTGGTAAATATTATCCAGTTTACCAAACTATGTGATATCAGATCAACTGGAGACTTCACAAAAGATGAAGTCACAGCAGCCCCCTCATGCCTCAGCTTGTGAAATAAAAACAACTTTCTGCAAGTGACAGAACAAAAATTCTGTATTATTCCAATGTCCAAAAGAATATTATCTGTATACTTAAGACTGCAGATTCATTTCAGTGGGAGGTCCATTCATGTGAACAGAATGCCAGGAAGTGACAAATCAAACATGCTGCTTTGGATAATCACATCAGATGCAAATATTTTTATATGAAAAATTGCTGCACTGCAATGTTACTAATACAATCAATCAGCAATCCCAATTAGATAATTAATAGCAGATTAATAGATAATTAATTCTTTCATTCTAAGTCCCTCAGCCTGCAGAATGAGGAGTGCATTTGCAGTATCAGCATAATAGGAATGACCAGGGAGCCCAGACAGCCTCTTTCACCATCTCCATCTCTCTCTCTTTCTCTGGATGCACAGAGTTGTGAGGTTGTGAGAAGAAAAATCATGACTCCTTATAACTCCACCTGTTCCTACTGCTGAGACTTCTCAGAGAATTTCTAATGCAATTTGTCTGGGAAAATGGTATGTTTCAGTATCATTTACTAAGACAGAGAGAACATGGAATATCCTGGGAACTGTCATTTATATTTTCCAACTCATAAGCAGTTTTCCTTGCAGATATTTTAAACAATCTCTGAAAATAGTGTTATGGAGATCCCATGAATCCAGGTCTCCGTCATGCGATACTTATCAGTCAGCTGTGAAACTGTGGTCCTTTTGACACTGGCTGTTCCACCTTCCCCCCCAAAATGGGGATTTTAAAAGAAATCTAAAGCCAGAAAGGTCAGAATTAGAGTCTTTGTTATGTTGACCTGGGGGGACTCACACCAGGGAAATCAGGGCATGAGTGGTAGCCTTACCAAATCTGAATGATAGAACTTCACGTCCCTTTGAAAATGTGTTAATGACTTCAACACTGCAAGAGTTAAGAGATAAGGTCTAAAATTGGGCATTCTCTTCCTCACATTCATTTTTTTCCTTGATTCCCAGAGGAAGCCCACTCTCATTTCCCTTAAATGCAAAAATGCATTTCTTATTTTTAACCTACCCATTGTCATCTAGGTCATTATATAGTGATGATTATTCAAAAATTTCCTCTTACTTCAGTAACTTGAAATGAATTTTGCTCACTGTGCTGCACACGAACTCAGAGTAGCACACCCAGTGACAGGACATTTTCAAACAACCTTCAGTTGTATGATTCATTTCCCTACGGCTGTTTCACATGAGTACTAATACTCAGAACTTTCCTGCCAACAAGGATTGGCCTCTTGACTTACTCGTTTGGTGAGGGCAGTTTCCCTTAGGCATTTACCTCATTATATCCAATTAGCAGTTACCATCAGAGTTCACTGTCTAACTGTGACTTGCCAAGTTATATTCTCTTTCTCCCCTACACACGTATTACTGGATTTTCTGGTGCAGCATCACAAATTTGGTCCTTGTATCCAGATTATAGATACAGCCTTGGTACATGTATAGCAATACAAAGAAATACTTAATAAGCTTCCTCATATAGGCACTACAGAAAACCTCTGATTTCCACAGTACTTGTGTCCAAAGTCAGTTTAGTTGTGAAGGCAAATATTTAAATGGCTGTTATAGTCTTTCTGGTAATAGAAAGAAGACAGTTCAAGAAATGAAAAAGTGAGCCAATGCTCCACATTTACTGTGCAAGTTGACACAAGCATGCATGTTCTCAGGGACAGGAGAGCAGTTCCAGACCAGGGAGATCTCATTTGGATTAGTGACTTAGCAGTCATCATGCTCTTCACTAGCAACTCCTGAGACTGAAAGACTTACACCACTGTTGGACACATTCTAACTGAAAAAATGATCAGCAATGCTCCATGTGTGCACTGACAGAGCTGGGAGATGACTTTACAGGTCAGCTGTTTTCCTCTGAACAGGTGGATACAAGGAAGAGCAAGATGATACCATCAAAAAGCATCTGCTGCAAGCTACTGATTAACACTGACCATAACTTGCCAGAAATGATTAGCATTGTAGAATGACTCATTTTACCTCAATGTCGTCTAAGGATAAAGAAACCACACTTACCTAAAGGTTCCTAAATCAGACCTAAATGAGTTACTTTAAGCTGCAGAACAAAGGTAGCCATGTTAGCACAGTGTGACACTTGCTTCTCGACAGAGCTAATTAATCTGTACAGAGTTCAGTGATAATGTGGCTATATTGTTTCTGGCAGCAGCTCAGCATGGACCTTCCCATAGCTTTGTTGTTCTTTCCTTCCAGAACCTCAGTGCCACATCAGTCAACACTTCACAAGCTCATTGAGAACTAAGATAAAAGTGGAGGCAAATTCTATTGGTAATTGAAATATATAATATCTTTTTTTTTTTAATTCAAAATGCAGAAATATACCACTCAAGCACGCTTCCCACATAACAGTCCCTCTTAAAAAAATCCTCTTCAGAGTCACAGGCCAAGTATTGCATTCAAAGTGATGGGTGAAGAGGAAAGGTTAATAGAAAGATGTGTTAGACTGAAGATTGTTTAGTGTCATCCATGGCACAGAAAGAAGAATATTCTTTGCAACCTGTATCTTCTTCTGAACACTGAGACATTAATCTGATATGAGCGGTGGCATTTCAGTGGATTTCCAAGGAAATATTTCATTTTATATCAGTCATATTTTCTTTCCAGGGGCAAAAAATAATGTGTAAGTATTAACAGTAAAATATCTGATGTTTCATAATCTGCTGCTTGATAAGATAAGTGAGTTCTGATAATTTATTTGCTAGATGAGGGTCCTCAAGTAAGATTTTGTTTCTGTTATCAACTTTCTGTTAGTCCTATTTTTGGCTTTATGTTTCTATTATTACTTCTAAAAGACTTCTCTGAATTCTGTGTTGATCAGAAGAACTAACTTTGAATGGATTTCTGTAAGAGGTCTCTGTTTTCCAGACTAATTATTAATCTTCAGTTGATTAATGAATTACAATGAGCCCATGCATGACTTCACTTCAGGGTATGTACACAATTGCTTACGCACATATATACATATTTATATTTTTATTTTTTTTCTTTAAACAAACATATCAAGGTATTAAAATATTTTACAAGCATTGACAATTTCATTTTACATTCATCCTTTGAGCAATAAGGTTAAGGGCAGACCTTGTTGTGCAGTCAGCCAAGCGTACCAACCCAGGCCCGAATGTACAGGAAGTTTCCCATCAGCTGTCACAGTACCGGATGGAGACTTTGGAAATTAAGACTAGAAGTTCAAGCAGCTGAATACTCTTGTGTGGCGTGCTGCCAACCTCTTGTGTCCCCTCCCTTTTATTACAGCTTGCTCATATGCAGTCACTTCATCATAAGGCTTGATGCAATATTTGCAAAAATGTATAGAGGTTCTCTGATGAAAAGCCATCCATTAATTCTATCATCATCATTATTTGCATTTATCTTACTATTGAGCACTGTAATAGGCTTTACTGTCATACACCACCAGCAACCTATGAATCACTGCCTCCTAACTCAGCAGGGCATGAACTAGCTGCAGAAATATTTGACTGGAACATACTTTCTTTTTCCTCAGAGGTATTTGGACAGAATTCACTTTTCAGATGAAAAAGGACACCAGTTGATCCCCATATGGGCTGTTCACATAAGAGTTGGGCTTGATGATCTTTGTGGGTCCCTTCCAAGTCAGAATATTCTGTGAAACTGGCCATTTGCAGTGCCATGGAAATTCTTGATGAACCAAGTCCTTTAAGGCCTTGCTACTTGTACCACCCTATAATACTCACAAGTGTAAAAAGTTTTTAAACTTGTACCAAACACTTTGCCCACACTTCAACCCAGTGAGAATAGCATGGACAAGGTCCACTTAAGAGTGGGTGGCTTCGGAAGTCTTAGAGACTGCAATCTTATCAGAAAATGTCTCATGGAAGAAAAACTAATAACAATATTCTGCCTCTTCTGCAGGCTCCAATGTGCTTATAGATACTTGCAACAGATTCTGTTGAAGTGAAATGATACATATTCAGTAGATTAAATGTAATCATCTCTACACACACAAGCTGAAGCTCTGATTTTTAACTGAAGATTTGGCATCATGAAGATGGACTGCTTAATACAAACTATTCTCTGTAATCAGATGATTGATATAGACTAAGGAGAAGTGAAATTATTTTATTTTGCTTAATCATTTCTACAGTTAAATTGACTTTGTGCTATAGAAAGGGTTTGTGTCCAGATGGAAAAAACATGCTTGTAGTACTGGATGTTTGTTTGTAGGAGAGCTGCCTTTCATGCACATCTTGTGCATGACTTTCATTCTAGAAAAGAATTGCAAAATGTTTTGAATTTACTTGAAGTGTTCAGATATTTAGTGAACTGCAATTGCACAGGACTTGCAATAAATCACAAAAGCAGTGTGCTTTCTCAGCCATACGTTTAAGACCTTCAGTAATTGAGTCTAGAGCTATGCAACTTAGTAACAAAGCTAAAGCATCCATTCAAGGGAGGACCCATAAACTAAGTTGCTTTAGGAAAACAAACAAACAAACAAACAAACAAACACAAAAACACAAACCCCAAAACAAACAAACAAACAAACAAAAAAAGCAATGCTGAGTCCATAAGTCTAGCAATGTCCAAGAATCTAGCAAATGACAACCCTGGAGTAGGATTACTTACCTGTGGAAGAAAAGATGTAGGAACTACACAGAAATCAATGAACAGTGGAAAGTTTTGTGCAGAACATCCATTCCTCTGTGTTAAGGTCTTTCCCTTTTAAGCCTGTGAAACATCTCAGACGAAAGTTCCATGCTGACTGGACACATAAAAGTCTTAATAAGGCATAAGATGTGGGTTTAGATACTTATGCCACGCATACTTTTCTTTTGGGAGGCTTGACACACAAATTTAGGCATGGCATTCAGAGAGTATTTTCTAATGGATTTAAAAAGAAAATTCAGAAAATTGATTAATGTTCTTTTCCTTCTTCACAGTGAGACTCCTTGAGTTGACTGACTCTCTTGCTTCTTTTCAATGTCACTCACACTGACCATGACAATCACATCAACACAGGCAGTGCAGTATCCTCTTGTATAAATATACTTTTATGATAGAGAAATGAACACAAGTCAAGGAACTTATGAAAAGTCATAGGTATCATGTAATAATGCTGCTATCACTGTCAATAAAACTAGATTTAGCCATATCTTGAGCAAACTGAAGGACTTACTGTTTTCATTAGTTAATGCTTGAAAATGTTTGTGTTCATATTGTCACAGAAAACAAATTGTTCACCTCAACACTTTTCATTTAGTTGCCATTTTAAAGTGTCCTACACTTATTTTTGGAGGAGCTAATTCTACACAAACATAGGAAAAAGAAAAAGCAGCTCTAGAACAGAAGACAAATGTTTCACTCAGTGGCAATTTTGATGCATTTCCTCTTGACAATAAACTAATAACGAGAAACAGAGGGGATACACGCATAGCCACTGGAGAACTGAGAATATAAGCCTAGGTCACATATGTTATCTTTTCTGTGTCCATTTTCCTGATGCAAAAGTTGAGAGCAAAAAAAGATTATGACGGCATGTATACCAAACTTAAGATTAATATCATGCTTGAGAAAAAAAAAAGTTGTATAGCTTTGCACCTAGAAGACGGATTTCAAAACATAGATTCCTTGAATAAACTCTAGCATCGATCAATTTTCTCTGAGAAAACTAATGTTCTGATAACTTTTCTAGGAATGAGTTTGTCTTAATTACATGCTTAATAAGAAGAAGAAGTGAAAAAAACAATCTCAACTTTCTCAAGACACAGCAGAAATTGGAAATAATTTCATTTTGACAATGTTAAAAGCCTTTCATGCTGTTTTCGTTGCTAATTTATATTAGGCTGCATTGCATTCTATTGACAATCACAGATAAGAAAAGAAAATGGTTGAATTGAAATATTTTAACCATATTAAAATAAAAATAAATTACAACTTCTTGAAATGAAAGCAGGCAATAAACAAAAATGAAATTCTCCACTGGTCCCAAATGACAGTAATCAGATTTTTTTTTAATTTAGAATTTCACTGAAAGATAGCAAGCTATCATATCCTCTATCTCCCACTAACACAAATCCAGTTTCTGACCTGCTTTACTATATTCACTGCTTGTAAAGATTATTTTATTACCTCCCTATGAGGTAAATTGTTCCTGTTTGGCACAGACTACTGGAAAAATCAATGCAGACCCATACTAGCATGGAAGGACTAACAGGAAACACTGGGGTTTCTCAGAACTCCCTAAATGTCCTGGGAGATGTGTCAATTTAAGGCATCCTTTTAGTGAGGTACAGTATATTCACCACTATTAATCTCATTGTGCTGATAACAATAAAGCTCAATAGCTACATTTATGGCTGATTATTTTTAGAGTTGCAATGGAGGAAGAAATGGGAATGAATACTTTAATACTCTGCATGAAAAACAGGAAGGCATAACACTTACTGAAAGGAAGATTCTGAAAGACCAGCAAGATGTCAGTAATAATCTCACTACATATACACACAGAAAAAAAAAAATTAAAAAAAAAAAGAAAAAGAAAAAAAAAAGGCTGCAAGAGGAGTACTTATTTAAGTATTTATTTTGAGAGGAAAAAAGAAGCCTGTGTGTTTTTTCATGCAGTATATGAGCCCACAGGATGGCATACAGTGCAAGCTGCCTTTGTGAACAAGTAGAGAACAGACTAGACACATAAAAGCAGAGAAAAGAAAGAGACCGAAAAAAATTACTCTTGCCTCATTAATTGCAGTACAGAAACTCTGTGCCAGTGTCACACAACTCAGGTGTATAGAACTCTAGGGTCTCATGAATCATCACTACTAAGCAAACAGTACCCAACTTTACAACAGGAATGGACATGCAATCTACAGTTTACTTTTTCCTTCTCACATACTGCTCAAAAATGCAGCTTGTCATATTCATTTAACATTACTGTTAGGTGTTAGATTTCATTATTTCATAAGGAGTTGAAACTGCATACTTTATAAAGTAAACAGGTTTCTCTTTGTTCATGTGATGGTTATTCATTCTGTCGTCAGGTTAGATACTCAAAATAAATACCAGTGGTCTAGTTTTGAATGCTGTATTGCACAAACTGTGTAAGGTTCCTCTTGGGAGAAGGGTGATGGTACACTGGTTTCTCTGTGATTAGTTATTCATATTGCCCCCTTTTCATAAGGAAGATGATATAATACATAAGGCTGCACAAAAACATTCATACTTCTCAATTCAAAAATTAAGTTATTCTCCCTATGCTCATGTCCTACTTTGGACTTTTGCCAACATCTTTATGAATTCCATGGAAGAAAAATTAAATAAATCACTGGTATAATTTGTTCTAAAAAAAGGTCTCAAAGCTAGTAAGTGTATTTGACTAATACAGTGTAATTTGCAGCACTTAGTAGTAGATAGTACTGACAGACACTTTTTGGACCAAGGGACTGACAAATGACACTGAATACCTCACAAGCTGCTGCAGCTAAACTGGTTCACATGGTCATGGAATGAATATGAGGAAACAAAGCTCCAAAGCTGGTTTAGGAAGAAATGGACAGTTTTAAGGGCAGACACCATCACCCAGCTAGTGAATGAAAATGGTGAACATGGGACAGCTGTTGCTGTCCTACAGCACGTGCCATTTTCATGTGATAAGTCATCATAGTCCATCTGACTCCATTATTGATCTAAAGACTATAGAAAACTGGCCAGAGTATTTATTGCCTTCCATTTACTCCTCTGCAAAGAGTATAAAATGTTGTCAGTGTGGGTTATTCTAAAAGACAAGGTTGAGCACAGAGCTCAGCCCTAACCCCTGTGTTGAGGGAAACTGAGGAGGCTACACTGGGAAGTTTTCTTCCTATTCTCCATTCCCTCATGATCTATAAGAGATGTTTCTCTGCTGTGCTTACACTGGGAGTCACAGAGTTTTGTCAATGCTATATATTTAATATTGAGGAAGTAAAAAACTCTGGTTTTATCAAAGGTAGAAAAATCAATAGAACTGTTTGGCAACTCTTCATGCTTTGTCCCCTCAAAAAAATACTGGTTACAACATAAATATTAACATGACTTTTCATTTTGCATTCTAAATTTGCTCATGTCTCTAGACCTAAGTTTTTCCTGGAGTACAGATTTAAATGTTTTTATATGTTTTCATGAAAAAAGGCACAGGCACAATTAAAGAATGAAATCCTGCAGTTACTCATATATTATAAAATTTTTCCTATCCCATCACAGTGAAATGCCAACATTTTCTGCACAGACTGGATGTATATACATGCTATATTTTATTCTTTCATTGCACAGTTATAATATAAGAAGACAAGGCAAGATATCATGGAGATTCCATTAAAATTAATATTGATAATAGTGACAGGCTACACTGAACAAGCCAAATTCATCCATAGCGTGAGTCTGACAATGTCAGTAGGATTAAATCAGAAATTAATTTGGGCACGGATATCCATACACAGATACACCAACGGATTATTTCATTGAGGATTTTTTTTTTCATTATGCAAGAAAACCAGATTGATATCTAGTGAAACTGTGTAGGCTAATCTGACTCAGTGTAAGCTGGAAAGTTTGCTGTATAATCAACACTCCTTAACAATATTGCATTATCTTTGTTTAAGATATACAGGAAATGACAAATGCCCGTGAACCCTGATTTGCACTAGATCTGGAATTTTACATGAAAGACAGGTTGAACAAATGTCTTTATGGGATATGTGTGAACTGCCAGTGAAAAGTTTAGAGTAACTGCAGATGTGAAGGTGATGCCATGGAGGTTTTAATTCATTCATATACCCTGAAGCAGCCACCTTATTTGTTAGATACTTGATTATTGCATATTGTTGGCCAGGGGAAAAAAAAAAAAGAAGTGAAGGAATAGAACAGGAATGAGCAAGTTGTGGTGTGGTAACTGAGTAGCAGAAGGTGCTTTATCACATAGCATCTGAAAAGAAGAAATGTTATTTCATAGATATGCTGATTATTTTACTGTTTTTAAATGTTAGAAATTTGGTGCAAAACTTCTAAAATTAGATAAAAAACTCCAAACATCTAAATGCAATGTATTTATCCATTAGGCAACTAAGTTGAGAAGTTCCTATTTCTCCCACTTTTTGCAGTAAATGCAAGCACACAAACTGCTATCTAAAAGGAAAACCATCAGCTTTAAGAAGGGGTAGCAAGAAATGAATGAATGTCAAGTATAAGGCTGGGAAATATGTACTAATTTCTTAGTAGTTGAGTTTTATTCTGAAGTAGAAACAGAGAAGAAGAGTGGTTTTATTCTTGTAACAAAGTTTATGATCAACCATTACTTTCTCTCATTTTAATAATTTCTAGTCCAGTTCTGCCATTCTACCTCAGTGTTATCTGCATTATACAAGAATATACTTTATTGCTACAGAGCTACTTGTGCTGGGGGTTTTACAGGTCAAATTTCCACATAGATTAATTTATATATTTTCATTAATCCAAGGTAATGCCCACAGCCACATTCTCATCTGGCATGAATTAGGACAGTATTGCAAAGTTATACCATTTTAAACAGGTGCTTTAAAGACATAAACTCAGGTGGTCTGTTGACTGGGCCCAGATATTCCAGCTGCTCTTCTGTGTCCTGCTCAAGCCCTTAAAGAAGGTGAAATGGGCTAACCAACTAACGTACAGGAACAGTCATCACAAGTGATGTGCTCGTACTTCCAGTCCATTCCTTCAATTCCAAAGTACCCATGCTTTAAAATCTTTCTCATCATTTGCCATCTCCAAAATGATTAGATATTTTCGGCCTCTCTTATTCCAGTCTTTTCTTTATCTAATGCTCACAAACTTTCTACTTACAGACTTAAGGGCCATTCATGACTATTCAGAACTATTAGTTTTAATGCCAAAATTTGCACTTTAACTTAAGCAAGTCAACTTCCTTCCTGCATTTATCTCCCCTCTAAATCCTGAAATATTTAGATATGTCCCCTTTCATCCTTAATTTAACTGTAAAACCAGGCAGTCTCTGCTAATTCTTTCTCATAAGATTACCATCACAGGCCATCTCTGGACTGTTTTGGCTTCCTTGTCCCACACAGCTCTGCAAAGCAGAGATATGGACCAGCATAAATAGTCCCTACATTTTTTCATAAAACATATATATAAAATAAATACATATTTATTTATATGTATATATACCTATATGCCTTTTGCCTGGAATTATTTTTGGTCAACTTACAAGCTCATTACTTTGTCCTATTCTTTGCTTGATCATTTTGGAACAAACACTTTGCAAATCCAAAAGATTCCCATGTCACTTCTCTACTGTGCATTTAATTAGCCAGCTTAGCTTTTCTTCAAAAGGTATTACTGGAGTTCGGTATCTAGTCTTAACAAAATATTTAAGAACTGGGCATTTGATTACATAATTAAATCACCCACAATTAAATCAGATGGGAATAAAACAACAATGGAATGAAAATTTCTTTTTAAGTACCTTACTTTCATAAGGCTCACTCCAAAAATTCTTTATAGTCCATCCTTTGAAGGCATGGCTGCTGAAGACCAGAAACTTCAAATATGGGGCCATTTCTGTAACAGACTATTGCCATAGTGTCAAGGTTCTTCACAGACCATAGCAAGTTTCTCACAAGTCAGTCTGAGGCTGTAATATCAAATTTTATGGAAAATATACTACAAGCAACATGGTTGGGGCATTTTGAGATACCCATAACTAATTCAAAGTCCAATCATGACTGAAACACTATAGCTTAGGAACTTCTGAACTACCCATTTGATGTGATATGTTGGTTACTATCTTCAAAACTTACAATATCTTCCTGTCTCTTTCTTCTCACATCCTTTTTTGTTCATGCATGTGGCAATAGCAAGCTTCTGAGCCAAACCCTGACCCTTGCTCAAGTCTAAGTCACACAGGAATGCAAACAAGAATTTTCAAACACAGATTCGTAATAGCCACTACTAGAACAGGAACTAGTATTTATCATGAGATGATTTTATCATACTGTTGCTATATATGCTGCCAATTAACAATTAGCAATATTTAAGCAGTATTTTAATAACATGAATGATTAGCGATAGAGTGGGTAAATTTTATTATCTGTATTTCACAATCAGGTCAGTGCTCAAACAGGATGCCAAGGTGCTCTCAGATTATGCTAAAAGACATTGGCAGGACCACATTATGGCTGACAGGATGGACTACAACATCAGTGACCCAGTTGTTGACTACAACTACATGACCCAGGGTAAGGTTTAAGTGCGGCCCAAAATAGCAGTCCTGCTTTAGATTGACCAACATTGTCTCCTGCTAAGACCAACTCATTAAAAGGAGGCTCTGGCATGCAGCATAGTGACAAAGCTGTGCTGGCTTCAATGCCTGCATCTCTGCAAGGAGCCAAGCAAACTCACCTCCTGCCTGAAGAACTGTCTCTGCTTCTATGTGATCAGCTATGCAATTCTGCTTGATGATTTCTCAAGAAAGATGAAGCCTTCTTTCTGCCTAGGTGCCATCCTCATTAAAAATGCTATTGCAACCTGCTTCAAATACTTATGTGGAAGGTGCCCTTTTCACTTCTTTTTGCTTCTCAATGAATAAGCTAATAAGTTTCCACAAGTAGTGCAAACTGCTTTACCCTTGCCTTTCACTTCTGTGTTGTTAGGTGAGAAAAGCTCTAGAGCATTCTGCCTTCTCATTCACTTTGATTATTTACAGCCTCACTCTTACCTTCACTGCTATAATTGCTTACGAGTTACACAAAATCAGTCACTTGCCTTTATTCATACTGAATAGCCCCATAGACTACAGTGAAGGCATGCAGAATGCAGCATACTCCACTTTATGGCACCCATGAATCTCACCCAACTGAAGAACTTTAACAAGTGAAGTGATTCAGAATAACTTCCATATTCTCTACAAAACAGGACATGGCTTCTACCTCACCCTACCTCACACCTTCTGTCTCTAAAGTTAACCGAAGACCCCAATTCTATCCCCCAGTACTGGCATAGCTGTGAAACTTGGGTAAGCTGCGCAATAAAATTTAGCTTGCAAGCAAAGTTTAAAAACCAAACCAAACCAACCAACCAACCAACCAAAACCCACAAAAATGTAGAGAACTATTCAAGAAAACCCATCAGAATGCAGTCAAATCCTTGAACTCCAGCCTCAGTTCAGACTTCTATTACAAACCCATAAACAAGTCATCTTAAAACTAAACTGAGGCCAAATAAATTTGCAACTCAAACACCTTGTTTTCAGTTTAGCAATATTTTCTGTCCCCTCTCTTCTTCTATTTCAAATTTGACCAACGAAGAGTTTATTTGCAGAGGGATGCACTTATATTGAGAATGCAAACTACAGTGAACCACAGACAATAAAATCAGTCAAAATTATTGCATGAAATTGCAGTTACCTTATAGGAGACAAAAAAGTCCTCTCTGAGTTCTAAACTTTTCTTAGATGAGTTTGTATGATTTCTACCTACAAAAACAGTGATGTGAAAGCTGTTGGATACAGAAGTAGCAAAATAACTATAATTCAGCATGGTCATGACAGAAAAGGATCTCTTCCCGAACTTCTGATACCGTAATCTACTATCTGAAGTATCAAGCCAGAAGAAAAGGTCACATCAAAGTGACAGCAGCAGCACTTATAGAAGAATAGCCTGATAAAGACTATTCAGCAATAGGCACAACACAGCCATTCCCCTACTCATCCTAACTTGGATTGTATCTTGATGTACAATCTCCTCTTTATTTCAGCTCTGCTGCACAGCCAACAGAAGGCATATTTCTTGTGTTATTCACAAGACTGAAAATAAGCACTGAACCTTAGAAAAATGTATTAATTGGTCAGATAAATACTTATTGACACCCTAGTGTGTTGGCTGCCTCCTCTATTGCAGGAGCTTTATTATCAGAGAATCACCTCATTCTCTCAGAACAAAAGAAATTTAGGTGTATGTTAAATTATTCTTTTACATATTATAGACAAACTATGCTTATATTGTGTTTCAGTTTTGCTGCCTGAGAGATTCTTCCCCACAAACACAAGCAGTTGGAATTTTCCCATTACTCATTTAATCTTTGCTCAGCTGCCATCATGGCACTTGGGACTGTTCAAAAGAGTTTTCAAAGCACTGCATCTGATATTTATGAACCTATAAACTGGTGCTCTTTGTTTGAAGCAGCTCAGGCTATTGGCAGGGGTTTTTTTTTTGGTTTTGATGGCAAACAAGTTCTGACTACATTTCAGGTTTGTTCAGAGTAAAACCATGGAATACTCAGGAAGACACTCCAAACAACTTCAGGGATGTCTATATTCTTATCAGCCTAGGATGTCTTAAACACCTACTGAGGAAGGGATGGATATGAACTTGTCCTCACTGTGCTCCTTATATGTATTCCGTTCTTCCAGCATTGTTAACAAAGAGCCATTTCCTGATATATGCATTTGGGGGGAAAGAACAAAGACCATAATGTATACATTTCATATTAGCTCAGCTGTGTCTGTGGAATGCAGACTAGAAAATTTCAGTAATGTTTTGGCAGCTACATATCATTCTAGCATCAGCAATGCAAACACATTGTAATATATGTAGTCAATTCTTGCTCACTCAAAGATCTTCTAAGCTAAAGAGAGGCAGAATCCTGGAAAATCCTAAATTTTTCTGCCTGATTTCCTACTGTTTCCTCTTTCTACATCATCCATCCTGGAGTGATGGAAGTAGAAATGCTGTACATCTTTCTGCTTATTTTTCCACTTTCCACTTTTCACACTGTAGAGTGGAAAAGCTCCCAGACTGTAGAGCACTACAAGTTATGCTTAATGACTCCTGGTGTCACAGTAAAGACTGAAGAAAGTTTCCTCAATATTGAGATGATGCTCCTCAGAGTTTTATTTTGCAAATAAGAGATTCACAATGTTCTACTTGCCAAGAAAAATACAAATAAGCTCCTCTTACTAAAGGACTTAGATGTCCTCCATCACCACAAACAACTATATGAGTAAAGTAATACCAGACGTGCTGGTTTTGGCTGGGGTAGAGTTAATTTTCTTCACAGTAGCTAGTATGGGGCTGTGTTTCGTTTTTGTGATAGAAAGTGTGATAACATGGGGATGTTTTAGCTATTGCTGGACAGTGCTTACACAGAGTTAAGGCCTTTTCTACTCTTCACCCTATCTCACCAGTGACGAGGCTGGGGGTGCACAAGGAGCCAGGAGGAAACATAGCAGGGACAGCTGGCCCCAAATTACTGAATGGATTTCCCATACCATATGGCATAAAGGTCAGTGTATAATCTGGGGGAAAAAGAAGGAAAGGGGTAATGTTCAGAGTGATGGTGTTTGTCTTCCCAAGTAACTGTTATGTGTGATGAGGCCCTGCTCTCCTGAAGATGGCTGAACACCTGTCTGCCATGGGAATTGGTGAATTAATTCCTTGCTTTGCTTTGCTCATGTGCATAGGTTTTGCTTTTCCTATTAAACTGTCTTTACCTCAACCAACGAGTTTCCTCACTTTTACTCTTCTGATTCTCTCCCCCATTCCATCAGGGTGTGGTGAGAAAGTAGCTGTTTGGGGCTAATACATGGCACCAGGGAATGTCCCTGACATGAAAACTGCCATTTTCCATGCCATTTGAATAATCTCTAGCACAGTTTTGACTAGAGCCAACTGCAGTCTCTCAAGTAATTCTCAGCAAAGATGGGGTAACACAAGCCAAGGACTTTTTCCAACAGGCAGTTTGCCACGCTGTTTAAGAGGGAAATTGTTTAACCTTAAGTCCATGACCAGACCATACCACTTGGCAGGACAGCTAAAAATACTCCCTGACACTGTTTCTAGCAAAAATGTAGTAACAGTCTCTAGGTGACTCTCAATACTTAATCTACTGAGCTTCAGTTTAAAGCGGGAGGAAGGGAATAAATATTGTTACAAACTGCACTTGACAAAGGCTCAAGGACAATAATGCTTACTTTCCCAATAGTATCTAGATAAGCAATTCTCATCACTTCAAGGATCAAGGTACGTCTAACTTTATTCACCAAGGGCATCCATGAGCAGAAAGGGATTTGAACTCACCGTAGCTTAGAATCTAAGCAAAAGGAACAAATTTTCTTCTTGTGGACAAAGCCTGCAAGCTAAGATTAATGCCAAAACTGACCCTGTAGTTGTGCCACCACTAAGCCACAGCAAATCTGATACTTAAGCAACTGCAGATATGACTAATCCATGCTATGACAGCTCTCTAAAGTACATATATTTTCCCTTTAGTTTAGGCTTTCTCTACTAATTATGAAGACAGTCTTCATGACTATTTTCATATATATATACCTTAATTTTAGAAAGTTAAAAATTATGTGAGAAGAATTTCACATTGAATCCATCTGTGCAACTAAAACCATGACTCAATAACAAGTGTACAGGGGGCAGGATATCTTAGGAAGGTTAGATTTAGATCTTTGGCTTAATACTTTATAGAACTTCTACCAAGAACTTTGATAAATCAAAGTGTAAGCTGCAATAATTTTACTAACAGTTTGGCACAATTTCTAATCCTTTTTTCCTGCTAATGGTAAATTTTAGGGACTTTTTTTTTCATTTTCATAGACTCAGTGACCTCCAGATAAATTACACTCCTTTTATAAAATGTTTTTCAGTTTCTTTCATTTCTCACAATCAAATGTAAGTGTACAACTGTAGTTAAAGGTTAAGAAGTCAAAAGGATTTATCATTGAAATGACACAGATAAAATCTGCTAAGGAACATCTGCTCTAAGAAATTTATTATCGCAATACTTCCTAAGCGTTCTCTTGATTATCTTGCAAAGATCTGCATACTAACAAATCTGCTGAATATCAATTTACACTGCATGTATACTTGCTTCTTTACATATCAGAAAAGCATAAATGCATGAAAATTTCATACACTGTCTACAAAACTCAATTCTAAAAGATTATCTCCAGTGCCACATGCTTTGTCATATTCTCCATATCAATTCTACATTTCCTGTTCTCTAGCTTGAAGCAAACAGTGGAGGCCAATTGTTTGCTCAGATACGTCTTGGATCCCCGAACAAATGAGAATGAATGCCTTGTTTTCTTTTGGTGAAAACTGCCATTCCTTTCAATGAAGGGATATAAATAAATATACATCAAATTATATAAGACGTTCACAAAGTAGACAGTCACAAGATGAATTTGTCTTTATTAAAGGCATAGCCTGAGTATAGTTGCCAAAAAAGTGAAAACTGTACCTCTGTTATAATGTATAGCATGACTCCTTTGAACTGAAGATAAAGGAAGACAAAGCAACAAAACCATGTCACTCTAAAGGATATAAAACCAGGGAAACCAGTGAGCCCTGGGTTTGTGTACAAGTTTTCTCTAAAGACAGAAATATTTCCTTTGCATTCCATTCTCCATATCAATACTGTTTTATTCCCAGAAAGCAGTAGTGTAGGTCACTTACAGAGAAATCACTCATTGCTAATGGCAAAACAAATCAACAATATATTTACTCAGCTAATGCACTTCTCTAGGGCACATTATACAGGAAAGCTTTTAAAAATCATTTGTTTGACTTATCATATTATAGTCTGAACTATTAGGAACTCTGAGTAGGAGGCCTTGTTTTAATGCAAGGGCTTTAAAGATACAGTTCAGATGTTCACAAGCGAAAGGAAGGAACCACTCTGCTGAAAAGTGGCTGTATTTATGGCAGATGAAAGATATTTGAGGAAAATAAAAATACTCCCAGTATCAGCTCCCAGAAGTTCTGCTGCAGACTTTGCTCATGACCCTGCTCTAAGAAGGGACAGTCCCAGACAGAGAGCAGACCTCCTGCTGGCTTTCTGGGCTGGTGTGACACAAAGCTGAGGTTTTCCTTGGGCGTTTGTGTGAACTTAAAAGAACTGCCAATTTGTGGGAAAGTGAAGGAGGCATTTCATGGTGTACAGTCTGTTCAAGCTCAATTTACCACTGGAAATATACCTATAGCACATCTGAACACAAGGAAGCATATCCTCACTCTTAGGGTGACCAAACAGTCACACGGGCTGCACCTGAAGTTTGTGGAGTCTCCAACCTTGTACCTGACCACACTGCAGCTGTGAAGCATGTTCCTGCATTTGCTAAACATGCAATGTATATGCAGGGATAGTTTACTGGGAAAGAATTCCAATTTTCTTTGGACAAAGCCTTCAGGATCCTCACCCAATATCAAAGACACAAACTGAAACCTCTTTCAGAGGAAATCCATCCAGTCAGAAATCATCTGCAAGTAATGTGAATTCAACTAATTGCAATATCATTTATAATTCTCTATATTTAAATGCAATCTGGTTTTAATAGTTTTTTACTATTGGTTTTAATCTGAATACCAGTTTCTGAATGTCACAGACTCATAGAATATGCTGAACTGGAAGGGACCCATCAAAAACATAGAGTCCCTGTACAGCATATCCCAAGAGTCACACTATGTGCCTGAGAACATTGTCCAAGTGCTTCTTGAACTCAGACAGACTTGCAGGTGTGACCACTTTCATGGGGAGCTTGTTCCAGTGCTCAACTATCTGCTGGGTGAAGAACCATTTTTCTGGTATCCAATCTAAACCCTTGACCCAGCTTCATGCCATTTCCATGAGTCCTGTCCTATGTCACAAGAGCAAAGATATTGGTAATTTGCCCCTCATAAGGATGTTGAAGACTGCAATAAGGTACCCTCTCAGTCTCCTGTTCTAGGTTGAACAAACCAAGCAATTTCAACTGCTCCTCATTAGGCTTCCCCTCCAGACCCTTCACCATCCTTGTGGCCCTCCTTTGAACACTCTCTTATTGCTTTCCCCAAAGCCTCTAAGCCACACTTAGCTTCTCAGGGAAGCTGGAGACAGTACATGCAAAGAAACAGTTTGTCATAGAACCACAGAATGGTTTGTATTGGATGGAACCTTAAAGATCATCTAGTTCCAAACCCCTTGCCAGGGCCAGGGTCACCTTCCACTAGATCAAGTTGCTCAAAGCTCCATCCAACCTGGCCTTGAACACCTCCAGGTATGGGGCATCCACAAATTCTCTGGGCAACCTGTTGCAGTGCCTCACCACTCCCACAGTAAAGAATTTCTTCCTAATACCTAATCTAAACCTACACTTTCAATTTAAAGCCATTCCCTCTTGTCCTGTCTCTACATGCCCTTGTAAAAACTTCCTCTCCAGCTTCCTTGTAGGTTCCCTTAAGATACTGGCAGGCTGCTATAAGGTCTCCCCAAAGACTTCTCCAAGGTGAACAGAGCCAATTCTCTCAGCCTGTCAAGCTATTTCTCCTGTTCCTACTACAGAATTATTTCCCTTTACAACACTTTATACTTCTGAAACTGAATTTGCACTAACAAGTCAGCACCAAAGGCTGACTACCAGATACTTGATTATTTGTGAGGAGTGTAAAACACAAAAGAAAGGTCTTCAATGCAAAATAAGTGTTGGGTCAGACAGAGGGCTATATATTGCCCAAAGGAATTACGCATTTTTCAGCCTATTGCTGTATTCTTTCTCTGTCAGACTAATTCACATTCACCATTTTAGTCTTAGATATTTTTTCAATGGTTGCTTTTATAATAATTATTTTACATCGATCAAAAAAACTAATGTAAATATATAAAAATAGCAGGGTAAGAGAGTAACTTTATGTCACCAAATAAAATCTTTGCTGTCTCAAAAGTGAAAAAAACCCCACCTTTTTGACTGTAGGTGTCAAGGTCAGAATTATATCTGGTTTACTTACTTATTTTCATCCTTTACATTGATAAGTACAAAAGACCACCTTCTGAATCAAAATAAATACAACGCTATTCATGTTCCAAAACAAAATGAAAGATAACAATTCTTTCTGCCAGAATTTCTCTTATTTGAACAAATATATCCTAAATATGTAATAATTTACAAGCTCTAGTGCAATTTTTGGTAAAGCTTTCTATTATGTGTTACTGATACAATTTTTCAAAATCTGCTTTGAATGGCTGAGAAATTATAACTCATCTAATTTTACATGATTATTGCTGGTCTACTTCCTGGAGATCCTCTAGAACTTTTGTTTTGGAAAGGCTGCAAGAGGGTAAGTGTATCACCATCTGCTTGCCCCATTCATATCTCTAGCATCCTAAATTGGCCAGCAGTGTACATGCAGAGCAGTCCAAACAGACCTTTAGTTTGACTCTTTACAGATGTTCTTATGTTCTCAGCATTTAAGATAATTGCTTTAGAGAAGGGAGTGTATGACTTTCCTAATAAGATTTGTGTTTCGTTTCAAAAAAACAGTGGCAGTGCCATTCTCTTTTTTAATCTGTTTTGCATTGCTTAGCACAATATTTTGCACTTCCAATATAAACAGATTGCCCTTTGATGTCAGAACTAATTCCTTGCATGTTGATGGAGCAGAATATCAGAGATGAAATCAATCATATGGCTCTGAGACAAGAATCCATCTGTACCATCATGTTAATTTGAGAACATATTTGGAGCCAAGATAAAATATAATACTGCATGGAGCTAAACATCAAGTTGATCAGCACAGACACAACTAACTGCCATTGAAGTACAAGAAAAATAAAATCAGTGAGCAAATTGAATCAAGTTGTCCCACAATATTTCTTCATAGTGCTACAAATATGTGTGGTTCATGTATAAGGGCACATATTAGTAAATTAATAAACTGGAAACATATTTTCAGACATAGCATGGTTGACTTTTAGTGCAAGTATTAAAGGATATTAGATTTTGGCACTGTTTCTTTGGGTCAGACAATGAAGCAACTCACCAACCTTGGCATAAAATAAGTCAAAACTAAAAAATTGCTCCTTGTGTCAGTTGGAATAAGGTGGACTAAGTTGACACGAACTGTTAGCATATGAACTTTAGTTAATCCTATAGGATAAGGGAGTAACTTATTCTAGGAATAGATGAGTACATTGAGTGCAAAGTACATGTCAAGCATTGTGACAGTGTCTTTGTGAAAAGCCTTTGAGAGGGGCTGACTGCAAGCACCAGCACCAGAGATTTCTTGAGGGTTGAAATTTGAGCAAATTTTTTTCTGCTGAATGCTATAACTATTGATGTCCAGAGTCACTCAAGAATGGAAAAGGACCTCATGGTCCTGTCCCCTGACCATGTACCACACAGCTGGAAGCACTACTTTGACTTCCTCCTGACTTCCCCATTGCATTGTCTTCGCCATGGGGCAGACAAGTCATATGATACTAACAATGGCTTATATATGTGATTAAAGTGTTTTGGCATCCAATTCATGCAGTTTCTGAATAGCCATTTTGGTCTTAAATCACAGTACTTCTTCCTCATCAGTTTTATCTAGAATCTCAGACAACATCTCAGGAAAAGGATTGTTAGCACACAAATGCCCTAATACGAAGATTAAACGTCATGAGTGACCTAGAATAGGTGTGTCCAACTATTCATGTTAATAAAGCTCTCATGAAGCTATGTGACTCCTATATGCTATAGTTCATCCGTGCCACTAAGCAAATACATATCCACCCTGTAATCAAACTGCAGGTGCCTGCCACCATTCCCATCTATTTTCAGGTATTGTGCAAAGTTACATGAACAATGTCTACTTTTATGTACCTGTCATTTTGCTGCAAAAGCACGTTTTCCACTATCATGAAAGAGACATGCCTCCATTCATATCATGGGGCATGCAAACAGCCTTAGGTGTTTGTTACATGTCTGAACTTGCAAAAGGCATGCCTTGTCAAGTACACATCCTAACATTCTGATTATGCTATGGATACACAACTGGTTATATAGTGGAAAGGGCTGGTTATACAAGGAAAGATGACAAGTCTCTGGAGAGAGAGGGTTACATGGAACAGGGATGGCTGAAACAAACTGTTTGAACTGGCACACATAGCCTGTGGTGCCCCATTCCATTACATATCTGACAGTCCTTTCTAATCCTGAACAAGCCTTGGTAAATCCTTCCAGAGACAGTTCCCATTGTCTGAAAAACACACTAATCCCAGAGTATCAAAGCCTTTTAAAGCCCAAAACAGTCTGTCCATGTCACACTTCAAGAGACCCTTAGCTAGGCAGATTCACTGCGATGAACAGGACTTTTGATACCCTGATATGGGGACTGCACTTAATAGCAAGGGAGAACCTTCTCCATAAAGTTGTCCTACAAGTTATGAGGCTGCCAGCACCAGAAACAAACCAGACTAACTCTATCAGTTCACAAAATAACTTCTATTAATACAGTTATGTGGCACAGTACTATAGGGTTTGCATCACCAGTGATAATGTTTAACTGCATGATTGTCCTTAACTAATAAACAAAAACCTGAAAACCAGAAACACTCTCTATAACACAGCACAGCTACCTAAGCCTTCATATAAAACTCAAGCAACTCCCCTCCAGAACAGAACAATTTGCAAAGGCTAGAACAAAATCTAAACATATTCATTAACTCATTAACACAAAGATAAAAAGAAAGAATATAGTCACTTCCCACTAACACACATTTTAACTCACTAACGAACTGCACCTTAAAGCAACGAGTTGGCGATAAAGTACAATGTAGGACAGCAACAACGAAAAGAGAATATAAAGTAAGATATATACCCTATAAGTTACAAGGTATAGGCAAGGTAAAATTAGTATCAAAGTAGCAAAGTACATTAGTAAATAAGGTGTCTATGGGGTAAAGGTGAAAGATAGTAATCTATAAGGCATAAGGTCTAAAGCATAAAACGTAAGGTAAGATCAAGGTAAAGAAAACTGAGTAAATGCTTGCTCACCCCTACAGTGTCTGAAGGAGTGGGAAGAGACAGGGCAGCTCATTAGTTACCCCACAGAAATGATGGAACATCTCCCCAGTTTTGTTCATGTCCAATCTCTTTTTATACCTTTTTTCTTAGGCAGTTTGAGTGACTATAGTCAATAATAACTTTTGGGGTGATAGACAGATGACATAGGCCTGAGGGTCAGCTTCCTGTGTTCCCTTAGGATGTTGCAAAGAAAGGCCATGCTATTTCCATAACACTCTATTCTTTGTTAATCCTATCAGTCTGTTGCTGGGAAGTCTCCTCATTTTGTTGTGGACTTTCAGGAAGCCACTGGGGTCTCTTTGTCCCTTTTTGTGTAACCCATTATCATCTGACAATAGATTTCTGTGACTGTCCCCTCCAGGTGCTGAGGTGTGTCCTGTCATTGATCAGGACAGTCATCAGGGCCTTAAATTGGTCTATCACCCTACAATGGCCTGTCTCATCCTTCATGCACCAGCAGCAGCACTGGATACAGAAGGAACACAATTAATGTTTCTTCTGCAAAGTCTTCTTATTTCTCTGTTGAAAACAGTGCAGTTCAGACATCAGCTGGTGAACCAGTGAGAGGACTCCCTCAGACCCCTACTTAGACTAGGATAAGCCTGGACTAGGCAGACAAGATGTGAGAAAAATCACAGCAGGGTGAATCTTAACAGAAGCTGACTTTTAATGAGTTGTTCAAATCCATAAAAGTGATGTCCTCCATCTGTTATAAAAAATGTGTAATATTCTTCATGTCACTTAACTGGTTTTGAGCACTGTGTGGGAGAACACAGAAAAAATATTAAACTAGGCTAGGAGTATTTCATAACATTTTGTGGCATCTCCTCTCAGTAAATTGCACTGTCTACTAAAGCTCTTCATACTCTTGCATTTTTATGCTGCATTCCTAAAAAGCCACAAAGAATGACACATGCCTTTGGGTCAAATTCATAATTGCTCAACAGTAATACCCATTCATACAGCTACTAGAGGAAATCACAGCAAGCTTTTCCACTGGTATTCTAAGTAATCTGCAGAAACTCGGAACTGGGGAAATAGGGATGGAGAGCTCAAGGTCAAATACAGGCAGCTGAAAAAGAAGGACCTATATCTCTTCACCAAAGAATCATCAGTTCAGAAATACAAATTTAAGTGTTAGCTGGAAGTTGTGATTCCTTGATTCTATTTAAGGAGGTACAGATAAAGAATCAGATCATTGAAATGTGTTTCAGATTAATTTTGTTCTGCTTTGGGCACTTGAGCTCAACTACTCCTTTTCCTCTTGCACCACATGTCCAAAGCTGTACTATCTGCATCTTACAGGCAGCTGAGAAGATCACTTTGGGTACGAGTAAAACCCACTTTGCAATCTTTTGGGTGGCCTGCCTACTGCCACAAGTGGATGGAGCACTGTTCATCCTCTGATATGCAATCAGCTCAACCTGAACAACATAAGAAATCATAAGAGTGGAAAAAAAAGTATTGTCTTCTGATAGGATCCAGTCTAAGCACAGTTCCTGAAGGTTAGGCAGAGGAAGACAGTACACTGCAGACACTTCTCTAGGTTCCTTCTACAGTCAAAGGACAATTCCTCTCTATAACTGCATGCCTATGGTGCAGGAAGAAGGGATGCCTCTTCCCACAGTGTCTGTTTTTGCATTGACCATTACTGCCTTATGCTAGGTACTCAACTTTTAAATATTTAAGTGACACTTTTCTTAGTCAATCTGTAAGGTCCCTCTTTCCAAGCTGCTCTAAAATGATTTTAAGGAGTGGAAACATGACACGGGGCTTTTACCACACAAATCTCTGAATATGTCTTTTGACCCTAACAGAGAACCTATGGACTGTTGGCCTCCTGCATCTCAAGTACCTAGCCAACAAATTATATGAAATTGTTGGATTTCATATAGTCATGAACTTACATAATTGTATGAGTATGTGTAAGCCTGGAGTTGAAGGAGAACCACATAAATGTGACGATCACATATTAGGTCTCTACTCTGCAATGTGGGTGCAATTTGGAAAATGGGAACATTGGCAGGTATTTGTAGAAGAAAAGGACTGCATTAATCTCCTTTGACATTTTCCATTTTTTAGAAAGTTATAAGAAAATGATTCCTTTGTTTTTTCTCTAGATGTGGGATAAAACTGTTATCTTCAGCATTGTTTAAAGACATGATATACAAGGAACATGTCAGCACAAGGAAGACAGTAGATGCAGAGCATAAACTGAGCATAAAAAGGCTGAAAATATTTTTCTGTGCCTCTTCCCACAAGTAAGCAAGGAAGAGATTATAAGTCACCCATTATAGGCTGCCAGCAGGTCAAAGTATTGCCAGCAGGTGCAAGGAGGTGATCCTTCCCCTCTACTCAGCACTGATGAGGCCACACTTGGAGTGCTGTGTCCAGTTCTGGGCTCCCCAGTACAAAAGAGACACAGACACACTGCAAACAGTCCAGAGAGGCACTGCTAAGATGATGAAGGCACTGGAGTATCCCTCCTATAATGAAAGCTGAGATTGATGGAGCTGTTCAGCCTGAAGAAGAGAATGGTCAGGGGGATCTTATCAATTTATATAAATAACTGAAGGGAGGGTGCAAAGAAGACAGAGTCAGGTTCTTTCCACTGGTGCCTAGTGACAGGAACACAGAAAGTTCCCTCTGAACATCTGAAACACTTTTTTACTATGAGGGTGTCTGGTTACTGGAACAGGTTGCTCAGAGAGGTTGTGGAGTCTCCATCTTTGGAGATACTCAAAAGCCACCTGGACATGGTCCTGGGCAATTCTCTGTAAGTGGCTCTGCTTGAGCATAGCATGTGGACCAGACGGGCTCCAAAGGTCCCTTCCAAATTCAAGAATTCTGTGATTCTGCCACAAATAAGGAAGAAAAGTGCATTTGAAAAATCTTAGCTTGGTGGAGCAAGTTGGAAATAATTTAACTGCAATCAATGAACCACATGGGAAAAAAGGACCAGAACTGGGATGTAGGTTGTTGCTAGACTGGTAGCCAAGTTGAAAACAAAATTTTGTAAAACTGCTTGCTTATATTTGTAAGATATTTGCATGTTTTCAAGTCTATATTTCAAGATATCACTAATGCATAAAATTGGTTTCTTCCTCTATTATCAGTGACAGTGTTGAAAGATGGCAGATTTTTCATCCCACCAACAAAAATGCAGAATCTTCTCTAGTGCTGTTTATCTCCTGTTTATTTAATAACAAAGGTGTTTCTTTGTATGATAAGGAGTTGAACTTCACTAGAACTAGAAACTGTACACATCTGAGCTAATAGATCAATCTTTTCTGCACAGCAGCTGTGTAGTCATCACTACTTCTGCATCACTCCAAGACTGACTGAGCTGCCCGGAGACCACTGAAATCCCTAGAGGACAGGTGAGGTATTTAGCCTATGCACTGAGACAAGGATTAAGTCCCAAATGCTGATTTTTTTTTTCCTTGACTTCTAACTAGGCTTCTTTGACATTCTGTGTCTGGAAAATTTGAATAAACATCTTTTCTGTAGGAGCTACATCCGCTCTGCACATCTGACAGCACAGAGTTTTACTGCAAATGTTTCCATCTCCTTTTAAAAACAGGTCATTTGTCTAGTTGAATCAGACTTATATAAGACACAGCTTACCAGGATAGCAAATGTGCATTAGCACTCTTTTATTAATGAGTTCTACACAACAGTACTTGACAATTCTTTCTGCTCTTCTCCCAGGGAACTGAAAAGAGGCAAGAGGTTTAAAGCAACTTCCTAATCAAGTTTCACCTCATTAATAGTGGGGTCTTTTATAGCTTTTATAGTGAGACTGTTTAAAAAGTACACTTTAATTAACTCTAGTTCATTTTTGCTTACTTTTCTCTTAATTTGATTTAGAACAAAGACCATGTGAGCTGATACTCACAAACAGGAAGTTTCTTTTATGACAACTTTTTAAACAAATAAGATTTAATCTTTTTGCTTCAAAAAATGAACGTCTTTCTAGTAATATTTTTCATTATGTGGGTATTTACATAAAATCTAAACATTTTTACATAGCATTATTTACATACAGATGTATTAGCCAGTCACATTTTAGTAATGAAATATACACCAAGACACATGGACAGGAACAGCAACCTAGAAAATGTAAATACTAGAATATATTATTAGGAATCAGAAATAAGTAATTAAATACATTTTTTTAAATAAAATCTCAGACTTTGAGTGAGAAATGGAAGTACATTTTAGCTCTGTGGGTAAAAATTTACCAGCCTTATTAATGAACATTTTATGTATAAAATACTTTTGCGTTGAAAAAAGCATTTAAACAGGGGTTCAAAACCAAGACATGACAGACTAATGTGACAGAAATTATTCCTATAATAAAGGAAGATAGGAAAGGAGGGTCCTATGATAAAGTCTAGCAATATGTCAAGCCACAGCTAAGAACTGACTATTCCTGAAAAAAATTAAATGGAGAGGAAATCACAGAAATCAAGAAAGTGATAGAACGTCAAATAGGTTAAGGTAGACAGCATAGTCTGCTCAAGAGAATTTGCACTGGCCAAACACCTTGTATGCAAACAACTAAACGTGCAAGCATTAGTGGAAGAATGCAGCAGCTGACCATGCTCTGGCTGTGGGCAGACTGGACTAGATTACATGAAAATTCCTCTCAGCCTGAGCTGTCCTATGATCTAGATAGAAATTCATGTTAATGATGGCTACCCAAAACCAAAGTATTTGTGAAAAGATGACTGATAAATAAAATTGTAAATCTCTTTATTATATAGTCCCTTTCAATCCATTTGATCAACCCATTTTGCAATTAGAAGGATAAAATATGAGGAGCTAGAAGCTTGTACTTTCAATAGTATAATCTGGACAATAGTAAGATTTGGTTAACTCAAGGCCTACCTCTGCTAAAAGTATTGGTCCCTCAGCATCCCTGATGCCAGCACTCTTCTTTCACTGTCTCCTTCCAGCACCTTCGAGCTGTGCCGCCTCCTGCTCTTTGCATAGCTCTGAAATTCACCCCCTCTTCTTCAGAGGTAATAGCAACTTAAGCAGAAATTTGGGTATAAACAACATTTGGGTATATTTACTTCATTTGTCACCCTTCACTATGGCTCTGCTGCAATGTAAGGACATAATTAGTTTCTCTGGACTGCAAAACTGGACTAAAAGGCTGATGAAACAATTATTCTAAGACACAATTCTTCAAACTGTAGTTCTAAATACTTGTTTGTATTAGACAGACATCGACACCTTTATTTGCTGGTAGCTACTAAGGAAGGCTCTTGATGAGTCTGTGCCACTGGTCACTTCTTTTCCTGAACTAGGTGAACTGAGATGCTGCTATCTTGTCTGTAATGGAAGAAGAGTAGGTGGAATGAGACATTTCAAGGTGTTTACACAGAGACACAAGAGCCTAAAGAGGGGACTGAACTTTAAATCTGTTGTATTTTATAAAACACTGTCTTTTAGCAAACTGGTTACTATTCATATACACACAGCTGTTTGAGAAACCTATCTTATAATCAGTGCACTATATCTTACTCCTCTTTCACTGAGGGAGAGAATTTGGAAGGAAGAAAATACAGAGGAACATAGAAAACAACCTATTTTTCCTTTGAAAATCTCTTTTATCCAAAACCCTCCACGGAAATTCTTGAATTAAAACGCATTTCCCCCCTTTTTCTATATTGACCATTAAATTGAGACATATCCCCAAGAGAGAAGCAAGGACAACAACTGCAGGAGAGGAAGAGACTTTTCAAGAAAAGCTGGAGGTTATTCTTGTAATAAATGCTTCTTTTTAACATATTTTCTTTTTAATCAATAAGACATTACTTTAAATGGATAGTTTCCATTAAAAGGAAATTCAAATATTATATATTTGCTCTTTAACGGTGAAGCCGGGATCAACCTTCTTTTCTGTCATTGAAAGAATTGAATTGGCTCATATGAAATGGCTTCTCTAAGAATGCAGGGACATCTTCAGTGAGGATACCAGGAATATAGCTTTCTTATACAACCAGCGCACACCCCAAGGGCACTACCCTCTGTAATAATCTAAACTGTATTGAAATCAGTCCCAGTCAGAATCAGATCAATATCTGAATTCACTCAAAAAGATCAAGTGTTACTCTAAGAGAAAGCATGAAACAGTTGTGGTTTTGGGTTCCCTTCCCACTCCATAAAGGAACTCTGACATGATGCTAGCCCTAAGCATGTAATAAATGTTCTTTCACCCAGTCCAGTATGGCTGCCTTTTACTCAGGATAGCCCCGTGAAAGACATAGTACTATAGTGGGAGGCAGATAAGGGTCACTCTATTTTTCTGAGGATTTTGATATTTCCAAACAAGGTTTCTACCAACTACCATTCAGCATTTAAAAATTCTGAGTGCTGTATTCCTGCCTTTTAGACACTTTTGCAGCCAGGGAGCCAGGATGATTTTAGGGACCCCTACAAGTGCAGCCAGCCCCCAGGATGCTGAGTACCTGGGGAAAAAATTCAATCACAGAAATCAGGAAGGTCTAGACAGGATTTCACAACTAAATTTGTTTCCTTCAATCTCTAGCAAAACCAAGTCTCTGAAATACTCTAATTTGACTATATGATTTGGGTAAGTATTTCAGCTGAATCTATCTGGCCAGTTTTCATCAGAACCTTCTAAAAAGACCCATAAAGAACTGGTGTTAGTCCTGTCCCCTCAATGTCTAGGCAATCTGATTCCATCTCTGAGGAACTCAAAGAACCAGACTCAGAAAGGTAGTGAGTTTCATTAAAGTTCCATTTTCTAGTAAACAGATACAAGATTTGCTTTTCATTGTTTCTAACAAGTGAAATAGGGAATAAATGTTCTTCCCCTGTAGCTACAGAAATTTGAAACAAGTCCAAACAGCTTCTATATTGAATTTATACAAGCAGCAGCTCTAAGCTCATAAAAATATATCACTGTGAAGCCTACAAATATGGCTTCATTTTATTACTCTTACAACGATAATTTGGAGCAATAAATATTTTACACTGAACTTGTATTCTGTCCGCAACACAGGTCATCTAATTTCTTTGGACTTCACTCTGTATCTGGAATTCAAGTTTCAAAACCTAGTTGGTCTGTGCCTGGAAATTCTAATGGCATTAGTAGCAGTCAGTTACGTGCAACAAAGACAAACACAGACCAACCCACGTTACACATGACTGGCATTTGATGAAAGCCTGGGTCACACTTTCTTTTTCTCTGTTAAACGTACTTTTCTCTGCAAGGTCAGTTGATTTCCATGGAGCCACTTGCAAACTTAAGCAACACTTTGAATCACAGTGGCAGAGTTGAGCCTTAAGGGTTAGAGGCCACCACAATAAAAAAAAAACAACAACCAAGTCTTTTAAAAGCAACAGTGCCCTTAAAGGAACACAGTTATGCTGTATATCTTCTGGTAGGTGAAAGCATTCAACCTTGAACACTGTGTCTAATAAAGGCTACAAAGCATCTGTGTGTCAGGGCATGTTCTTTCATTTAAGGTAACCATAACCCTACTGTAGCACTTTAAACATTTTTTAGCTTTAAGAGCAATCACAGCTTGTTTTAGGCTTCTGGTCCATTTAGTGATGTTACATTCTGTTTGAAATAATGAAAGACTCCACAGTCACAAGGAATTTTTCCTGTAGCATAAATCTGGGGGACAGATGACCACACAGTGGGTCCCAGTGTTGTCCCTAAGCAGGTACATTGTCTACAAAAAGGATGGCTCCAAACCGTCCCATTACTCCCTAGTGCTTCTGAAAACACACAGTATGATTCACCTCCTGCTGATTGTGTGGAAGAAAAGTGGGCCACAGCCTCACCTACCTTTAATCCCTCTAAAGCCAGCAGACATCCCAGACTGCTGCAATGCTATCAGGCTCTGTCCAAGAGCGAGCTGTATATGGCACACATTTTGATTCTCTATTCCTTGCCCATGTCACACACTAAAGCCTGGGTGAAGTCTAGCCCTCAACAATGTACTGCAGTACTAGAAGAAACATGTGTGTATTTATTACCTCGTGCATTTTTGCATTTAAGTTGAAGAGTATAAATTCAACAGAAAGCCTTTCCTTCCAACTAAGCAAGAAAGCCAGTAAACTTCAATTAGAGTATATACATTAGTTCTCGCCTATTACTATTAAGTTCTCACAGACCATGTAGCACTGGCACAACAGGGATTTGCTTCTAATGAAAGCAATAATGAAACACAAACATACACAAAAAAAATCTGGTATGATATAGTCCATCAGATGGCAGGTACAGAAAAACAAAGGGAGGCAGAATGAATGCAGAATATTTCTCTCAATCACAGTAATGCCCTTTAAAAACTGAGATGGAAACTGTCATTCTGAAGAGCATGAATATCTTTCTCTTAAAATAACCTCAGGCCAGTCATTCCTAATTTAGAGTAGCCAGAAGACTGAGCAACGAACTAACTTGTCTAATGGAGACCTTCCAGCTATTTCCTTACATTTGTACATGGCTGTGAGTAGAAAAAAAATATTCCAGCTCTAAGGCTAAAGGTATAACAAACCTAAATAACACAAAAGGCTTTTTGACATTGAGGGATGTCTGAAATTACAAGTCTGGAAGCATCATAATGCTTGAATGGGAAGGCAACTCCAGTAGGTTTTTTATCCTGCCTCCTTTCTTCATCTTCAGGTTTATTTTCTGGATTTGAAACTGTACAAGAAGGCTGAGATGCATGGATTGCTGTCACCTGCCCTGAGTGAGAGCGTCTGTGTGCTGCAAGCAACTTCCAGTGGATATAATAGCATTTGACTTTTCCCTCTCACTTCAAGTGGCTAGGTACCACTAAAAAGAGAGGTCCTAACCTTTTCTCGCCATCTCTCAGCCACACACTCTTGTGATGGGGCAAAGTCTTCCCCAGGGCAGTTCACAAGAAACCAACAGGAAATTATTCTCTGTGCTGGTAGTTTTCTCCAAAGCAAAGTCAGCTGCCAGTGAATGAGTCCAGCAGAAGAAAGGTGAGGATGGGGAAAGAAATCTTCCTGACTTTTCAGCACCTGCAAGCTCTGCTGCCCTTGCAAAGCTGCCAACCTTAGGATGTCACCCTGAACAGAAGGGTGGAAAATCCTGTGCAGCTGCAACTTCTCGACTCATCTCTGCCTCTTGCCCAGAGTTCTTGTCACTGACACAGCTGTTTGGGAAAATTACACTGCAACAATTATCACTTTGTACTTAACTCCTTCTCTTTATATAGCAATTCCTTACCTGAAAGAGGTACTCTACATTCTCAGAGAAAGAGTCTTAATTGCTTGCAAAGCCATAACAAGTCTGACACATCTTCTGGAACTTGGATCTCATCCATTGTCAACTTACTACTAATCTTTTTCTTCCTTCACTTTGTCAAACCCAGCATTCTTCAGATCACGTAAAAGCAATCATTCTGAATCTTGCATCACCAAGTAATAAGCTCTGTTTCTTACTACAAACAGCACCACAGTTACGGAAAGGAAAACTCTTAAATGTTTATACTGAACTACAGAATTTTGACAGGCCTCTTTCTTATGCAGTACAAACTTCAGTGCACAGCTCCTGGAGTTTAAAGTCCCAACTTGAGAATGTTTGCCTAACGAAAATAAATTAGAAGGTCATGGCAATACTGCATGCTTCACAGAGATCATTTCAAATAAAAATCTAAACTGAGCTGTCTTCAAGCTAATCCCTTATTTATTTCTCTGGAAAAGTTCAATCTTATCACTTAATTATCATTTATCTTCTCTTTGCTGCGCACTTCACTTCCACCTAGCTTTCATAAGTTCACCTATGCAGCAAGCTCCCACTCATTCTTTGTAGTTAAATCATCCCTGATAATATTTTAGGAGATTAGGCTTTTTAGATTTTCCTTGCACCTCCTTCAGTATTGTACCTCGACCAGTCTGGTCCCTCTCACACAGTTTCTTTCCATCTGCTACATTTTGGTTCTTTTCCCTGCATTTTATAGCTTAATCTAAGATGTGAGCTTAATTTTAAAAACGCTGGACCATAGAGAGAATATGTGGTAAAGGTGACTTCCAGCCTGGACCACAATATTACATCTCCTCAAAATCACCATTATTCTAGTCACTATCACTGCCTCTAAGAAGTAGAGCTGGTTGTCAACAGCACTAGACATTTGACAGAAGCAAACTCAGCTTTCAAAATGCAAACTTACTGTCTAATTCCCAGTTTGTTTCCCTGTTTCAGCTTTGCCTTCTACCACAAACAACCAACCTGTTCTTTTCAACCTCAAGGATGGCTCTTCTCTGAACAGCCCTGACAGCCTTCTCCTCCAGACAGGAACTTTTTCCAGACCAGAGGCACAGCCTCTTCTTATCAAAATGGTGCGTTACTCATGTCTTTACACTCTTAAGTTAGAACCATCTTCTTTACTTTTGAGACCTGAAGTAACTTACCTTTTATTTCCTGAATTTAAAATAACATTACAATATATACCTATTTAATTGTATTTTAAAATTCAACACCTGAATTCCCTTAGCCAGCTGGATTACACCACTAATTCCTTCTTGATTTCCCTAGAGTATTTCCTGGTGACAAAAGTCTGTGAGTTGGAAATGCCCTGAATTGCTTAAGTTGTATCTGCATTACTTCAACCTCACAAATGTAGATTTTGTTGTGTAACAGGCAGCTCCAACACAGACCACACAGAGAAAGCTCCAAGTATTTCCTCAATTAAGAAATTTTCATGTCTTTGCTCTTTCAGCTACCTTCTACTTCTGCATTTCTAATACACCTACTGTGAGAAACAGTGCAGTGGTGGCAGTGTTTGAAAGTTTCCAAACCCCACTGATGTTTATGGCAGCATGGAATGAATGCTCTCTAGTAAAGCCCACCTCCAGTGCTGGATGAGAGGCACTGTGGTTCATCCTGGGAGCCACAGGTGAGTCACCACCTTCTCTCTCCTCCTGTGCAGGCATCCCACCTCTGCTGTCTTCCTGTCATGAACATGGGCCCTGTCTCTAGGCCAGTCCACAAATTCAACCCTGGCTCTGAATCATTTGCCATTTCCTCCAGGAGAGTTTTTACCTCTGAGCAGGCTCCCATTTAATTTACTGTATGGGCAGAACACCCCTCCCTTTGCACATATGGCACATGTCAATCATCCAGGATATGCTGGAACTTCAGTAAAATCAGACATCCCATTTTTCACATCCCCATTTTTGGACTAACTAGGGAAACATAAATAAGTATTGGCAATGTTGCATTGACCATTTTAGTTTCCTTTCTCATTCTTTTGGCTTTAAGAATTCTCATTTCCTTTTTCTAAATTAGTCATTACTCAATTAGTCAAAAAAAAAAATACAGCATGTGTCGACTTAGTGTCACTCTTTCTTAACACTTTTCCCACAGCTGAAGAGTTACTTGATAAAGACAAGTATGCAGGCAAAATGGACCTATACTCTCATAAGGCATTAGACTTAGTAGCTCAGAACATTTGCATTTAAAAAATAAGGATTACATGACAATGAAATGTACTTGAAATAGCTTAAGAATTGAGTAACTGGTATATTTTGAAACCTTATTGGCAATGGGGATTCATTATCAAAGCATTTTGAAAATGCTTCCATTGTGAATATTAAGCATCAGTATTGCACTCACTGATGAAGACTTGTGAAAAGTGAAGAAAAGTAATTAAGTTTAAACTTTGTTGAGCCTTTCTTTGAGGCACTGCAAGATCACTTTGTTTAGCTTATTAAAAGAAAACAAAAAACAAAACAAAAAGAATACTGAGAAGTGACCTAATTAGAATAAGAAAGTATGTTTTTGGACAAAACATATCTTTAATCTACCTGAGAAGGTGATAATATAAAGCAATGACTTGGAGCTACACTTAGATACCTTCAGATTAAAAGGCACACGTATGTTTTCTGTTATTGTTTTGGCACAAAAGGTCATGATTGGAACAAAATACCTAAAAAAATGGCAAATTTTCCACCTTTTGATTCTACCAAGATTAGATACTAAACATGAAATGAGTATTATGGCATCCGACCTAGAGATCACATGGAAGAAACAGTGATCCTTTATGACTGAATTGTGTGGGTCTATAGAAGTTGAACAACATCTAAGCTTTTTGATTTTAACCTGTTTGCAAGAAAATTAAAACCCACTGTCATGCCATAAATAGCAGGGTTAAACAGTAAAGCTAGTTGCAAATGAATGTATTTCTCTACTAGACTTCCAGGTTTATAATAAAACATACAGGAAGGTATTAAAATAAAAAGTAAACTGACAGTATTACTGTTATATTTTTTTTTAGTAAACACTTGTGTAATGTTCTATTTCTATCTTTAAAAATTAAAAATAAAGCATTTGCACATATCTATTGGTGTTAAAGCAATTACATTGAAATGATATAGTACACTTAAATACAGGAAACATCTTAAATATGGAAAATTATAAAATAAGATACATTTATAGTTATACCATCCTATTTTTCCTTAACTAGTTGCATTTGTTTCTTGAAAGCCTTTGACAAGATTCTATTTAGATACTCCTTTTAAAACATAATTGAGTACTTTTCATTCCTTGGTTGTTCTCTTACATATTTATTTTACTAATTAATTTGACTATACAAAAGTATGCCTATTCGAGGCTGGAGGCAGACAAACAGTTGTAAACTAAATAACTCCACACACACACACCTACTTCCTGTAATCCATTTGAAATTGCTGGTGATACTTAAATAAACATAGCATTTTGTTCTGCTTCCCTCAATAGAAGTCATGATTAGAAAACAAAGCTCCATAATTGATTGCTTCAGCTCCTGTTATAATACCAGTGCAGGCCAAGGCTGAAGGAAAAGGATTTAAGATAATATACAGTCGGAACATTTTTGCATAGCATTAGTGCACTAAGCTGTTTTTAAGTGCAGTAAGCATGACCTGACATTTCCACAGCCCTGCACTCAAGGAGTGAGTAAGTCACAGGCAATGGTCAAAGAAGATGCACCCCTGCTGAGGAAGTCAAAGAAGGTGTACCCACCTCACAAACAATGCTGGTAAAATAGCAACAACAGATGAGGAGAAGGCTGAGGTGCTCAACCATTTTTTTGCCTCAGTCTTCAAAGGAAACTGCTCCTTCCACACTTCTCAAGTGGATGGACAGCAAGATAGGGACTGGGGGAGCAAAGTGCTTTCCACTGTAAGTACAGATCAGGTTCATGACCACCTGAAGAACCTGACCATACACAACTCTCTGGAACCTGATAAGATGCATGCCAGAGTCCTGAAGGAATTGGATGATGTAGTTGCCAACCTACTCTCCATAAAGGTTGTGGCATCCAGGTGAAGTCCCAGCTGACTGGAAGAGAGAAAATATTGTACCCATCTTTAAAAAGGGTAAAAAGGAGAACCCCAGGAACTACCAACCTGTCAACCTCACCTCTGTGCCTGGGAATATTGTGGAACAGTTCCTCCTGGAAGTGTGCTAAGGCACAGTGAGAACAGAGAGATGATTCAAAACAGTCAGCATGCCTTCACTACGACCAAGTCCTGCCTGACCAACCCAGTGGCCTTCTATGATGGAATGACTGCATCAATGGACAAGGGAAGGGTTACAGGTGTCATTTATCTGGACTTCTGTAAAGCCTTTGACATGGACCACCACAATATCCTTCTTTCTAAATTGCAGGGACATGGATTCAGTAGGTGGACTGTTTGGTGGATAAGGAACTGGTTGGACAGTCACATCCAGAGCATAGTGGTCAATGGCTCAGGGTCCCAATGAAAATCAGTGATAAGTGGTGTCCCTCAGGGGTCTGTATAGTGACCAGTGTTATTTAATATCTTCATTAATGGCACAGATGAAGTGTTAGTGACATGATAGTCATGTTTGCAGATGACCTGCAGATGCAGGTGTCGCAAGCTGAGTGATGTGGTTGACACAGCTGAAGGATGAGATGCCATCCAGAGGGACATGAACAAGCTCGAGAAGTGGGCCCGTGGGAATCGCACAATGTTTAACAAGACCCGGGTCAAGGCAACCTCCAGTATCAATACAGGCTGGGGAATGAAGAGATCAAGAGCAGCCCTGGCGAGAAGGACTTGGGGGTGCTGATGGATGAGAGACTGGACATGAGCCAGCAATGTGCACTCTCAGCCCAGAAAGCCAACCATAATTAGGGGTTGTATTAAAAGCAGCATGGCCAGCAGGTCAAGAGAGGTGATTCTGTCTCTCTACTCCACTCTGGTGAGACCCTATCTAAAGTACTGTGTCCAGCTCTGGAGTATCCAGCGCATGGACCTGTTGCAGGAAGTCCTTAGGAGGTTCACCACAATGATTAGGGGATTGGAGCACCTTCCCTATGAGAAAAGGCTGTGAGAATTAGGTTTGTTCACCCTGAAAAAGAGGTGGCTTTGGGGTGGCCTAATTGAGGCCTTCTAGGACCTAAAGGGAGCCTATTAAAGGAAAGATGGAGAGACTATTTACAGGAGTGAGTAGTGAGAGGACAAGAGGGGATGGTTTCAAACTGAACAAGAGTGGGTTCAGGTTAGATATCAGGAAGAAACTCTTTACTGTGAGGCACTGGAACAGATTTACCAGAGAAGTTGTGGATGCCCCATTCTTGTAGGTGTTCAAGGCCAGGTTGAATGGGGCTCTGAGCAGCCTGGTTTAGCAAATGTTGTCCTTGACCACGCCAGGGGTATTTGAACTAAATGGTCTTTAAGTTTCCTTCCAACCCAAGCCATTCTTTGATTCCATGATTTTATGACAGTATCCTGCAGACCTCCTATTAGTCCACTTTCAGCAGGAATATTAACCAATGTCCTGTCAAAGATTGGAGCGGTGATTTAAGCCTTTCTCATTCACTGCTTATTTAAAGAAACCCTTCTAAGTTGTTTAGATCCAGCTCATGCCAACCTCCCAGTCCTCACATGGCAGACACAGCAACAATTTTTAGTAGAAGGATGGAAAAAAATCTGGCTGGTGTACTCGTACAGTGAGAGCCTAGTCCTGCAATGCTTGTGCAAACAGCTCTACCAGCACAGATGGAAACTGAAACACCAAACCCTAAATCAGTTTAAGCATGTGCCATTGGAGAACAGCAGTTCTTTAAGCAAGCTCATGAGCAAGCAACTATTCTTTTCAAGCAAAGCTACAGAAGTAAAAATTGAGAAAAGAAGTAAAAGTTTGAAACAGAAGTTATGTCTTTAGGCAAACAACACTAAGACCTGTGTACAACCAGTGATAATTGATCTCCTTTGGGAACACCCCCACCTCTGTCAGATCTGTCAGACTGCATGGAACTGATAAAAATCAATTGAGAAATTAATTCCCCACCACCCTTTTTTTTTTCTTTTGAGTTTTTTGGGCCTGCATTTTACTCACAGTAAACTTCAAGAGTTTGGCTGTTGAAAGAATGGATGCAGTATGTTAATGCTCGTTTTAATGCATTTTTTCTTGAAAAAACCCCACGTTTCAGTTCATTGTAAATACAGACTTATTTCAATAAATTAACCCCAGAAGGCCTTTTCCTCCCTGCTCTTAGAAAGCAGCATTTCTGTCATTCTAGATATCCCTCCTAAATTCATCTGGTTGAACAGAAAGCATTTCAGAGGAAATGAAAAAAAAATAAATAAAAATCAGAGCCACCTTGTAGAGTCCCGAGAAACTAAACAAGAAGTAGGAGAAGTGAATACACGCGCCATCAGTCTGCTATTCATGTGACCTCGCATGAGTGTTATTTTTGTAGGCACAGGAAGCAGGCAAGCGAAGGAGTTGGACTCCTTGATCGTTGTGGGTCCCTTCCAACTCAGGATATTCTACGATGATACAGGGGGTGAGGAGCGACGTGCTTTCTGCGGACAGCCGTTTGTTTCCGCAGGCCCGTACGCACATGCCGCCGGCACACAGGTGTGTGTGCACAGAGGCACACACATAGCCGTGTGCCTGCCCGCGGCGGGGCGGGCGGGCCGTGGCGGTGACGCGGGCGGGGCGGGGCGGGGCCGTACAAACCAGCCGGCGCCCGGCACGGGGC
>VWZF01003763.1:115489-235820 GCA_013396755.1 Sclerurus mexicanus | reverse complement strand
TCCATGTGGAGCAAGCAGTGGTCTCCTTGAAAAAGGCTGCTTGGTCGTTCAGGATGCTGCCAAACCAGACTGTCATCTCCGGGTCAATCTTGAGCAACCAATGTCCTGAACAGCCTGCATGCAGGGTTGGGGCTGTGGCTTCCAGTGCACCTTATCACCTGCTGTTTCATCCCTCATCTGTCGCTACAGGGCTTTGCAATTGTGGGAGAAACCCTAGAGCCTGCGCAATGGATTTTTTAGGTGAGGCGCAGCATGCGCAGAACTGGCCCCATCCTTTACTGCTAAGGTTCATCTGCCAGGGCCAAGCAAGCTTGGACGGTGACAGCGAAGTCCTCATGATGTAGGTTTGGTTTGAGTATCCTTCTCTAAGACGAATGGCCTTACAGGGCTAAGTGAGCTCCATCTGCCTGGGTTTGAAGTTAGAGTTGTCCTTCTCCTAGGATGGTTGCCGGGGGGCTAGCGAGCCCATCCTGCCCATGGACACACTTTGTCTGACCCTTCAGTTGAGACCTGACTAGCATGGGAGACCCTACCAGAAGCATGTACCAACACCAGCACGGCTCACAACCTCACAAGGGCATGCAAGCTTCTCCCCCACGACAAGAGGGTGTCCAAGGAGAAGACAGAAGAAGTACTTGCTAACAAAATTATCATAATTAATAAGAAACAACTGATCACCAAGAGAAGACAGTGATATAGAATTATTGCTGCAGAGGTATGCCCAGTATAATGAGACAAAAAATAAAACCCAAACCAAACCTAAAACAAACAAATAAACCAACAAACAAAACCAAACCAAAACTCAAACCCAAACCCAAACCAGGAAATGCCCAGCCACACTGTTTTGCATTACAGAGATTCTATCTGTGCTTATATGTGCCAAATGGAGTCTGTGAATGAAGACCTACTATAGAGCAAAATACGGTTTCTCCCAGCTAAAGAAAGCCCAGAACCTAATGGAATTTTTAAATCTGATTCACCCATTTCCTTTTTCCTTGGGATGTGGTTTATTGTTCTTTACTGATCAATACCAAAAGCAACTGAGCGCAAGCACACGCACAAGTTTAGCTGTGACATCTCAGGCTGGATCACGCCAAGCACAAAACATCAGATACAAACTGCATCCTTCATGCAGACCCTTCTGACTGGTGATTCAAGGACCTTCTGCAGCACCTGAATATGTGCATATTGGAGGCAATCATATTTTCCTTATGTCACATGTAGACATGAATTCCTACAGTCACAAGCCAACCCGCAACAGAAATACTGTCAGAAGAGAACTGAAAAATCATGTCTGCAAGACAAAAGCTGTTTTCTCATATGCAGGAAATCATCACTTGGGTTGATTAATACCATTTTAAATATTTATTTGTTTCCTTTTCTTTACTCACTGTAGTTTTTGCCCTTTTTTTTTATTTGAAGAGGAAGTTTCGTAAAAGTTTTAAGTATCTTTTAAACATATCTTTCCAAGTATGTATAAAAAAAGAAACAATTAGATTGCTCTACAAAATGGAGGAAGTTTTAGCAATAAATCACTGAGATTAAAAAGCTGAGGGAAAAGACCTTTACTGCTTATTTACATTTTCCTAAAAATCAATCTTTAAATTGCAATGAATCTTTGTCATTATAAGGGCTGGGCAGATGCAGCACATCAAAGAAGATATATTTACACTCCCCTCTGAATTTTGTTTTTCAGTCTATGGCTACCTTCCACTGAAAGCAGCATCTGCATCAGAAATGGATATAATTCAGCAGTTATTCATTATTAATTTTTAGCAATTACTTTTCTGACAATTCTTCTATCTATGGTATACACTGGTTTATAACATATGGCAGTGTCTGCCCTCAGTCTGACTTTTGAGTTCATACTGGCATCAACTTGTGTTGAATTCCAATCTACTTATCACAGAGCAGAAATACTCTCTGCTTATCTCTCTTCTGGGAGCCAATGACACATCAGAAGTTGAATTCAGGCTGTGCTGTTCTAATGTATACATGATATAAAACATTTGATGATAATGATAAATGATAAAAATTTCCAGAATTAAGAACCTTTTACTGAGTTAAAAAAAAAAAAATAGATGCCAAATATAAGCCAATTAATAGATGCTCTCAGACTGTGTTCTTGTTTCTTGCTTATTTAATCTGTTGTCTCTGTGTTAACTGCAGACCTTCCTTTCCTTCTCCTGTCCTAGCAAAGCACCAGAGTGGTTTGCATCAGTAAAAGCAGACACAACTTGCCAGTTTTACACTATTTCTAATTCTTTTTGACTTTTCTAGTTTTCAAGGAATTTTACTACATGCAATAAGGAATAAATGTTTAAGAAGCAAGAAACTGTACACATCTTTGAAGCACAATTAATGATTCCCTGTAAAACACATTTAACGTCATGAAAGGAGTTCAAATCTGAGTGGCCAAACAGATGACTAACATAAAGCTAATTCTTAGAAAGTGTGTATACAAAGAGAAGTGCATGAAAAGGACAAAGTGGAAGAAGTTGTACTACAGCTCTGCATGCTCCCTGTGCAGAATGAGTAGTTAATCACTGTTTCTGTCATTTAAACAAAGTTTAAAGAAGGTACAGGTAAAACTAAAAAATTGAGAATAAGGGTTAAACACTCAAAATGGGCATAAATCTAGATTACGCTGAGGGAAATAAGGGAAGAAGAGGAAGAGAGTAATGCTTTGGAGCTGACAGAAAAAAAAAGAATGTATGAGAAAGGGGCCCTAAGTTTAAATATCCTGTTGTCTTTCTATTAATTATAGTCATGTTCATCTCCAGATTATGTGAAGTTTTTGTATCCTCTGCTGAGTGACTGAAATCAGAACATGCATTGAAGTCTTCCACCTAAAGATGCTCATACTGACATTCTGCAGAAAAGACAAAGCTATCAAGTTGAGACAGTGTGAAGAACACGTCAGATGTGTGAATTTCTCATCTTTCACTTGGCTTTAAAAAAAAATAGATATATTGTCAGGGACAATAAAAGCAAGGGAAGGCTTGAAAAACAAGGCCCATACTGGGTCGATAAAACTCTCATAAAGTGTTATCTTTATGATTGTTAGCAACTTAGGAATTGTCACACTGGGCTAGGTGAATATTTTTTCTCAGCCAATAGCATATTTCATGTGTTTCAAAGAGAGATAAAAGGAGGCCCATGAGGAAAATTCCTAGCTAACATTTTCCATTAGTGGTTGTCTTATAGCCATCCCAGGTCATTTAATTCTCATTATCTACATAATTGTCCAGCTCTTGTTTGAACTCTGCTATTTTTGACAATGATTTTCATGGGACTCTTGTTCCTTGTGAGAAAAATATAAACAAGTTTTGAAAACTTATACTTCCACTGTCTGTAATTTGAAATCTCCTGGTTCTTGAATGGTAATAGAGAATAATAACGGGCTGAAATCTGGAGATGGAACAAACTTGCAACTAAAGTAGCAAACTAGGATTTTATATACCTGGCAGTCCTCAAGATACTCTGCATGGCCTTTGCTAAGTATTTAAATCCCTCTGAGACTTATTATTTAAACATCCACATGTTTATTTTGTTGTCTTTGGCTATCTGTTAATTCCCTGATTTTGACGCAATAATTACTCAAGGATTCTCTCCATTCACCTCATATAACTTGCATATTTAATTTTTGTGTTATTGTCTGCCTTTTGCAGAGTAGATGAAAGGGTTTCCTAGTTAAGGATTCACTAGTGTAGTATTTGTCTCTGGAGCAAACAATATCACAAACTTAAGGGAAAAAAGAATTAACTGGTCTTTCAATGACAGGACCTGAGGAAACAACATGAAGCCATGTCAGGGAAGGCTTAGGTTGAATGAGAGGAAGAGGTTCTTCACCCAGAGTGTCATTGAGCACTGGAACAGTCTCCCCAGGAAAGTGGTCACGGATACCAAACCTGCCAGAGTTCAGGGAGCATTTTGACAATGCTCTCAGGCATACAGAACAAACTTTGGAGCTGTCCTGTGCAGAGCTATGAGATGGACTTGATGATCCTTGTGGGTACCTTCCAACTCAGGATAGTCTCTGATTCTAAAATTAGTGCAAATGTAGTGATGTCTTGCCTCAGTGAAACCCACTGGTAAAGTCTGCAAAACTTGAAGGTAACACCTCCTCTATTCTAGATCAAATGTGTCCTTTCAGTGAATGTCCCTGTTTTATGAGCTATGGAGAAACAATCAGCCAGCAACTCCTACGCATCATGCCATCTCATTTATTGTTTCAGAGGTCACTCTCATATTCTATGTCTCCTTCCAGAATAAAATAGTTTAGCTGCCTTTCACCTTTTCTCATTATAATTACTTTTTTCTAGACATTCCAGGAAGGTACATCTGGAATAGCCTGAACAATTGCTTCTACTAGTCTCCGTTAGTGGAAGCTGTGTGGCCAGCATTGTGCGCTTTACAGATGATCAGTCTCCTACAGGACTATGCCTTGTTTGGTAAGGCTGTCAGAATTCTGGGAAACTAAATTCTTAGCCAGAGTCATCCATCAAATGTGTTTTTCCTTCAGTTTAGCAATTCAAGGTTGTTGACATTTGTGGCACTTAAAGAGCTCTGTCTGCTTTCATTTTCTCATTAAATAAATGTTTTTGTGTTTGTGTTTTATTCTTTATGAATCTGAGTAATGCACATCTAATAATAATATATTGCTTTGATTCATACTAAATAACATGAAAGAGCGTTGTTTCAGTCATTTATTTGTTTGATGGTTTTTTTCCTAACTGAAAGGGTTTGAACAAAAGAAATGTCTGTGAGAGCCAGGCTAGTGAAGCATGTTTGAGGTGGAATCGTTCAAATATTGAATGAAGATTTATCTTATTCTAGGAACTAAAGGATCCCTAACTGAAGAATTCAGTCATTTAAAAAGTCTTGTTAGGGCAGGCGTACCATCATGTCAGGTAACAGGAATAGCAAGAGCAGGGCTGCTCTAAGAAGAAAAGTCAGGGGCAACAGACATCTTGATTGAGAGGGCACAGTTCTGAGGCATCTGAAAGGAGCAGGATTGGTGACAGCCAGGAGCCATTTAGAGCTGTTAGGAGGAGCATGTGCTCTTGTGAAAACACCAGACAGTGCTGTCCCACAGAGGAAAGCCAGAGGGGAATAAGTGTTTAGGGTAAGCTCTCACAGCTGTGGTCAGTTGTGTTGCTGTGTGTGCAGAAGCAGTCAGAGCCATAGTCCAGGTCACCCAGTACAGTGGGTTGGGTCCCTTCTCAGTGCTGCCACCTCTTTCTGGCCTCTCCACAGCTAAAGGAGGTTCAGCACAAGCCTTGCTCTGGGGAGTGATGACAGTGTACTGAGAGATAGTCCCTAGTGTGCCTGCAGCCCTGAGAATATAAACCTGGGGAGGTTTGGGTTGGCTCCCTGCCAAACCCAATGGCAGCCACACAGATTCCCCTCCCAAGAGAAAAGGGAAAAAAAACCCAAAAGAGAATTGTAGTAAAAGTATACATATATATATATATATATTCACATATATTACAAATATATACAATCCAACACTATGAATCTACAGAATAAGAACCCCAAACCTCTCCAAAAGGGAAAAGGGGGAAGGGAAAGGGAAACGGGACAGAAATAGGTAGGAACAAAACAAAAAAGATATACGCACACTCGTAAAACTCAGGGAAAAGCTCAATAAGTAACTAATGCAATAAATTCTCACCAAAAGTAACTTCCCTTAAGAGAAACAGTAGAGATCTCCACCTCTGAACGACGGAGGCACCAGTTTCTCCGATGGGCCTCAGCTCACACAGATAAGAGCCAAGCCAGCACAGAGACCTGATGTCCTCCCCAGCACACGAAAGGAAGAGAGACAGAAGAGAGGGAGGAAACTCCCCATCTTATATACCTCTGATTACATGAAGGCATGGTGTGGAATACTTCCTTAGTTATAACCTGGTTTCTAGGGAAGGCCCAGACCAAAACCAAGAAAACTAAACTACCACAAAATCTTTACCATTGCCTCATGGTTTGGTGCATGATTTGCCCTTCCCCTTCCCTGTTTATTTTCAGTTTCTTATCCGAAAAGTTATCTTAAAGATTAACTTAGAGACCACTTTGCTTTAGTTGTGATAATGATCACAGAGAGAGTGCTCACTGTTTTGATGACAAAACTGCATCAAAACCAGTGCTCAACACTAAATAAATGTGGCTTGTAAGTGCATTCTATCAGGCTTGTGAAATACTCTATAGTCAAGTGTTTATAGGTACTACTTTGGATGCTTCAAAACCAAAACTGTTTAGAAATCAGGATTCATTTTGCTTTATTAAAGTGTATAACCTCCTTGAGTGAAAAAGTGACTTAGTGACTTAAGCTTTTCATAGTCTTGATCTACTTGGAGGAAAAGAGACAATTTACATGATTGTAAAGGATGTCAAGTGGCCTGTGCTGTCTGCATCTCAGTGTCAGTGTGTGACTTGGCACTGCACATTGAATAATGAGCCGGTGCATCTCATTCCCCAGGACAAGTTCGCCACCTGAACAATTGAATCATTTCACTTTGAGGAGTACACTGTTTTTAATGTAGTCTTCAAAAACTAAAACTCTGCTCTACTCTTCCCAAGTCAGGCTCTTCTCTGAAGGCTGCCCTGCATTTCCACGGGAATTTGGAGCAGACCAGATCCAACTCAGAAGTTCTCTCCTCTTCAGGGGAGCCCTTTCTTGGAGGGATGCTTGTCATGAACTCTGTTTTCTCCCAGCAAAACTCTTTCAGGAGTTTCAGTTGGAGGGATGTAGAATCCCAGAAGATAAGGGGCTAAGGTGTATGTCTCAAACACTGATGCCACTGATGCATATATTTGTCTTTCAGTGAAAAATAAGCACCCCTCTCAACTACAAATAGCATCTGCAGTACTCCTAACAGCTGTCTGGCTGCAATAGAAAAACTGTATATTACCTGCCGGGAAGGGTCAGCCAGACCTGTACTCTCTAACAGAGCACAGGTGGATATAATGACTGCAATACAGTTGCTGCCCTTTTGGGGTAGCATGACTGCTGTCATGCCTGGGCGCAGCTGCAGAGACAAAGAAATGAACTCATTGCCTAAAGTGCTAAACAAATCCCAAATTATTTCATTGTTACTTGGGGAGAGGATCTCAAATAAATTGCTCTGCTTTGCAGTTTATTTTGGTTGGTTCAAAGTCGGTTCCAATTAAAAAAGAAAAGTCTATCCCACCAAAATAGAAACAGAGGTATCTTGGAAGCCATGAAATACACAAGCATACAAAACTCATATTGGGGGTTACACTCAGAGGAATTCACCTATTCACTCTGTAAAAGTGAGTATCTTTTTTCTGACTTGGGGCATAATCCTGGTAAAATCACTAATATAGAGATTATTTTGTAGTAAAAATGTTTTGGCTACTGTGGATTTGAATCACACTTCTCCCAGATCAATACATCTGATATTCTGAAAGGCCTCACAGATGTAGTAGCCCAGACAAGACACTGGAATAAATGTTATCACAAAATCCTGGACAGTCTTGCCATGAACACTCACAAATTGCACCAGACTGTCCCAGGGAAGTTTTTTCTGTCTGGTATTCCAGAACTGATGGGATAATTGAAGGAACAGGAAACAGAGAATACATTAGAGAAGTAAGAAAACATGCATGTGATTTCTGACCCAGAAGCTGGAATTCCCCAAATTAGTCCTTCAGAAAAGTAGCATGGATGGGAAGCTAATCAATCCCATAACATGCCCTGTGAATTCCTATGAAGAAGTTTTCCCAAACAGAAAAACTGAGGCAGAAATATTTACCTGTGCAGACCATTTATGAATGATTTCTCCAGACACTGGTAAGAAATTAGTCAGCAAGCCCACATCTTACAATTTCTAGTTTGGGCTCTTTTGTAGATTCATGGTTCAGTGCATCTCATTTAGGTTAAATCCTCTTTCATTTAAAGGATAGTAAATGTCAAACTTGCAAGGGATTTTGAGTAAGATATTGTCAAGGCTGAGGTGATAAATCAGATTTTACAATGTAAGCCATAGAAGCCATGTTTGATCAATACCAATCTCTTGCTTCTATGGAGAATGATAATTCATGGTGTCAAGTGGACAGTGTGCTTATGAGCAAACAGTCCTGGATCACTTCAACATTTAAAAAAAAGGAAGAGACTTTGGCAGCTTCACCTGAAACTCAGAGCACACACATCTCTACCAGTTCTGTCACAGAACTTAGGCAGCAACATAATATTTCCAATCAGTAAAAAGTATATAGCTATACAGGCAGAATGACTTTGGTGGACACTTGGTAGAATGCAGGACTAAGAGCACAGTACCCTCCTTCTATGAATATGTCCCATTATTTGACACCCTGAGACTTATTATACACCCATGTAAGTGTGACGAGAGCATCTGGGATCTCTGCTAACAGAATGTATCTTAATCAGAAAAAAAAAAAAGAAGTATCCTTCTATAAGGTATTCACTAACTGACCACTTCTTTACCAAGCACCAGTTTGTTCTTGCGTTCTTGTCAGCCTTCCAGAAATGCCATCCTTTCTGAAGTACCTTAGCATGAAGCTAGGGAGTGGCTGTCACTAACTCACCCATCCCTGTCTATACAAATACATTTTGATATTAATCACGACAGAAAATGAGGACAAGTAACTCATACAGGTCTGTAGGGAAAGGAATACAGAAAGTGAATCCAGTCCAGATAGCACTCTACAGGCTGACTTGGCCTACAAAATGTTTCTGTAGAGCTCAGTGCTTTTTTCTTCACAGGCACAGGATACTGACTATAGCAGCAACAATTTCTGCCCAAATAGGTGGATTCTGCCTCCTGTATCTTTCCCATCCATCCAGAAACAGCCAGACTACTGCTGCTGCTCTGTAAGAATGGGGGATGATACCTTCTGCTGGTGAGCAGTGACCCTTGTTAGCATTTGTAACTGCTGAGGTCACTCCTACCCAGCTGTCATCTGTTGTATCCCCTGTTCCCTTCCTCCTCATTTCCCCCTGGCAGAAACTTGGCTTCCTTTTGCAGAACCATATTGGACTGATGTGATTTTATGTCCTTTCTTGCACTTAAGGGCAGGAAGGAAAGTATTGCTCTTGATACAAGAGAATAATAGGAAGATTTATGAGCAAGATGGTTGCAAGACAGGCAGGAAAGAAAGAGAGCCTGCAGCTGTGGGGGAGTGAAGATGCTGGGACATATCAATAACTGCCACCTTATTTAGCAGCTGCGTGGATGGCTGTAGGTGAGGACAAGAGCAGTTCTGCCTAAAGAAAGAGGGACACGAAGGAAGTGAAAATCAGCTGCTCCGCTGAAAGGGTTGAGGTTGGGGGATGAGAAGACTGAAGTTTCTTTAGCCATGCTGGAGGGTTTAGCCATGCTGGGTATATGGATTTGAGATCACATCCTGCCTTTGCAGTGTCTCAAACTGCAGTGGATCACACTGTACAAACTGCGCAAAAACGGACTCCATAACAATGTAAATAGCACTTATAAATAGGAATGCACTGAAGCCTCTCCAGCTCAGCTTTTCCACTACTTCAACTCTGTGAGCTGATCCTTCTTATGGAAGAATTCCTGTGGGTAATTCACCTAAGAACAGCATTTATACAGTGAACTGAACCACTGGTTTAAATCACTGGGGTACTATGACATTTATTTTAGGATGGGTTTATATCAAACTGAAGCTCTATAAACCTAATTAAGAAAAAACAAAACCCTCTCAGTTGCAAATTTGCATTAAAATGTATAATGAGCTAAAGGCAAGTTCAAAAACAGTATTTCCATGCTTTCAGTGAAGCCTAAGCAGAAATTATGTTCCTAAAGTATGCATTGTTAAATTACCTCAAGCGATCTATAAAACCACAGTTTGATGACAAAACAAACAAAACATTTTTCTTAGCCACCCAGGTCTCTAGATTTATGCTGCAAATCTTTAAAAAAATGACACTTGGAGGCACCACAAGCAGTTGTCTAATCACAACTTTGTTTAGAAAACCAAAATGAATAAAAACCCCAAACCACACCATCCTACACGTTATTATCATAATGCTTGTCATCTAGAAACACATTAAACCAGATCTTCCAAGGGTTCCATTTTCTAACCATGAAAGACATTTAGGTCTGAAGCAGGTTGTTACCTCTCCATAGAAAACATTGTTCTGAAGTGTTATAAGACGGTCACAGCTGCAATACCACTACTTCTATTACATTTCTAGCAATTCTGTTCCTAAATATCATAAACTGCACACTTAATCATGGGGGATCACCACAATTAAAACTGAGCCATGTAATTTGTTTTGGTCCCAAACTGAAATATAGACTTTTTTAAGCAGACCAATTTTATATAGCTGGCTTTTGAGACTAGTGGGAGAAAGCATCCAAAACCTTACTGAACTCAGCATCCAACATTTAGAGTGAAACTCAGATTAAGTCACACACGTTTAAGTGTCTCTCTGTAGTTCTCCCAAGTGTGTTTTAGGTGCTTAGGATCTCGTTACAGATAAAGATGTCTTAGTATGATTACTGTAAAAAAAAGTAACTAGCTGAATAAATCTAGTTTAGAGAAAATTGAGTTGCTCTCTTAACTTGCTTGACTTTTTAAAATAAGACTTTGAAATAAGCCACCTACCTAAGGAGTCCTCTGCAAACTGACACTCCTAATGGTATCTGAAATAACATCACAGGCTTTGAAAATGTTATAAGGCCCTATGGAAGACCAGAACTTTTGGAGCAGCAGTTGTAGGGAATATCCTGGGACACCTTAAGTGTCACAAAATGTCTGTGTTTGCCATTTGAGACAGCATACCAATAGCATAAAAGAACTAATGAAATTAATATATGTGCTACTACTCTTCTTCTGGACTCCTAATTCATTATGTAAGCCTTCAGTTAGGAGTTGGGATTTTAAGAATCTGGGAGTGAAAGAAGAAAGTATATTTTTCCAAACATTTTCCAAAGGATATGATATAAATATTTTAATTGCAATAAAGCCTAGGAGCCCTCAGTAGCATGAAGATCATATAAAGCAATGACAAAGTTAGGTGTTAAGTTTTCTCATGTGGAGATTACCACTGTACATTGTATTAACGGAATTGGTTGCACATATGTACAGTTTCCTGCAGTCATTTATAGGACTAAGTGCACATCATCTTCTCACATCCTGTCTTAAAATTTGCATCTTGATAAAATTATTCTAACCTGGACTTTTTTAAAAAGACTTAAACCGAAAATTGGAACATGCAGGGTAAAGTCATTTTTCTACAGGGATAAAATAAAAGGTACAACATTTATTTAGCCTTATTTGGAAAGTTATCTAATACAGTGAATAGAGGAATGTGTTGCTAATTCGGGAAAACAGGAAATCAAAGGATGAACTTTCCAAGAACAAAAGCCCAGAAGAATGCAATTCCTCCTCAGAAGAGCTGCTTTAAAGAGATTTACTATTTCAATTATGAAAGACTTAAAGCTACGTATTTCCCCTTGGAAAGGTTTTTGACCTTGGATTTAGTTTTTGTCATCTGCTGGCCAAGATTCAAGGTTATGCAAATAGTTAGTCTTGATATCACTACCATCTAAAACCTTTATTATTTGTTGGAGATTTGCTTTTCTACATAATAATTTATCTTTGATTTACTCTGCTTATAAAGTGAATTTGCTAGCAGAGTGCTTTTGTGGGGGATATAGAGGAATATGTTTGAATTTTTAAAAACCTTTATCTGTAATAAAGTGTTTTTACATTTGGGTTTAACAGCATACCCTCTGTTCTCTAGTAGTCTCAAGAAGAAGCATTCATTTACCAATAGATTGTGCAATTGTGCTTATTCTAGACACAACAGGAGTATAAAGTAAAACAATCTTTCTTTTCCCTGCCAAACATGCTATTTTCACAAATTTAAATTAAAGCACTCAGAAGTGTTTTTAAGGGGTTTCAGTCAAAGATGGCAATTAAGGCAAATGATTCTCCAGCACCTGGGAATAACCTTCTTTTGTGTTTGATATAATGTGTTATTGTCCTGTGACAACAGTAATACATGCATGTGTTTTGCTGCAGCTTAGGTGAGAAAGTGAGATAATTTCTCCAGTGATGGCTCAATACAAGTTGATATAACTTTAGCTACTAAATCCATGCCAGGACTCTCTCACTTAGTCCCTGCAGAGTTCGCAGCAGTGAAGACCCTAAAGACTGGGAATGGGCACAGGTAAGAACCTTTCATATAAGAAAGTTTCACTCTGGGCCAGCAATTTTGATTTTAAGTGCTGTCATTTTGTAAGATTACAGTTTTCTCTGAAGTGAGAATATTGCTGATACATGTAAAATTTAACACAGGCTTTTAGCTATTTTGTTTGCCTCTCCTGCTGTCAAAGCTGAACCAATAACTGCAAAGCGAAGGGTGTTTCCAATCTAACATTGGGTTCATGTGTGACTATGGTGGTTCATGCTGGGATCCCAATGAGTGCTCGTGATGCCTGCTGCTTAGTGCCATTGAACAGTGCAGGCAGAAAGGTCACAAAGGCTTAAAATCTTTGCACTGTGTAACTTAAGTTTTATCTCTGCAGGATGGGTTTGTGGTACAAGATACTGGCAGCTGAACTGCATCCAGTACCAGAAGCAGTCTGGCTGCAGAAATCAAGCCCTTTGCCCAAATTCACTACTATGCTAGCAGACACTCATCCATACTTAGCAACAAGTATCAGCACTGATATCTGTGAGAACAGTTATTTCCATCTATTAGTCGCATAATGACCCAAAGATTGAAGGAGAAGCAATGTTTCTAACTGAGATGAAAGGAAATTAGCTAAGCATACATTTTAAGAGGAATTATTTTATGCGTATTTTTAATGAATTTCAAATATGAGAATAAATTGAGGACTACATTTTTTGAAAGTACTGTGACAAGAACAATAACAATGAAATCACTCCTTATAAATGAACTCACCTGTCAATGGGCCAGATTATGAGCTCAATTACATTGATATGAATCTGTGGTACCTCCACAGAAAGCAATTAATCTTCTTCTTATTCTCACCATTTTAATTGCAAATAGAATCTGCTGTGATATGCCCAAGCATCTGAATGTGATGACCTTCAAGGTCTCACAAAGACCTTGAAAACATCAATTCTACTCTAAGATGCTTATCTTATTGGTATCAGTGACCCTAAGCCAATTACAAATAACTAAAAAATTCTGCAAACAAAAGTGAAGACATCCGAATGACAGGAGGTGCTTCTGTCAAATTAATTCTCCCAAATTAATATAATGGTATAGGCATATACAGGTAGATAATAACATTTTAGAGTTTTCTTATGGAATTATTTGCATGGCTGAAAGTTTCTGGCACTGAGCTTCCTCGACAGTGCTCATTGAGGAAGGTCAATGAGGAATGTTGGATGTTCAGCTGTCAAAGTAAGGGAAGAGTACCTTAGAACATCACCATTAAGCAATATGTTGTTTCAGAACACTTGACAAGGATACTAAAAACATGGAAACCAGCTGAAAATTCCTGTAAGAAAATGAGAATTGCCCAATGAGCAGTTGGAATACCTATATAGGAGTGTCCAGATAACAGGACTAAACTGGAAAAATTCAAAATCTTGGAACACCATCAAAATTATGTATTATCATTTAAGAGACACATTACATTAAGTCATAGAACTGAAATACTTACACAAAACTAATTAATATCTGAGGGAAATTTAAGATACATTTTTCCCTATATTAAAAGAATTCCTATTTGCTCTCATTTCTGAAGAAGTAATAGAAAAAGGTGAAAGATAAGGAGTATTTCTGAATAAATGTAAAAGGAGAAAAACAGATGTATGGGGCGTGCTGCAGATTGACTAGTAAGAGGGAAATATTGAACAGTTCTAAAATATTTCAGAAAAAAGGGTATAAATAGTGGCAATGAAGAACCTGAATTAGATATAATTTTTTTTTGAAAAATAATATGGTAGAACACAGAAATATATCATTAAACATTTATTAAGACCAACCTTTTCTTTAAAAGATGAAAGAAGTTATTGAAGAGCCATTCTTGATTTAATTCTGACAGGCAGAGAAGAGCTGCTTAAGTATTTGGTGTGAAAGGATGAGATAAAGTCACTATGAGATGAATAAAAAATATCCTTACACCATAGCTGGTGATTCATTGCTAGGCTATGAAGATATTTCGTGTAGTGTTCTGTATACCTATATGGTGATTCCTCATCAATTCAGTATTTCCTCTAATAATTTTGGTAAGTGAATAAGAAATATATTTATTGATTTTTAAATTATTTTAATTATTTTTGGATGTATGTTCCAGAGTCTGCATCTGCCATCTGTTGAGGATTTCTATCTCATATCAGTCTTCTGATGAGTGGCTCTCAGGAGGTCCAGAATCCCTGACCCACTGTTCCCAAACCAGAAGACAAATTCCAAATGCAAAGATGTAATCTACAGATTTACATATATTTAATATATTCTTTACCCCTTTTAACATTCTTTTTGGTTATCTCCTTCACTCAGGCAACATGCACTTTTTAGTTGATTACTTTATCTCAAACCTATATGAAAACTTTGTTCCTAGCTGCACTGTAGCTCAAGTTCCACATCTTAAAATGCTGTGGCTGGGAAAATATTTTGTCCTTGATAAAATACAGGAGGTGTCTTGTGCACATCTTCGGTAATTCTTTGGTGGGTTGCAGACATTGGTACATTGTCTATGTGCTTGCCACCAGTGTTAACAATGTCCCCGCTGAAACAGTCAACCTTCATCTCTTTCTGGCCTGCACAGCTTTGCTTTAGACAGTGCGCTACTGGTTTTGTTTTCTGTTTTTGTGAGACCAACACATATCAGTCACTTCACTTGACATTCCCAGCAGCCTCTCACTCCAGAATAATCACCCAGCTGAGACAGACCCATCATGGTGGTAGGTGGATGGCTGACACAGGTTCTTGGCACACATGTGTAAGATTAAGGAAGTAGAGACTGCTTAAAGTTACACTTTGTTTGCAACATCATATTCTTAAATAGCTACCGTATATTCTCAAAATATGCAGTATCAGGAGAAGCATCGTGTAAGTGTTGATCTCCTAGCTCACACCTACCTGGAAGGTATTTATTCATAACTAATTCCAGCAGTGATATTCATTCTCTGCCATTGCTTTAAACTTTCCATTTCACACACTGATTAGCTCTGTAATATTATCAGTTTCCTTTCTAATTTGTGAGGCACTGATGAATCAAACAGACCCAGGAGGGAGATCACAAGCAACTAAAATTCAAAATGATCTTGAGAAACTGGGGAAATAAGATGAAATCTAACAAGATGAAATTCAATAATGGGAAGTAAAAGGCACTGCACCCTTGAAGAAAAAATCATATGTGTAACTACAAAATGAGGAATAGTTCACAAGGCACCAATGCACCTAGTGAGACCTGGGAATGACAGCAAATTCTGAGGAGAACGGAAGTCAACAGAGAGATGATAATTCAAAACTGGTGAGTCTCATTCTGTGATTCATTAGGATAATATGAGAGGTAAGACATGGGAAATAATGATTAAAGTTCACCTACCACTGTTGCATTGTAAAATTTTAAGCACTGTAATGGGAGATAGACATAGCCTTGAAAGAGAAACAATAAGAGCAAAAAAATATTATATGACATGAATTATAGAAAAGGTTGAAGAAATTTGATTCCTTTTGTCTACAGAAGGAAAGACAGAGACTGAGACAGGATGACTATCTTCACTATGTAAACTGATATTATAAAGAAGGTGACGATTAATTGCTTTCTACATTCACAGGGGATAAGGGAAAAACAAATTAGTTTAACTTGCAGAAGTGTAATAAGAATCACGTTCAGATTACAAAGGAGTAAAACACCGGAATAGGGTATCCAAGGAAGTTGTAAAATCCACCCCACTGGAAATTTTTAAGAAAATGTTTTCAGAAAAGCATCTGACAGAAATGGTTAAGATATACGCATCTTGTCTCATGTGTAGGGGACAGAATAAAACATGTTCTCTTGAGATCCTGTCAAGATTTATGTTTCCATGGTTTTTAGACATTTGAAGATAGAAGTAATAGTATTTGAAAATAACTAGAAAAGTCCTCGGGGTGGTAAGGGTGACAAAAGCCCTGAAACTTGAAAAAGAAATCTGAACTCACTACTCCATTGAAGATGAGTGTGTTAAATTAGACCCACAGCATGTATTTTTAAAATGCTTCAAGGATACTGAAAGGATATGGGTACCCTTGTTTTGTACCACAACTATATATTCTGAGTAGAAATAAATACTGATTTTGTTTTGGTTTTGTTTAAAGTAGGGCATTTCTAGGACTTTGAGAGCACATTTGTCTCCCTGGGTGTTTCAGCTCACTAATTTTAGCCTGCAGCAACTTCAATATTTATGCCTGAGTTTATCATCCCAGCTACCTTTTGTAGTCCATAAAAGGAAATATACAAAATAATGCATGATTCATCTGATCAGTTTAGAAACCTGCTTTAGGATGAGATTAGGTGTGCTGTGCAAATGTCTGGTTTTCCTTCCAGAGGCTGTAAAGAAAAGTCTAGGCTTAATTTTACTCACTATCTCAAGTATCTTGGCATCCACCATCTCACCATTCTTCTTCAGACACCAACAGAAAGATGACCATGGAACAGATTTTCATCACTGATTTGTCACAATTCTGGTTTTATTCTGAAGGACAAAATTATCCATCCTTTATTTTATCCTTCAATATAAGGAAAAGTAACCCAAATATTGGACTCATATTCATAGTTTAAAGAACCCATAACTTCCTCATTCGTTACAGGCCTCTCTATCCTAGTTGTCATATACAAAAAATAACAATAATACTTCCCAGATGTCTCAAATGGCTTACCTGATTATTATTTGGGTAAAAGTTTGATGTTTTCTGATAAAAATGACTCTGCACATTAAGAGATCAAGAAAATGTTGCTTTCTACACAAGCAGATACATTGATATTTGTGGCTGTCATGAAAATTTGTTCTGTTTCACTTAGTGTATTATCTGTGCAATTTTTTTACACCTATTTCAGTTTCCAGAGAGCAACTTTTTCATTTGTTTCCTTTCCCAGTTCATTCTTATAACTAGAAAATTGCCTTAAATAAAAGGTGCCACTTTCTAATTACTGCTGATAAATTCACAGTCTCATATCCTATTCACCTGGAGAACCAGATTATTCAACTCCATATTATTACAGGAAGACAACATTGCTCTTCTTTCATGCATTCTTAATGTTACCTGAAGAAGGTGCAGAACGTAGTTTAGGCTAAACCTTAAAATTTACCATTGCCAGCTCATGCAACAGATTGACAACCTCTTTCTACACACAACTTTTTAAATGGCCTGTACATACAGGTAGAAAAGTAGAATATTATTGAGTCCAGTTTTTCTACCTATGTCAACGTGCAGAAATTAACCTCGACTCATAAACATCAGCTGGAAAAGGGATGATGCTTCTTCCTCTTTCTCTAACTTTAACTATAGGAGTACCAGCTTTATGGAAAAGAGATTTGGATTAGAACAGGAGAGAAAAAACAAGCTTTTATTTCCAGTACAGAAATATTGAGTAGTGTTCAATCACTTACAGTTTTCTCTGGTTAATATTTAGAAGTGCAGAAATGAGACATGGGACCCAAAGACCCACATGGTGTCAAAATCCCTGACGCCCTGAAATATGTACATGCAGGGCTGGAGTGAGTTTACCAGAAAGAAGAGGATGGAGGTATGTGCATGTATGCTTCATACATAACTGTGTTTTGGAAATCTGTGTGGAAAACAGCAGACTCTGAAGTTCAGTCTGGTCTCCATAAATGTCCCATTTCAAAGAGAAAAAGAGACATCAATGCTGGTTTTCTCTCAGGAGTTGTGTGAAGCTCCTGCTTATAGACCCTCTGCTGTTCTGCATATTCCAAGAGGTGAAAATCAGTCTTTAAGGTCTGACTATATGATTTTCAACACTTGCCCATAAAAAATTACTTTTATGATAACATTATTAGTGACATTTTGATACTCCGTCTTGGCACCAGTCAACTGTTAGAATGTTGTATAACGAGACTGCAATGACACTGAAAGCTGAACAGTGGGGATGGGATTATCTGTAACCAAGTGAAATGCAAGGTTATGCATTTAGGCTTACAGGAAAAGCCATGTGTTTATAAGCTGAAAATAACAGTGAGGGTGAAAGTAATCAGTAGATCAGCTGGAAACAGGTTGACTACGGGCCACCAGCATGGTGCATCCTTAAATATGAGAGATGTGATTCTAAGACAATGCAGACGAGATAATTCCAGCCTTCCTAGAGAGCATTCAATGAGAATGTAGTGCACAATTCTGGAGGCGAAAAAAAAAGGATTATTTAAATTAAAAATATTATATTAGCACAGGAGCTGTTAGGTATAATCTGACCTTAATTACATTTAAATAGGAAATTGGAAGAAATATTATTACTATTTTTAATGAGTTTCTCAATATTAGTAGAAGTGCTGACAGAGTCATTAGCTCTAAACTGGGAAGATTATGGCCTGTCAGTGATGTAAGTAAAGTGGCTATGATGATAATTTTTTTTTCTCTCACTCCAAAGGAGTTTTTCATACTGAGGCAACATAGTAAAGGTAATGCCAGAGAGTATTTCAGGATTCCATATGCTGTCACAGAAATCTTCAATGAAAATTTCTGACTATTACTGACCAGAGAATCTACACAAAATAGTGGCTTCCAATAGACATTCTTTTGAAAGTCTTTCTCTTTCCTCTCTTTTCAAAAGCCGAATCTTACAACTTTATCTCCAAATGTTAGCCCTATCCTCATGACTTCCCTCATGAAGCTGTTGAATTAGAATTCACATTTCTTTGTCTACAGGCTAATTTTTTTCATGCATGTGTAATCCATTAAGAAAGTAATTAGTAAAGATTTTCAAGAAGGGAATATGGCTTTGACATGAAGCTATCCCATGTGCTGATTAGCTTAAGTTCCAACAAATATAACAGAACTTGTTAGGCGCTTTTCTCTTTAATGTGATTGTTGGAGTAGCAGGAAGAGAAAGTAAGATTAGCAAAGCTTTCTCATTTATTATGTTCATTCTCTGCTGTCATGTAATTATACCTGAGTTAATCTTTTAGTTAATTATAAGTCAAGTGATGAAGAAACTCAAAAGCACTATCATATCCTAGTTTGACTGTTTCTTTTTGAGAGGGAAAGAAGATGGATATTTTAGTCCCTCTTAACCTGATTTTTGAACAGTTACTAACATCTTACTGAACAGGAAGAAACTTAAAAAAGATTGTTCTTGATATTAACTTCAATATTTCTGTTTCTAGGATGTGAAAATATATTTATTTCAAGAGAAAAAAAAATTCAATGGCTAAAGTTGTCACCTTGACTAAGAATTATATAGACCTGTATTTGTTAGTCTGCAACTTGAAGTGCTTAAACCTATTCACATGTAAAACAATCCTTTCTTTTAGGACATTATTGGCACTGTGCAGCAAGATGCATTGAAATGATTCCACATATAATAGCTGTTTTTTCCACAGTTTGTATACATTAAGAAAGCCTGTTCTTCTTTTCAGTGCTAATGAAATTGTAGTATTACTTACTTTGACTAAACTCATGGATAAAATTTATGTTCACACGTTTAGCCCCACTAACAGAGTACTTTTCTAATAACAATATTTTGTTATGTCCAAGAAGCTGCTGAGAGTGTTTTTCATCTGATTTAACTTATTAATCATCAATCAAATTCTGCAGTTTCTTCAAAACACTTCAGTATTTGCTTATGCACAAATTCAGCCATTCACATACATTATGAATAAAAGAAATCCAATTTTTTTTAAACATTCATTTTGTTCACCTTTAGAGATGGATAATTTATCTTTCCAAATATTATCAAGCATTGTTCATTACAGAGTGTTCAGTTTTTTAGACATCAGTCTTGCTCCAAAGGTGTGTTTTAACAATCTTAATTTTTCAGATGCACCCTTAATAGTTGAAAAATGCCCAGGTTGAAAATTTGTGTTATCCGTTAATGAGATATGCAATCCTGTGGCTAATATGTGAATGAACCGGCTTCAGTAACATCAGGGGTGCCTCAAACACTTATGCCTTCTTAGTAATATCCAAAAAGGTGGAATTAATGGCTTATAAATTATGTCCCTATTCATTCATTAACGTTGGAAAAAAATTAATTAGGAAAAAAACTATCAAAATAGTCTGTTTTACAGGATTATGTTAATATTATTGCCCTTTCTGGTGTAAACTAAAACTGGAATGTCTGGTAATGTCAATATTTTAAGGTGAAATTCACGTATTTAATTTTTTCATCAATTCATTTTCTAAAGTAATTGTTTTATTATGAAAAAAATCAAACTTTTCAATGTTTATTAAACTCAAATCCTTTAAACAGACATTTCCCCTGACTTTTGTTTCATCAGTATGTTTTAAACTTTATTCCCTTTTTAAAAGAGATCAATTTTGAAACCTCAGAATTATCTTTAAAATGGAATTTCTTTTCTCTCCCAAACATGAACAGTTGCTAATGAAACATGACAATGAGGTCAGGAATCAGTATTCTTTTATTTCATAGGCAGGGTATTAATGCACAGTGAAATTATCACTGTGTCAGTGCAGGAAGATGGATACTTATGAAGAATACAGCTGGAGTTCTTGGGATACTGGTGAGGAGGTATAGCCTACATAGCCTACATTTATAAAACTAATTGTAGATAGATATGAGATTTTCAGTTTATGTTTTAGCTCCCATGGGTCATCCAATCCAAACAGCTGTATGCATGCAATGCTACAATACTGTGAACCAAGACAAAGGCAGCTAGTGCAGACAGATTTGGGCCACCAACAAAAGAAGGACCTGTTGGAATGAGTCTGGAGGAGGGACATGAAGATGCTGAGAGGGCTGGAGCACCTTTGCTGCAAAGACAGGCTGAGAGAGCTGTGGTTGTTCAGCCTGGAGAAGTGGAAGGCTCTGAGGACACTTTAGAGCACCTTTCAGTACCTAAAGGAGTTACAAAAGATCTGGAGAGGGCATTGTAGCAATAGGATAAGGAGGAATGGCTATAAACTGAAAGACCATAGGGTTACTTTAGATATAAGGAAGAAATGATGGTGGTGAGACACTTGAACAAGTTCCACAAAAAAGCTGTGGATGCCCCATTCCTGGCAGTGTTCAATGCCAGGCTGAATTGGGCTTGGATCAGTCTGGTCTAGTGGAAGGTGTCCCTGCCTGTAGCAGGCGGAGTGGAATGAGATGATCTTCAAGTGCCTTCCAACCCAAGCTATTCTATAATTCTATGATTCCTTTATATTAGCTATATAATAGGTAGACACCTATATCCTAGCAAAGAAGGCTATGTATTAGGCACCAGGGTTTGGTCAACACCAAACCAGAACTGCCTCAGAGAAGGAGTGGAAGAGATGGCGTGTGCCTGACCTATTTCTATAGGCATATTTAATTGAATTTATTCAGGTCTTCCGCGAAAGAACTATGACCTTGGCATTGTTTAGCATTCACTTAATATTTCAGGAGAAATATGATCTCAAGTATATATGGCATTTAGAGGGCATTAATTTTACTCTTATGCTATTTGTACATGCAGAGTTCTCAGGAATATTTCCATTTCTTTTGCATTCTCTGATTAACAGAAGAGCAAGAAATGGGCAAATAGCACCATTAAGAGTAAAAAACAAAACAAAACAAAAAAAAAACCCACACAAAAAACCCCAAAACAACAAAAGACAAAAACAAAAAACCCACCAAAACTATTCTCTTTTCAGAATAAAATCAAAAGCATTTGCAAAACAAGAATCTCTCTTGTAAATGACTGGTTGGCTTCTGAACACAGTGTGCTGAGACCTCACAGGTAGCAGTGTAGCTGCTCCAGGCCTCTTGCAAACAGTTCTACAGTCCTCTTATGTTATTTTTCTCCCTTTTTATCTTTTCTTGTGTGTGTGCTTGTGTTGCCTGACTCACAGTTCAACAACAACTCCTCTGCTGCTCAAGAGACACAAGTATGAGCACAGTGGATACAGCGACCCGGTGTGCAATAGAGAAAAATGCCTTCAATAATTAATGAGAGAATGGGACGTGGAACCACTAAATCCAGTCTGAAGCTGATTACAGAGCTGTCAGTCATCTGCAGGGCAATGTAATGAAGCAGAGAAATTCAGCAGTCAGGATATGTATGAAAGTCATTTCCTATCACTTCTGCACATTTTTTTTTATGGACTATAAAACTGACAATTGGATTATTGAAAGGAAAAACTGATGAAATATGTCTGTTTTGAATGGGAACGTATTTCAGTAATGCAGCCCACACACACTCTGTCCTATTTTTATCCAGACTCCAGGAAATAAGTTATTCAAATGTATTTAAATGAGCTCTCTACCCTACCAATATAGTTTCATATTGCCTCATCTGTTGTGTCACGAACATAAACCCCCATAGATTAAATTTATATGTAATTATTTTGTTCCTTATATATCCTTTCTTTGTCCCTAAAATGGCTGTCTTGTTATTTTGAAATCTTACATTGTTCTTCATCCAAAGCAGAATTCCCATGAGTTTCTTAAGGCCATTTTTAATAACAAGTAAGCCTAATTTCTGGCAAATTTTTGGTTTAGAAAATCAAAAACTACTCAGCTCTAAGTTTTTTGTGATTTTTCCTTTTTTTATCTTTTTCTAGATGATCTGATCGAAGCTTCAAATTCCTTGTGAACTCTTACTGAATTTATTTAACATAATTTGTTTTGCAAGCAGTTGACTCAGTAAGTGCAAGGTTGTGTGGCTGTTTTGTCTTCCCAGAGCAAGTGACCCATGTCTATATCCTAGTAAAACATCAGAATAGGCCTGTTTGGAATTGTCATCTACCATATAGAGTCTTCTAAAGAACCGAGAGTATTTCTGAGGGTTTTGTCTGTTTCTCCTATTATTTTTTTTTTCAGAAAGGAAATTTTACTGAGGCTCAGTCTTACAATCTTCAAACATAGTGGGCAAAATTCTATACCAGATTAAATCTGTTGTAATTTTATCACTGACTTTAATAAGTTCAGCATTAGCCAGAACAATTATCTACTGAGCAGAACTATAAGCTCAGAATGGTATTTTTGGAAGTGCAGCTCACCTTACACTGAAGTTCTGCTCTGCTGAACACTACTGCAATGACCTAAGGGTCAGTGGTCTGCAGAGGCATCTTACAACCAACCTGCATTGTATAACTGTATAACTTCTTCCCAGATTTATGGGTTCAGCAAGCCTCTACTGCTGCTGATGTTTTTCTTTAGCATTTATAGTTAATACAAAAGTGGGTAAATGAGTAGTTCAAGTTATGTTTGTAATATGCGTTTGTTTCTGTGGGTGCAGAAGAGAGACAGCACCATCTCACTGAATGCATCCAGTCACCAAAAGTAAGCACATTTCCAGTTACAACAGTGGCCTCCATCTACTTACGGTGGCAGTAAATTTGTTCCTAAATTTCAGTTATGCACAGGTATAGGTGGCTAGGGGTGCAAAATTCTGCATACAAATGGCAAGGCACTCTGCAAGCAATATGAGTCTTAATAACTGAAATGCTTTAAGCCTAGTACTTTTAGATAAGTAAACTTATCCAAGGTCTTAGGCCGTAATTCTACCTGCCTGGTGCATTGATTATCCAAGTGGGCACAAGGTGAGTGTCTCTTGATATGTCCAAGCCTCTTTATAGTCTTTATTGTCTATGCTTCTGTGATCTAAAATGCTATAACTGCAAATAATGAAGAGACTGTGGCATGATAGCTGGCAGATCAGCAGGTCATACACATCAGCAAGCTATGTATGACATGGAACACATGACATCCAATGCTAAGGTGAGAGGTATTTTGTTCTTCAGCTGGCTAATGGGAAGGTGTAGAGAAGACAAAGCTAGACCCTTCTTGCTGGTGGACACTAAAAGAACAGGACCTTTATTATCACAAATGAAATTCCTTTTAGATATTAGGGGAAAGGTTTTCACCAAGAGAGTGGCCAAAAATAAGGAAAGAGGGCCCTCTTGGAGCAAGACCCTCATAGAGTAGTGTCTGACCTTGGAGATACTCTAGATTCTGCCAAGGAACCTGATCAAACTGAAGCTAGCATAGAACTGAGCAGGGTTTTAGAAGAGATGTGCTCCTTGTATCTTCTCTAAATAAATTATTCTGTGATTGTGTTATTTCATATTTCCATATTTTTCCACATTTCCCATGTTTATACAATATGTAGTGATCAATGTTTTGAGATCTCTACTTCATTGATTGGAGCTCCCTCTTTGGGAGGACAGTATCATCATCTCTCTGCTGTGAGATCTTCCTTCTAAACCAATCACTCACAGGCACAGGGCCATGCCTCTGCACAGGAGCCAAATCAGCATTCGGTGGGTCTCCAGGTATGAACTTCAAATATGAGACCTGTAGGAGAGGATAATCATCCTAATGTAGTTTCACAGCGCTTCTCCATGATTTAAGCTATCCTCAACATATGACTCAAGCATTCAGCCTAGGTTCTATGTATAAGGAGTGCACACTGGAAATTTGAGAGCATTAGATCTGGAACTGCTCTGTAAGAGTTAGGATAAGGAAAATATGGAATTAATACCCAGCAGCCTTCACTTGCTTTTGACTGACTCTAGTGGTCAAGCTTGGGATATTTTATTCCTTAGAGGCTTTGTAAAAAGTCCACTAATGTGAGTATTATCCCTCAGGCTAAGGCAGCAGATACTGGAGGGAGAGTCTTTGGTAAGGGAAGTGGGAAAAGCAAGTGGGAGAGAGCCAAAACACTGTGTTGGAGTCGCTGATTGTGGCAGCTAGAGAAACCCAGGGCTAACTTATGTTGCTCTCTGGGAATAATCTACAGCTCATGGATTAAGAAATAGAGAATATGTCAGCTGGAAACTGCAGGGAGAGTGGAAATAAGTGACTGGGAACAGGAAGGAGACCATGGAGTAAGTCTGAAGAAACCTCAGGGGGAAAATTGATCAGGAGTGCATGTTTAAGCTTGATGGATATTTTATGAAGTAGAAGAAACAAAATGCTTGTTCAAATTGCCTGTATATACAGCTAAATAACTTGAGCTAAGTATGCAGATCTGCAAAATAGCCAGTTAAAACCCAGATAGAAAATACCGGCAATTTTTCAGATGTGTGGAGGGAAAGCAGGAAAAAGCACTGGAAATTTAGGCTTTGAATTAGGTATTCCAAAAGCTAAAATATTTGGAAAGAATGCTCCCCTTTATGCCCCAAGCAAGTACTAACTTTCTCATGTTGTTGCTTTCACAAAAGAAACACACGTAGCATCAGTATATCGATAGCTGCCAGGGGCCCAACAGGTGTGAAGAGCCAGAGTTATGATGCTACTTCTCTCTATAGTCCATATGGTTTACTCCTAAGTAAGCATATACCTCTTTTTTACAGGGCACTGGGAGCAGAAGACGCCCAGTATGGTCCTGTTACATGGTGTGAGAGAAATGTCCAGAGGACAGTCTTGCAGGGTGGTCTTTGAGGTTGGATTATTTCTCAGTGTAATCTTTCGATACATCTGGAGTCAGAACAACCAAAGTATTGCCTTGGACAAGCAACCCCCTTGAACATCACTGGATGAAGACATCTTGGATCAGATCAAATGGTAGAAGGCTTCTATAAGCAGTTCTACAGCAAATGCATTACCTGTTTGCCAACACGGACTGGTAGGTTCTCATTTGGTCATTTGTATCAATTTTCTGACATTATGATCTGGTTATTCTGGTTTCAAGCTTTTATATCATCGTTATGGTAGAAGTGTGAAGAAAGATGACACCCAATCTAGACTGCTGCATGGTACAAATAGGCAATGACTAGTCTTCTGTGATACCTGCCAGTATAAAAGTTAATCAGACAACATTTTTAAAGAAGTTCAAAGCAATGCAATGAGAATGAGTCAATATTTTAAGGAATAAATCTACAGCATTTTTGACTATGTACTTGGAGGCAGAAATCTGGTATTATTGGCATTAGAATATGAGTTGAAGTTCTCTGCCTAAAGCCAGGACAGTCTGTTAAGTCTTTGTACAGTAAGCATAAAACTCCTACTTTTCACTGGACATTCCTTTACTCCAAATGATTGGCGTGCAGGCAGTATCTAATTAGGGTCTTCTATGCAGAGGAATTGATGAAAAGTCAACCAGATAAAGCATAGACCAAAGCCCCAGTCCAATTAGTCCCCTATTCCAACCCATTCTGCAGCATCTTTTACAAATATGCTCTAGAAAAGAAATTATCTCGAAAGTGTTAGTAGGGGAATTTTCTGGGAATTTTCCCTCTGCACTAAAAATCTTCAAACCTTCAAAAGACAGCTCTTCACAAAGCACCTTATAAAAACTGTCAAGATATCTCCGTTTCATTTCACATCGCTTATGTAGGAATTTTATCTTGTTAAAAGTCAATGGAAAACACTTCAAAAGTAGAAGAAAATATACCTTTTATGGAGGAATTGTAATCTGTATTTTTTAAAAAATGTGAGTTTATGAGCAATTTTTGAAGCATTTGTAGTTTTTATGCTCTATGGACTGGAAAAATGTTTAAATATTGAAAATATGACAAAAAATATTGAAGAACTTATCTAAAAATTAATAATATTGGAAAAACAGACCCAAAGTAGAAATGCATTTGGAGCACAGCTCTGTTTTATGAAATTTATGTATCTATATACTAAAAAAACACTGACTTTACTTGAAACTAGTCAGTAATTGCTTAGTAATGCATCTTGATGAGGGTCCTATCCAGCTTGTAAGGTGCTATGGCAACTTCTGCAACTGTGGCTATATTTCTGTGAACTTCAGTAAAAAGCTCTAATATTGTCCTTATTTTTGTAGAAGTTTAAGATAAGAGTGTATATTATAGTCCTTTTGTAAACATTTCAGGGTAAACATTCCTGCACCAGTGAGTAACTGGGAGGTGGTAGGAGGGATCTTGTCATCATCCTGTGTTAAGAAGCAGGCACCCTGCTCAAGGGGAGGTGATGCTACTGCTGTAGGATATTTTGTATAAACACCTTGTGATGTGACCTGCATATTCCCACTGCCTCTGGTGAGAATGGACGTTCATGTTTACAACATGACCCGTTTCTCCCTGGCTTTTTAGCATATCAAGGAGCTTGTTAACATCACCAGCTGACTATATCATAACCAGCTGTCTCTTCTTCTAGAGCACTTATACAATGCAGTACTGTTAACACAGGGTGAGACAGAGTAACCATAGTGTGGAGAAACGCAAAGACTGTTAAAAAAAGAATAATTTTGGAACACATATAAATAGAGCATTGAAAGAGCTGTGACAGAGCCATGTTCTGAGTTCTTTTCAAATATCTCTCTAGGAAATTCCCCATATATTCATATAATATTACTATAATAATTATACAAGATAATAAACTTCAATTTTAATATTTCAAATTCATATAAAAGTTCTCTTCATGCATTATGTACAAATGTATAATTTTTTTTCCTTTCCTTTTTTTTTCTTTTCTTTGCTTTTTCTTTTTTATACTTAACTGGAATAAAACCCATGGAAGAGGTTCAGAATGAAAAGTCAGATAGATAAAACTTTCAACTGTGGGTTGATTTAGGACATATTTTTTTTAAAAATAAAATAATTGAATTTATTAAAAAGCTTGGGCTGCTTCCCTACAATTTTTAGCACAATTGATGTGTGAGGCTCTGAGACATCTGCTTGTAGAGCCCAATGAGCTAGTGTGTCATGTGAGGTGTCAGGGGAGTCCTGGTGTCCTCCTAGCTTCCAGCACACTCTCAGAGCCATAGAGGCATTTGTAAGTCCTCAAGAATGCACCCCTTCTCAGGGTTTATGAGGTGGAGTATTTATTTTTCCTTTACAAGTGAGGTAGAACAATTATAACCCAGCAGGTCTCGGGTGGAGTCTCACAAGAACAGAGTAGAGGGGGAGAACCACCTCCCTTGACCTGCTGGCCATACTTCTTGTGATGCAGCCCAGGATATGTTTGGCTTTCTGGGTCACAAACAGACATTGTGGAGTCATGTTGAGTTTCTCATCAACCAACACCCCTAAATCTCACTCTTAATCCATTCTCTCAGTCTGTATTTGTGCTTGGGATTTGCCCTGTGATTGCCCACGTTCCTCCTGCTCTCCTTTCCAGTGATAACTCTCTGCAAAGGCAGCCAAACACCTTGGGAAAATCAAACATTCACGGATCAAAAATCCATGCATGTTTTGTAGGGCTTGAAGAGATGCTTAGCTATGAAGGTCAAAGTATGGTGAGCACTTCAAAGTAAGCTGCAGGGAATTCCTGGCTGGATTTTTTTCCTTTCTTCTGTCTCTCTGCAGAAAAATATCAGATTGCCAAAGGCTTACAATGAAAAGATGGGCACTTTTATATTGCTGTAGTAGAAACAGCGCTGGCTGTACCAGGATGAATCACATATACTCTTTTGGAATCAGTTCTTCAGATACAACTGCTTAATTAAATTTTAAGTACTATTGATTCAGTTTACAAAGCCTCCCCACTTCTAGCACCATTGAACCTTGAGCTGCTGCACTCTGCAGAAGCAAAAAGAAAAAAAAAAAAAAGGGCTATTAAAAATGTAAGCATCTGCCTGGAAGATGCACTATGCAGACCTTAATTACTGCTATATCTGTAACATCTTTCTTCTGCAGAACAGAAATATAAAACAACTTACAGCAATTTTTGGGGCAGGTTCTTACACTGTGCAAATGAGTGCAGTAGTGTCTATGAACTCAGTGGTGCTAACGCACTGTGGGTGGGAGGAACTGGCCTGATCTATATCAAAGCCTTTGATCAATAGGAAGATAGACCAGCTATTAGTCAGTGGTATATATGATGAGGTTGCCAGAGCAAGTCTTTCACTTATTTTTTTTTAAAATTCATTGTTCAATGCTGTTTGTCCACCACAAGGCTTTATCTAGACTATATGTCAGCTTTAGTGTTGGTTTAAGACAAATGGGGAATCCTACGAGAGTAGCAAGATTAAGGTGAATGAGCTGGGCTCAATCTGGAAAAGACAAGACTGACAACTGCAGTTATCAGTTTTCCAGTGCACCCATTTTGTATTAAAACACTCAGTGATTCATTATTTTACATTGCCCTGGGGATAGAATAAGAGGTTTTATTAAATATGAGACAATTTAAGTTGAATGTTATACAATAACCCTCCCAATATGTATGAAATACTGGAACAGGCCTGGGGAGCTGCTTTGCTGAAAGTTTTCAAGGACAGTGAAAATACAGGGTGCTATATATATTTTGGTGCTGCTTCAGTGCAGGTGGTTGAATAAGAGGATCCCTTAAAGCCCAGAGTTTCTATTATTCTAGATTTACTGTGAGCTAGTCAGGATAGGCTGTGTCTTCCAGTATGCTTGTGTGCCTGTGGATAGAAGATGCATTGTTTGGGTGGTTTAAGCTTGTAAAAAGACTTTTTCCCCTAATTTTCTTTTATTTCTGCATTGAGAAACTTCCTGTACTTGATGTTTGCCTTGCTAATGGCTGTAAAAATAGCCTGAAGATTTGGCATGAAGCTTGGTTTTATTTATATGTATACATATATACATGATTTACGCAACTAAATAACTGCAGAAAAATCCCTATAGCAATGGGAGCATTATTGTATCAGAACATAGGCTATTTTTTAAAGTATATTATCACTACATCAGTTGTTCCTTTATTACCCAAACAAAGACTGCAGCACTCATTTGGATTCTGTCTTAAAATACTCTATGTAAGTGACTGAGGTATTTTCTTTCCTCCTTTCCCCATAGGCACTCTCTTCTGCCAGATACACGACCTGAGAAAGACAACATTGAAAGAAAATAAAAATCTTTCAGAACTGCTTTCAATTGCCACTTTAGAAAAAAACAAGAATACTTCTTAGAATATTATTATTAATATTAATGGTAATATTTTAAACTGAAATACTTTGAGGGAGAAAGGAATACTTTTCAAGGCAGTTTTTCTTTCAGCAACATAAAAAATGTTTGAAAAATATGTTAATGGAGAAAAGTCTGTGTTACCAGAGCTGTGACAGTACATAACGATGCATTCATTTTAAAATATAGAACCCTATTGATGTATAGGTACTCTCAGAGGCAATGGGGAGATGTACACAGCAAGAATAGTGATATATTTTATGCAGGGGAGGACATAGCCTCCCTGAGGAAAGGAAATTCAAACTGTGTCTGTGCTGCCAGATAGCTGCAGACTTGAGCTCACACTCCCATCCAAACCCTTAATTGCCTGAATCACTGGCAAGAAGCAGCTTTGCCCAAAATGGAGACAGGCTCACACCTGTTGCACAGGTAGCATGGGTCAGATTGCTATTACAGAGTGAAAAATATCATTACATATAGAGATGGATTTTGGATGCAATCTGACTGGAGGTGACCCACAGCTTGTGGCTTCAGGCCTAAATGGGAAGTGAAAAGGTTATTATGGGTAAAATGGAAATGCATATCCAATGTGCATTTGGGATTCCTGTGCATTAACCTGTACCCCCTGCAAATTTAGCATCCTTTTTTCAAGCCTCCCATGCCATAGCAGTGGGTGTCACTTGCCACACATTTTCTCCATTACTTATCCCTAGTGGTATGGTAGGCAGCCCATCCTATGGTTTAGTCGGCCTTGGTGCCTTCTGAGCAATATTTTGTCTATATATTCATCAGTAGTAAATAACTACCTTTGCTTCAGCCAGGCTATGTACATGCACATTCGTATCTGGTCCACAGTCCAAACTACAGGCTGCCGGGGCTTAGTGAACAACGTCTATACTATGCAGCAGTTCTCTGACACACTTTGAAAGTGGATTTCAGCCTTGCATTTTCCCCACTTTGACCCTTCTTTGGAAGGAAACCCACTCCTTGACTTCAGTGAACCGTGTGAATAGCAGTCCTGGGAATGAGCCTGCAGAGACCATCCAAGAGATGAGAAGCAGCTTTGCTGTTCATGAAAGCCCTGTGTGGGCACAGCCACAAGTGACAGCTACTTCCCCGCACAGCTCTGCCAATGCCCCTTTCATCCGGCTCACACGTCCTTGCAGCGCCTGTGCCTGGCTTTAATGAGCAGCCTGGGCTCTGCAGGCTGGTGCCAGGCTGGGCTGGTTTTGTGAGGGCTAAATGTCTGCCTGGAGATGAATGGGACCCCTGGACTGCGCAGTTTTTGCAGAAGAAAAGGGCTACAATCACATTCCCTTCATCCTCCCCTTCCCCTTCATTTGAAGATTTAATTAGAGCTTAGAAGCTAGGCCTTTTTAAATCAAGCCAATTGCTCGCTTCTCTTCCTAAGGAAGGAAACTCCTTTGCTTTTTACTAGTTCCAATGCCGCCCCTTCCCAGCTCCTGCAACCGGATGCTTGCTGGTTGCGGTCCCATTTAATGACCGTCACATAGTCTCACCCTGCCAACAGAAAAAGCCATGTTGCTACCAGTCCGTGGGAAGAACACAGCAAGCTTCCTCCTCACCATGGGCACTCCCTTCACTTTGCTGGGTGCAGAGAAACACCTTCTCTCAGGCAATATCACCACACAGATGGGGGGCAGACAGACGAGTTGGGCATCCTTGGCCACTCTTTTATTTTGCTAAGATGAATTCTCAGAGACAGAGGTATTTGCATATTTAATGAGTAGGCATCTGCTATCACAAACTCCCCTGAGCTTCAGGCAGTGCCACTGCTGTTTTGCAGAAGCACCTCACAGATCTCAGGAAAAGTGGAAAAATGGATGATTTCCCTTCTTACACCTCTACTCTTGAAGACAAGGAATTGTTCGTGCCTGGCAAATCATCCACCCCATGAGCAGAGGGCTGACACCCAGCTCAAACAGGTCATAGGCAGAGCATAGAAAGGACCCTGTAATCCTGACTTTACAAACTGTGCTTTTCTTTTGGTCTAAGCCAAAAAGCTGACTGCAGAGATTGCCACTTCCTTCTGGACCTGTGCAATCAGAGAAGCTTGGCCTGAGCCTGAATCAAGTAAATTGGTTTTTATTGTTTAGATGCCTCTCTCAGATACATTTCCAACTCTTGAAATACATCTGTCTCGTCTTATCTGCATCATGAATTAGACTGAGACTTTCCTGTTCCATTTGATTGTACAATAGATTGAGAATTCACGTCAGAGGGAATGGTGGGTGGGTGGCATTTTAAATGGATGCTCAGACATTGGCAGAATAACATCAATAACCTCTACAGCAAAAAATACAAGAATACATTTAAATTAATTCCATGCATGTTCAACACAGTGCATGCTTGAAAGACAAGAGCTACATACAGATAATAATTCAGAAGATAAATTTGACTGAAAACAAAATATTTAATGGATCACTGTTGATTTTTATTGGTTTGTGTCAAAAATTAAAAAACAGAGTATTAAAAATTTTCATTCCTTTTCTAAAATATATTTATAATATCTTTTGATAAGATAAAATGTATTTTGAATTTTATTTTTCAGTTAACACTATATTAAATATTATTTTATACTATTACTATTTTATATAGTATTTATAAGATATGATATTATAGTACATATTTATTGAAGTGAAAGATTGGGGGGTTATATAATTAGATTGTTCATTTGAGAGAATAAAATCCTTGGTTATTTTTACAAAGAAATTTTTATACATTTTTGGAAGGAAAACATTCAGCTTTGCTCTTTTCAAAAGTAATAGTAGTAAGTTTTCTACTCTGGTTTATAATGATCTTCTATTTATCCATCCATTGATCCAGGAAGGTAAATTTGTAATAATGCAGTTCTGTGCTTCATGAGGCTTGGAAAGTTTTTATCTGGCTCATGAGGCCCTGGAGGTTTCTTTAGTGCAGTGCTGAAGCACAGCACCTGTAGTACTTTCTGGGAGAGGACTCTCTGGGTAGATGCCACATTTGGAGCTTTCTGTGCCACTGCTTAAGCAGGCTGAAACTGCCATAAACATTAACTCAATTACAGTTTTAGCCATAATAGTTAATAATAACATAACACTTAATATAATGATACCTATGAACAGCTGTACAGGTGTTTATAAGAGATTAACACACAGTTAAGGTCTTGCTCAAGGTCCATTTCTGGGCACACAACCCTGCACAGCCTTTAAGCAGATTTGGTGCATGTATTGTCCTTTTTGTCCTAAGCTTCATTTTATCCGTACCATCTCTTCTGTTGCATTTTCTCTGAGCTCCAAACTTTAAAAACTAAAGTAAACCATATCCTCATTTGAATAAAACTTCATAAAGAGTACTTGCAAGATATTGAAAATTCTAGTTAATTAAAAAGTGATTACATTTAATCGTAGACAGACTTTCAGCATACTGAGAACTATTTCATTTCACCAGGCTAAACAGCTGTGACTAAAAGGATTACTGACAGAGAAAAACATTCTTCCTGAATTAAAGGTGCACTAGCATGAAAATCTCTATTTGACCATGTGTTTTTAAGACAATATGTGGTTGATTGGATAGTACAGCATATTGATACCAGACAACACTGATTAGAAGATTAACAGCTTTGAAAGGTGAAATTATGGGTATTATCTGTTTGTTGAAGCAGAACTGAAGGTCTTCGTGCACAGTTATTCATTCATAAGCATCTACAATCCTTGCTATTTGCATTAAAAATGTATGTCCCAATGCAGCAGATATGACCTTTACTGTAAATTGGTTTACTCTTCAGTGAGCAACGAACCTCAGTCTTCACTAAAACAAATTTGGGTGCTGCAGTTTCGGGTTTTTTTCTACCCACTTCTCTCTATCCACAGCTGCCTGTTCCTGCACCATATTCCTCCTGATCCCTTAGCAACCCTGTGCCTCCAATAAACCATCACAGACTGGTAAAGCTGCACCTCCACAACTTCACTGCAATACCCTCAGATCCATAAAGTTGCCTTTGGTTGCACTGCAATCTTCCAGCCAGGTTCAGTGACTTGCATTGCAAACTGTGCCTTCATTTTAATGTTATCATAATCCATTAAAGAGGCACTGGTTGGGAACCTCTTTACTATATGGTTACACAATTGCATTGTAGAGAAATTTTGCAAATGATCAGTTAATAACATTGTTGTTTTAACATACGGGACATGAAAAAATTTTGATTTTTTTTTTATTCTAAATTTGAGTCTATAATGAAAAAAAAACCAAAACCAAAATCTCTAAATCAGGTCATATATCTTTTTTTTCTCTTTAACATGTTCAAGACAAAAAAAAAAAAGGAAAAAAAACCCAAACCTGTAATTTCAAGAAGTCATTTCAAAAGTCTAATTTTATTCTGATTTTAGTGAAATGGAAATTGATATGATGAATTTTTATATTAATGAATTGATAGCACTATCAATTGAACATGTTCTTTAATTAACTTTGAATATATCAAATTGTTTAGTAAAAACAGAATTCATATTATAAGCAGAAGAGATATTAAATGATTTTGTTAAAAAATAAAAGTACAAATATGTAAAGTGAAGGTATAAAAATATATGTTACTGATTTTAAAAAGCCATTTCTGATTGACTGAGCTGAAATAATTGACCATGTCCATATTTTTAGAGTATTGCAACAAAGTTAACTGAATTTGTTTAACAAAGATGTTTTAAGTCATCTGGTGGAATTAATGAGGTTAGCAGTGATGACTGCTAAATTTAATGTGTCAAAGACAGCTGACACTGTTTTTTCTAATGCTTCTGTATGTTGTCACTGGAGACAGATAAGTGCTTACCCTATATATATCAGCATAGGATCACCTTGGCAGTACTTATAAATCACCATCTAAATCATGAAATAGACTGCATTTCATATGATGTGGCTTGATTCTGTATGATATGCATAATATAACTTTTGCATGTTTCCCTGCCTGCATATTTTGCATATTCATATTGTATATTCTAGCTTGCACTGGTGTATCACTTTCCATCACCAAAGAATACATAAACACTTACACTGGAAACCAAACTCCTTGTACACACAGAATCTAGCAGAATCAGACTCTGGTTCCAGTGCCTTCACAAGCAAGAACATTCTAAATAATAGTAAGAAGCCATAGCTTCCACTTTAAAAGCAACAGAAAAGAGACAGAAAATAGTAATGATTACTTGGTACACTGTGGAAACCACAGTCTAGTTTACATTTGTGTGTTATTCATTTTGCCTATAAATCCCTCTTTGCCCCTACCAATCAATGCTGTATCTATCTCTTGATAAAGACAATACAGAATTTACAGGCAACAAGCATGTTGTGACAGAAATAAAAGCAACTTAACGTTCTCCAAAACAGCATTTTATCTACACTTACTGATCACTTCCTACACCATGAATCTCAGATGCTATAGCAGAAGATAAAGGCATCTATAAAGAACATAGACACCTACAACAGCCAAGGTGATAAAGAAAATTCTGTGACAACGCAGTTAGAGATCTTCAGATGTGTAAAGAAAATAACAATTATTAAAAAGGCTTTGTTGGTCCAGATGAATATCACAAAGCTTGGGTCACTTTGTTTAAGAGATGAAAGCAGCAATCAAAACGGTGATCAAACAGATGAGAGAGAATTTCTTATTCTAAGAAGACTCTTTGAAAAGATGTAGGTCAAAGCAGTAAGTGGATCTCAGACATCTTGATGTGCAGTAGGTGAAAACACCTTTGCCATTTTTGACAAGACAAAGCTCTTCTCTGGAGTAACATAGTTGCTTTCCATAGCAATGACAAGAGCAGCTTTATGAGGCAGGGCAAACATAACTCTGCTCATCTGCAGGTTTGTTAAGTGGAAACCCAGAGCTTATCTGACCCAGGCTGTGTTTTCATTTGGCAAACAGATGCTGCCAACGTGATGTGAAGCAGTGGCTGGAAGGTGCTGAGAACTGCTGTTGCGTATGTCTTCCTATTTTCAAAGCTTCTTCAAAAAAAGAGGAAGACTACAAAATATATCAGGTATTCAAGAGCATTGAACATTTAAAGATTGTCAAGCACTGCAGCACCTGCTGGCTCAGCCTCCAGAAGTGCACATCAAGGACACTGCAGCAATAAACAACCCTTTAGAAAATATTTCAGGAGTCAGGACAAGGTAGATAAATGTGCAGGGGTCAAAAGTGTAGCAGAACACCTTAGTTCAAGAGTGCTATTATTATCACAATTATATCTTCACACCACTTAGCAGACTTAGAAGTGCCTCACAGGCTGAGGCTGCAGAGACCCTACTTGACACCAGAGTGGATCCCATTACCTTGAAAATCCTGGACTAAGTAAGTGCAAGATTGGTCACGACATATGATCCTGGTTGACTTGAAGGTCAAAGAAAAGAGGTTACATGGTAAGACAAGATTTAAAGAGTAACATGATGGAAATAGATTGCAGCTGTCACCTGAGTGGAGGTTTAGAAATTGTTGGAGGATGGACTCCTCGCAGTCAAACTGCCACTGGAGAACCATTGCTGCAATTTCAAAGAGATGGAACTGCAATAGGAAATTATGTACTGTTAAAACCAAGATGTTGCAATAAGGTTCCCAGCAGAAAGGAGAAATGTGCTTGCTAAGGTGGTCTGTATCAGGCACTACCTTAGGGTGTGAGTGATCTCACTACCTCTGTGCTTCCTGCTGTGCCCTGCTGAGGGTTTGCCTTTCACCTCTGCTTGCTGAAGCCACACACCAAGCCCCATCAGAAAATGGACTTTTTCCAAGTAGTTGCTTTGAAAGCTGAAAATATACCATATGAAAGATGGAAGAGCTTTGTTCATCCTGAATCACCTACGAAAAGGAGGAAATAAAGAGATGGTTTGTCTCCTGAAGTGTCCTATGTAAAGCGAGTTTTCTTTGGTTCAAGAAAGTTATACTGGGCCACCTGTAAATGAAAGCAGAATATGTCAGTGAATAGCCACTGAAAAATATGAACAGGAACTTGTGTTAGAGACTGACAATACACACTGATACACCTGTCTTTTAGGAAAAACATTTTCTTATGGATCCACTGGAACATCTGTGTGGGTGCAATGCTGTTAGTGTAGACTACCTTCCACTGGTATGCCATATTCCCTTCTTATATTGAATACCTAGATTTTTTGCTGTAGAGACAATGTGTGAGAGGAAAATTAGATCTTTCTGCTTTCAGGTGTAGGTCAGTAACTCGTCCTGTTTACCAGTATTGCCCTCATACAAAAATTTTTTTGCAATCACTATTAACTTGTGTTACTAACTCCAAAGACTTTGAAGGTTGAACAAGCACTAGCATTAACTCACCTGCACTGCTATAGCCTTGAGATGATGCTCCAGATGAAGTCTGAGATAGGTTTCTGGTAAAGGTGGCCTTGACCGCGGTTGGTCTGTACTTTGAACAGGAGAATCTAATTTTCCTAAATATAGTAAATTTCTAAGCTTAATAAATACATCAATATGAGAAGATGAATTTCTCAACTTAGTTTATTTTCTAAAAATTAGAAACACATCTTTCAAAATTAGTATGTATATATGCATAGCAAGTTTATTTAAAAGAAGCTGTAATTTGCATGAACGTTCCATAATTTCTGCAAAACAATGTTAATTACCCTTTTTAATGATCCAGAGCATCCCCAATTTTTATTTTTCACAGTTTTGCATCTTTGTAATTCCAGCTGTAATTTCCATTACTATAACTGTGTTGCAAAAGAGTGAGTTCAAAACAAACTCATGGTACAAGTATTCTCTTAACTTGAAGACCAGGAGGAATGTATAGCTGAACTAGCATGTCAGTTTGCCTAGAGGGTCTTTTTTTCTCTAATAATCAACAATTCATCCCAATAGGAAACACCTTGATCAGGAGTTTGAGACTCCTGTGTATTTTTATATGAATACTTTTATACATAAATGTGTATATATATATATATATGTCATAGTATATATACATATGCTATGACTCCATACAGTTCTTTTCAAAGCTAAGAAAAAGGTATAAAAGAAAACAGGACAGCACTGGCTTTCTTAAATTCTAGTAGAAGCTGATTTGGAACCTATCATTGGTAAGTGAATAACAAGACAAGAATCCATGCAGAATTCATTTCAGGGTGTTTTTGATTTATAAATTTGATTTTATATTTATAACTGCAAATATGAATATAAATTTCCAAGGGCAAAACTAATACTAGTTCAGGTAATTCCATCAGATTCTAGACAGGCTTATTGTCTTTACATCTTTTACATCTTTTCACTGTATTATATGCTGCCTATCTTCATGTTATCCAAGTAATTTTCAGCAGAATAGTAAATGTGTTTGTCAGATGCAACTCTATTCTGGTTACTTTCCTTTTTCTTAGAGAATAAATCCTGGCACAGATTTCATTTATGCTGTCTTCATTACCTTTATTTTTTTAATCCTAGCTGTACTGACTTTAATCTCTGTAGACAGGATGTAACTGTGTGTGTGTACTTGTGAGTGTGCTTAAAGGATCTGTATTTTTGTTAAATAAGAAAAATATCTAATCACTTGATATTTATGACTGTGACAGAGGGAAGTCATGAATATGTTGTGCACTTTTAAAAACTGTTTCACATAAACCAAAAGCTTTTGAAACTATGGTAGGTGTTCTCATGTACATTATCTTCATGCTCATACTGCTCTGCTGACTCTTATGAATGTACTGATAACTTGTCAAGGGGATGCTGATACAAAGATTTTAAATTGGAATTAGACTGAAGTGAAATTACAGTGCTTTTTCCTGTTCCTTTCATAAGCAGCTGTTTTTTCCACTGGTTTTGTGACAACTGAATATTAATTTAATTCCAAGATTCAGAATGATTAAATGCAAATTGCAGCAGATTTTTTTTCATGGATCACTAAAGCCAACTATATTGTAAAATGTGCACTGACATTCTGCAAGAGATAAAAATTGTTTACTGTACATTGCTGAATCCCAAGTAATCCTCCTGAGCTTTTCCAAGTGATAATCCTTCCTATTGCTATTATGAGTAGTGGTAGTAACTCTTCCTTTAACATACAGTGATAATTCTTCCTCTTTACCCCAATAAACCTCTTTTACCCTCATAAAATTTCCAATAAACCAACTCAAACTTGCAAAGCAGAAACAAATCATCATCAGTTGTAACAGAGAGGCAACACAAAGTGTTTTCAAAGGCTGCAATTAATCCTGAAGTATCAGTACTCAAAAATTCCAGCACCCAACAAAGAAAGGTATCATTACCTGATGTGTTTTGTCTAAAAAACCCACATTGTAAAGGTATATTGGCCTCAAGAACTGCTGTTTCACTTTCTATTTCTAGTTTTCTTTTCCAAGGAGAGCTCAGGCAGACCGCCTCTCCATTTCCATCTTTGGAAGCTCTTTGAGCAGGGTATTGTCTCTCTCTTTATCTTTGTGCTGCATTCTGCTGTTTTTGGCACAAAGAAATTATAGAAACACTGAAGTGGGTACAAGGAATTAGACTGGTGTATGCTGCTTCCCATCTAGACCAGCCAGGAGCCCCAGTTCTCTGCCTGGCCCTGAAATGTAGCTGGGAGGCAGGAGGAAGGAGAGTGCAAAAAAGTAAACAAGTTGTTGCTTCAACAGCCCTCTACTCAGTTAAGGTGTTGTGGTGCCTAGCACAATGGGAATTAGAGGTTCAAGTAAGCTTCTAGTTATTGGGGAAATAATAAAAACTCTTTTGTCCTGCATATGGAGAGCTTTACAAACCTCTCCTCTCCTCTCCTCTCCTCTCCTCTCCTCTCCTCTCCTCTCCTCTCCTCTCCCCTCCCCTCCCCTGTTCTCATCTTTTCTTGTTTCATTCATGCCAGTATTCCAGACTATTCTTGCTATCAACCATCACAGGATTAGGAGCAGAGAAGTTACTACCTCAACAGTGAACAGAATGCTATTCTGGTTTACACCCACAGAAATGCAACATAACTTCATCAAAATAAATGAGCCAGAGCTGCAAGTGGTGTAAATGACTTTCTCATTTGTCTCAGTGAAATTACACCATTTTTCTTCAAATGTATGTCAGGCTCAAAGTAAATCCAATTTATGCTCTCTTACCAGGGCACTATTTGGCCCAGTCTCAAAGAGAATAATTTGCCCTCACCAATAGTATGAAGTATTTCTTTTCATTCTTTTTTTCCCCTCTGCTTACCTCTCTTTTGGGGAGAACACGCTTTTATATTCTGAAATTAACATAATTAGAACAATTTCAAAAATTTACGTAATTATTCCTCACAACAAGCCCAGGAGCCTGCCAAATAACATCATCCATGTGCTTATAGGTGGTGAAATGCTTTTGAAGAAGTTAAATTACTTGCCTGAGGATGGGCTGCAAGGCAGTGGAATGGTTTGAATTGAATCTCAATATTTCAGGCTTCTTGCAGCCCTTCTCTAGTCCATGCAGTGCTGACTATATTTTGTGCCTGTGTTTTGCCTGCTGTCTCAGCTTGGTCACTCAACTCCTTGTCACATGGTGTCAGTCACACACATTCTTCTCAGCATAAAAAAGTGGCTAAGCAAAGAGTACATTGGTGTATACTACTGAGCATAAACTCTTGTTTACAAGAATAACTTAAATAGGTGTTATTCTCAACATGAAACAAGGGTGAGATGTTCTCTGAGAACCCAAAATAAAAATGAAAAGAGTTGGAATAACACAACACACTATATAGTAATTAATAATCACTGCTGTGTCTTAGCTGTCTAGGAGCTCTGAGGGACTAAATAATGAAGCAGCTGAATTGCTGTTTAAAGATACAGGGTTTATTGTTAAAAATCTGAAATAAAGCCCTGCTACGACGGCCAATTGGGTTGTAGCCAAGATTCCCTAAATCTTTCATAAAGTGCCAGGGGCAATTGTCTTTTATAGAGACACAGGACATACCTCAGCAGCAGAAAAAACAGTCAAGAAAATTATGAAAGATAGAGTTATATATTAATTTAATGTATATAAACTATTAGGACTAAACCCTTGGGCTTCTCAAGGCTAAACAATTACTCTCTAAGCTGCCAGCACTCATTCAAAATTAAGAAAATAGAGAATAAGGGAGAAATGGTGGATAAAATTAATTCAGGCTTTCAAAAGGCCTTTGGTAAAGACCCTTACAAGAAACTTTTAAGGGAACTTGGTAACCATGGAGTGAGAGGTAAAACTTCACATGGATTAAGACCTCACTAGGAGATAGGGAAAAAGGAGAAGGATTAATGTTTTATTCTTGCAGTAAAAAGAGGTTGGTGGTGCAGTAGCCTACACACCAGTGTTTTTTGTCTTTGCCAAATCACAGTGTCCATACTCATGAGCAGCTCCATTGAAATCTGTTGCACTGTGGTGGGAAGTTTGTTTTTACTGTTATTCAGGAAGTTTAAATAAGGTTTAGAGGACATGATGGCATATTTATAGACAGTCTGAAAGAGGAAGGACTCAGCAAGTTCATATACTCACCATATCAGTTGAATATGCAAATCAAGTAGATTTAGTTAAGAACTGAGACAATTATGGAGGACCATAAAATCATCTATGTGAACTTGTAAGTGCAGTGTTGTGCAAGTCACCAATTCCCCCCATCAATGTTATGGTTGAACTATTTATCCAAATTTCCTACCTGCCAATTTCCTTTGGGAGGGTGGAATGTGTGTTAACTAGGAAGCATTTTATGTCCATTCTTTGAGCCTCTGGGTTAGAGGAATCTGCAGAGGGAAAAAAAAAAAAAGGCAAAAAACCCCAACGAAACAAAAAAACCAAACACCAACAAACAAACAAACAAAAAAGAAAGAAGAGAGAGAAGAAAATTAAACTAGATCAAATTTCCAAAGAAATTATGTTTGAGAATGACCAAACTAAATCTTGTGTGAGGGAAGCTAAGGTATTTTTGTCATGGCTTCTGAAGCCACCTTCCACTCAGGTGGAAGCGTGTTCCTGACATTAGGTGTTAGCCAAGTTGATGTGTTGCTAATCATATCACTCACTGTGTATTACTGGCTACGAAAAGAAACCCCCTTTATCCAATGGGACAACTAAGCATACAATATCATTTCTATGTTTTCTTAATTCAGCATTGCATAAGTTTGCTAGCTTCCCTCAAGCTGAACATTATTTTGGGGAAAGCTTTGTTGTCTCTATGAAATAGGCCCATTCCAAACTCCATCTTAAAATGCTATGCATGTTCAAAGAGATGAATAATTCAGTTGCTCTATAAGGAGAATGAATATAAGAAAAGGAGTGAAAAAGTAGATAAAAATAGTTGGGAAGATGGTGGCCCACAGCCAGCTATGCAAAACTCTGGAAGAATAAAGTTCAAATAATTCTGTAGGAAGGCTGAGGTAGACTAGTTCATCTCACTTTGCTTGGTACTGTGGCCCTGAATTAGCTGCTTGAAAACACCAGCAAAATGCAATAGTCTCTAAGGTGAAGAGAATGAGGACATAAACTTTGTTGATGGTATGAACTTGCTTGGGTTAGTAAAAATGAGAGCTGACTGCAAAGATTTGGAACAAGAATGCACAAGGCTAAGTGACTGAAAGATAAAACGGGAAATGAAATTCAATGTGAATAAATGTAAGGTAATGCACATAGCTAAAAGCAATAAAGCTTTAGTTACAAAATGATGGGCTCTGGGCTGACTATTATTCAAGAGAGATATTGGGGATATCATAGCTAGTTCTATAAAAATATCAACTCAATATTCAAATCAAAAAGCAAATCAAATATTAGGAAATATCAGGAAATGACTAGGGAACAAATAGATAATATTATTATGCCAGTGTAGAAATCTATGGTATGCTTGCACTTTCAATGTTTTGTGCACTTCTGGTCTTTCTGTTTCAGCTAGAATAGAAGTGGAAAAGGCACAGACAAGGGCAGGATGGCTGATCGAAGTTGTGGAAGCCATTTGTGAAAGAAACAATGAAGGGAACCAAGACTCTCCAGCCTGGGAAAGAGGTGGCACAGACCAGGAGTGACAAGGAGGAGGTGAAGAGGGATCAAATTCTAGTACATGAGTTTAAAATCACGAGAAGATTCTGCCACGTGCTCAGTTCAAAGCAAGTAAAATGGACTAATTCCTTATGCATGTGTGAAACCTATTGCTGAACAAAGCTACTGATGCAAAAAATTACCATTGTGGTAAAAGTGGTAAAGGTGCCTCATATGACTGAAAAGGAGAATTCAGTGAGGGTGACCTGACATCCTCTGTGTCAGGCCTGTAAAATGTGAGCAGTGAAGGGCAGACATTGTTTTCTGGTCCTTCTGTTTTCCTGGGCATCTGTCCTTGGTCTGTCAGAGACAGACTATTGTGCCAGGTGTAGTTTTGGTCTATATGCCTTACAGTGAGCCAGTAAAAGCTATTCCTGGAAGGCAGAGAGGTGTATGCGCAAAAGAAAAAAGGCACATGGAGGGTCAGAGAATCTTCCATTAGCATGGGAAAGGAGGGGAGCAGAAAAAGGAGCATCCAAGGAATGTCAGGACATTTATTGTTTTAACCCCTTGAATTTTAGACTGATCAGTCATACATATAAAAAAGGGCTTTTTGCAATCAATGGGAGTTGGTTTAGGCCCTCAGGGCAAAGTTTTCTTTTCCTCTCTGGTCCATTCCCATTGCAGATATGGTTTCCAGATAGAATTCATTCCAAAGAGCAGAAAAGTCACTCCGAAGTGACTCAGGGTGCATCTATTTGTTATTCAGTCTGTATCTTTCACTCTCCTTTTCTTGTGTTTTCTCTGATAAGGGACCTTAGTGACTGAAATATAGATCAAAGCACCAGCCTAAGGCTAGTCAAAATAAAAGGGAAGAGAAAAAAAATGTTAAAAAATTGAGTTTAAAAGATTCTTTCTTTTCTTATTTTCTGCCCTTTCCATATTAAAATTTTCTGTCTCATCCTGCATTTAGCATATCCTATAGTTACTTTGAAAGATAAGCAAAAGAGAGAGACTAAACAAAAGATGATTTATTATATTGACTATGCTTATTGTTAAATTTCAGCTGTTTCATTATACTTCAGTTAGATTGTGACTTATTGTGCTTGCTGTGCCATGTCTATGCTGCTCACTATCCTTTTTATGATTGCTGACATGAATCGGCACAAAGGCATAAGCCCAGTGACTTTGGTCCTCTGTGTTTGATTACTTTGGTTCTAATTACATCTGTGTTGTTATGTGTTAATTGTGAGGAAAACTACATAATTTATAATTTGCCATAGTACCCATATTTGAGATACAAGGTCTAAATCAATTGAAATGTCATTTCATACCACTGAGGCTCAGATACACTAGATAAAAGCTGTCTTGTCTCATATACTGGAAGAGGAAACACTTCTGGGTAGGAATAAAACTGAAAAGTTAGTTATGTCCAAATAATCTTTCTTTTAGGACAAGCTAGTCTGTAATTTCTCAGATATATATAAAGATCTGTGTTTCATTTATTAAATAAATATACTGTATTACTGCAAACATTTTATTCCATAATTTTAATCCCAATAACTCCTCTACACATTTTTCTTCAATATTATCATAACAGTAAAGGCTATGCTTTTTCCTGACCCCAGAAACCAGTGTTTCTGCAGTAGCATCAGGGCATACTTACCCATCACATTTTTTCATGGGTTTTATGAAACAGTGACATTGTTTTCACTACCTACAGTATGATTTAACTATATTCAGTTTTATTACATTGCTCAGAACTGGTTGTTAGGCTATAGCAATAGATCAGCATGACTTCACCAAGCTCAGTAAAACTTTACTCCCTTGAACTCTTTGATGTGATGCTTTTAGTAGGTATGTGCTGTTGAAAATAGTACCCTTCTTTCATCTAAAACTAGAACAGAATTGTGCAAAGTTACAGTTATGGCAAAATTAGAACCAATATTTTCTAACACCATTTGTGCTAGTAAGGTAAAAAAAAAATAAAAATCCCTGACCTTGTCAAGGTTTTGGTTTCATAAGGAAATTTCTCTGATCTTCTTATAAGAGAGTCCAAAGTACTATACTCTGACAATGACTTTTATCTAAAACTTACTAATGTCTCTAAAGTTCCTCATGCAAAATGATAGCCTCAAAATATAAGCCATTTACTACCAGATGTTTTGCAAGCTGTTCTGTAATGTCACATAAAAAGCAATGAAGTAAAAACAGAGCGATAGCAATATATACTATAGGAAGCTAAAATTGGGATAGAGAGGGGTGTTAGCTTTGTAAAACTTACAGTAATGTGAAGAAGTCAAGGTGTTCTTGGAAACCAAGTGGAGACAAGCCAACTCTGAGTGATTTTTTAAGATCAAGCTGAACATTCATTTGAGACACGATTGAATAAATGTATATATTTTGCAGTGCACCGTGAACACCATCAAACTTTTCTTCCTATTTAACTAAATGAGGAAATAAGTTTAGGACTTGAAGATCCCATTTTGAGGTTATGGCTTTCTCCCATCCAAAGACCTTTCTGGAAGAACCACTGATCTCACAGATGGATCCCTGGTCAGACATTCTACATGAGATAAGCCAAAGCACTATCACTGTTGATAATGGTCTTCCTGATCCCTTGTCAGGTTTCTTTCACTTTCATTGTGTATACCCTAAATAATTTTGGGTACCTTCTGCTAATGGTGACTGAAGGTGCATATTTATTCTGACCAAGGCTGGTACATCTGTCAGGTGGAAAGAACAGGCTTTAGTCATGAAGGATATGAAAAAATGAAGCATGGGTAAGCAACTCCTGGGTTGCTGTTTAAGACTCCATTTTTATTTTGGTACATACCAGTTCAGCCTCAACACACATTGGTAACTGCAAACCACGGCAGCTGACACCAGAAGAAGGAAGTAAAAAAAGTTACCTGTAACTGGAGAAATCAACAGTTTGGGCATGTTGACCGGATTTTTTTTATTTTTTTTTTTTTGGAAGAGCAAAATTTAGCAGGAAGTGAAAGACTTATGTTCCCTGCATATACTGCCTCTGACTCAGACTAGCACTTTCAGAGACTATAGAGTTACAAAAGAGAAAAATACAGCAATACCCAAAATTCAAGAGGTGATACTTTTTATGAATAACAATTTTTTTTTTATTTTACTCTTATATTTTACAATTTTATCAGCATGGAAATGATCACTACATGAGAGAGAGACAAAGAAGCACATTCCTTGCTTTCTTATGTCTGTGTTTTAGGGAAATAAAGCAGTTGCCTCACCATTTGTGTCAGTGGGGAAAGGGAGCCTGAAAGTGAATTCTTCATACCATTTATGCACGAAGGCCTAATCTGGGGTGGGAGGAGGAGACACTAGGACACTATGTACTGGAAATAATAAGCAAAATTGTCATGGATTCATAGAATAATTAAGGTGGGAAAAGGCATCTAAGGTCCTTGATTCCAACTATTAACCCAAACCTACCATGTTTACCACTAAACCATATCTGCATGTTTTTTTACCGCTTATGTCTATTCAGGGGGCTACAATACTGACTACTCTCCATTTAACCAGATCTCTTGAACAGCACTAGAAAATGGTGATGGCCTTGCTCCTGCTGCCCAGAATTTTCTTTAGACTCTCTGCAGCAGGAGTCATGAGGATGCCAACTCTGCCTTGCTGCTCTGCATGGTTATCAGCAGGGATACCATCTTTATTTGTTTTTAAAAGTGCCTTACACATCTGTGGAGCAGGATAAGTCATAAATAATAATAACAGTGTCACTGCTTCCCTCTCATTAATACCAAGTCACTAGAGATTCCCTTGTGGTGATGCATAGTGCATGACACTGTGCAGATTAGGGCTTCCATCATGCAGGCTGTCAGCATGATTGCTTTTGCTAAATACAGCCATCACACACAGTGAAATATGCTCAACTGGGGCACTGCTAGTAAAGTACTGACAGCAGCTTTGCAAACAAGAATATACAACTTTCATAATTCTGCTCTGGAGACTAAAAGCTTGGAGAAATGATGGAGGTTGTGAACGAGAGGTGAATATGAATACTTTTCCCATAGGAATCCAAGCAGTGGGTCTTATTTCCAGAAATCTGCCTTTATTCTCTCTGGTAAAACCATTCACTGGCTTTCTTAAGTCCATAAACTCTCTGGGTCAGTGATCATCTTAATCAGCTCCACAGGGTTTAGAGCAACTGAGACTTACCCTTGACTGCCATGGTGAATGGTAATTACTGTGATAATCAGCTAATTATGTTAGCCAAACTGGCAAAAGAAACTTTTAAATGAGCTATTATTACATTGTGTACAAGGAAGTAACACTAAACCCCCAGCTTTTCTGGCCATCTACGTTAGTCTCCTCTGTTGAGGCGCTTTATAGTCAGTGGACAGAAGTGAGCTTCTCTAAGAGGTCAGTCAGAGAACAAGGCCCAGGCAAATGCTTTGCATGCTCCTGTCGAGGAGCTCCCACTGTCAGTGGACCTTCAGATTGCACCCCTAAAGCTGTATGTGCAGAGGAGGTGGTGTGGATAATGTCTTCATTGCCCTTCCTGACACTGCCCTTATTATACATTACATCTGGCTTACACAACCATTTTCAGCTGAAGGCACTGCCACAAAAATCAGTTGTCCCATCTCACTATCATTTCTGGCCATCCATTTTCCCTCCTGCTCTTTCGTTTGAATGAATCATAATAGTCATACACTCATTTAACCACTCAAGTAAGATAATAGCCCTAACTGGAAGAAAATCTTTGAGTGTTTAGGGGTCAGTTTTCTGGAAGGCAGGTTTCCAATCTGGCTTATTGCTTGGCCATCTCAAGGGAGAAGGCAGGAATATAACACCAGCCCCACAGAGATGTGTGAAAAGAAATTTTGAAATAGTACCCAATGCTTCCATGAAGATTAACTCAATATGCCTCAGAGGTGCAAAATATTAACCTCAATATCAGATAGAGTGTGAAATACCTACCAAACTTCAAATTCAACTCCTTGTTTATTTCTTAATAACTTCTGATGTAGGCAAGACCTCGGGGACTGTGTATTCTTACTTTTCCATGAAGTCACATAGCTTCATGTGAATAAATGTAAAACAACTACTTTGTAGATCAATGTCACTGGTGCAAATGCTCACACCTTCCATATAAATGAAGATTACTGTGGGTGACACTATTACTCTGCGTCAAATGCTGATGAATGCACACCAATTGCAAGTGAATTTCAATGTTTTCTTGTGTTGTCACCAGAAATGTGCCATGATCATACACATGACACCTAGGTCAATACTTTGAAGGTAAGGGACAAAACCATGGCCACGTTCAAATCAGCTAAGACATTGCTTCAAAAATGAGACAAACTCCTGTGTTGCAGAGTTACCTCTGTCTTTCCTGAAGCATCTGCAGTTTTCTGGGAAGGAATAGCAGAGTAGGTGGACTAGTCTGGATCCAAAACGGCAATAAACATCTATTTTTAAAGGCACTCAACATTTTACTGTGGAGAAACAGGGAAAAATAATATACTAAACTGTAGGAAAAATTGAGCAGAAATATATTTTACCATTCTGAAAAAAGAGTGATACAGAAACTCATAAAACCTGCAACTCCACAGGGCTCATCCAGCCAGAGAATCACTTCTGAATAGCAGTACTTTTGACAAATATAGCTTTTTTTTTAATTATATAATGAATGCTGGCTCATTTGCATATGGTAATTGGCCTTGTCTGTCACTTCTGCTTGACAGTCTGCTCTTCAACAAATGTTGTTTTGTTTGTCACTACCCAAGCTCTATGACTGTCTATGGAGCAGCAGTCTTTTAATTTTTATAGATTTCTAGGTGATGTTAATGACAATAATTTGGCAGTAGCAGGGAAAAAAATCTGGTGTCATTCCTGGGCTATGGGCATAAAGACTATTCCAAAAGAGTATACTAAAATCATAACATGGTTTCTGTGCTATATTGTTGCACTATATAATCAGAAAATCTATACCTTTATGTGCTACCTTAGCTGAAATACTTTTTCTGTATCTAGTATCTTGGCACTGTTTATTATTCTGGCATTGTAGAGAGCTTTTAAAATCTAAAAATCATAGAATCATAAAATCATTAGGGTTGGAAAAGACCTTTAAGATGATCAAGTCCAACCATCAACCCAGTACCACCATCACGTTCACTATTAAACCATGTCCTTGAGTGTCATATCTACAAGTTTTTTGAATATTTCCAGGGATGGTGACTCTACCATTTCAATGGACAGTCTGTTCTACTACTTTACAAGTCTTTCTATGAAAAAGTTTTCCTAACATCTAGTTTAAACCTCCCCTGGAACAACTTGAGGCCATTTCTTCTCATCCTCTACCTGGGAGAAGAGATTGACACCCACATGTGGATGTATACATGTATAAGCCCATTAAATTTACAAGCCCATTACAATAAATGAAATTTTAACAATGTTTTCTGTAGTGTTTTAATGAAAATCAGACAGAACACAGAGCTACAGAAAAAAACTTAATCAATATTCTGGAAATTCAGGCTTCATATGTTGCATCTGCATATGAAAAACTTCTTTGTATGCCAAGAAATACCCTTTCTGCCATCACTCCGCATCCAAAGTTTCCTTCAAGTGGGAATAAAAACAAACACAGTGTCACAAGCTGTGCTTCGATACACAAGAGACAAGTACAACTAAAGGCATCTGACAAGTCTGCAAGCCACGCTGGGAAAGCCACCAATCACGGTATGCTCTTCAGTAGTCTAAAACACATTTTAACACTAAGGATTGTTAAAAGCCAGTCACTTTCTGTGTCAGAGTCCATGGGTAGCCAAGAACTGAAGTACACAAAAACAAATGAAACTGAATATTTTTGTAACTTCCATTCATGCAAAGATGCTAAAACTTCAGCCCAACAGGGACTTCTTGTTAAAGGACTGCAGGTAAAATGGGAAAAAGAAGATCAAGTGTAATCTGTGTTTCACCATTAATGTAATAATTCTTCTACACTTTCTGTGCAGAGTAGTTTCAGGTAGGAGTAATGGATATAGGAAACATCCAATTGGCAACTTCCAAAATTAAGACAATATTGCCTATGGCAACCTTAGAGAAAAGTTATACCTAGTGAACCCACATGGCATTAGTTTGCTCCAATTGCCACAGTAGTGAGTCACAGTCCATGCAACATGGGTAATACACACAGTGAGGAAGAAGGTTGAAGTAAGAGAAATGACAGAACAGAAGAAAGAAAATAGCAGATGAAAATTAAATGGATATTAAAAAAAAAAGGGCAAAAGAAATTTAAAAAAAAAAATCAAGTGGGAGAAATAAGCCTAATCAAAAGGAAACCAGCTGAAAGTTTATTTGCAGAAGTTTAAAATGTCAAGTTACTATGACTTAAAAAACACTTACCAACCAAGTCATGGATATAGTTGTTACCTGAGACATTCTCTCATGTCCCGAAGAGATCATTTTAATGCTTGGTTTAAGTGAAGGATTAGAAACCAGCTCAGACCCCTCAAATCCACATTAATTAGTCAAAACTGCTTGATCAGGCTAAGTCCCACCAGCAGATAAATGTGTAGTCCCTGGTCAGGTCCTACCTGTATAGACACTATTGCCAAACAACAAAGGTTCCATCAAGTCTAATTTACTTAAGCCATTACCACATCCAGAAGTACAAGCCTCCAGTTAAAGCACCAGCATTTACAACCCAGAACAGAAGTGTAATTTTGGTTTCACTAATTGCTTAAGCTGAAAAGCTGGACAGCAAACTGGCCTGCTCAAGGCACAAAAACGCATTCCTCCTGTGTCTCTTGCAGGTGGCAGGAACAGATTAGAGCAAAAAGGCATGACATGAGATCATGATCCAGAGTAGATCAGGAAAAGCTTCTCAGATCCTTCAAACTAAAGACTGCAGGCTCTTGAGAGGTGATAACTTCATTGCCTACAGGTTTTTGACCACTTTCCAAGAACAAATAATATATATTCTTAGAATATCCTGAGTTGGAAGGGACCCACCAGGAGCATTGAGTTCTTAGTGGGGAAAAAGGCACCAACATGTTTTCATAAAGGAAACAAATCTCCTGTCTGTACAAGTTCAAGACAAGAAAAAACATATCAAGAGAATATTTGTTTAAAACATAGAAAAGTAGAAATCAGGAAAACAAACAGATGTGATGAAGGGAAAAATCATATAAGAACTACAAGAATATCCATCCTATTAAAAATATACATTAATGTCACAGTTCTTAATGACAAGGGATATTTTTAACTTTTGCAAATTAACTTAGTAATTTCAGCTGCTTAGTGAATTCAGCTGCTGTACTGCAATCAATGGTATTTGATCAATTTCTATCACCTGAAGATCTGGCCCCTGGTGTGCAAAAAGAGATTGTTAATTATTTCAGCACACAATGCACGGCAGACTCATGAGATCACTGCAAAATTAGCATATTACAGATTTGTATGCTTGCCTTATTCCTTTACCTGCTAGGATTCATAGAAACAAGCTTTCTTCTGCAGTCACACAGAGTATAATTTTTTTTAAATAAATTGTTCATAATGATGGGATTCCAGGAGCTTTGAGCATATGAGTGATTTCTATACTTGGGTGAAATTATGAGAGTTGGCAAGCACTAATTATGACTGCTGACATTTGTTTTATTTGTCTGATTTCTCATGCTTGTCACTCTCTTCTCTCGTGCTGAAATCCATGGCAAAAAATTGCCATTACCATTGATGGAAACAATGAGATTGTAGATCACATAACTCTTAATGGCTTGCAAGAAATCTGCTTCCAAAGTCAACTTTTCTGTTTTCTTTTCGGCTTTGTTCTTTTGATGGCTGCTCTCAGCCAGTAAAGAAAAATCGATTTAAATGAATAAGCAAGTGAACAGCATTCACATCACCTTTATTTCACTTTGCTTCCTTGTTTGATTCTAATGATGCTTTATTTCAGTACCGAGAAGCTTCACTACCTAGCCAAGTCTTCATAAATAAGAATCAAATAAGTAAATAAAATCACAAACCTAACTCAGTGTCAGCATTTACTCTCAACCATTACAAAGATCTTTTTAATAATAACAAATGTAAGTTCAGGAAAGTCCAAACTGTTCATTGCTCATGCGGGACTCACAAATTGCAGGAGATGACAGCAGTCTTTTAATACTAAAAAAACAAATTAAAGTCCTATCAGGTGTGCTGCCAGCCAGAGGAGAAACTTCACACTTTTTTATTAAGCTCATGGTTCTGCTTTCTCTAATTTATTCTCGAACAAGAGGAAAAAATGAGGACCAATTCATATAGGGACAGCTGGAATGACAATGTATTGCTAGGGATGAGAGCTGAAGCATAAATAAGCCACAGCTGAAATCAATGAGCCATCATGGACTGTCAGCCCTGTCAGATGGGTCTCTGGGATCAGTGGAAAGTTAAGATTGACAAGCTCTCCCCACCTCAGTCCACTGGTCCTGCTTTCTGACAGTGGTGGAATTACCCTCCCTCTCCTCTGCATCCCTTAGATGGCCTGATCTTTGCTTCCCTCCTCCCTGGTCATGGGGTGGACTAACTTACTGGCAACACTATTCCCTGTCCTCATAAACATTCTTCTTGCATAGTGCTGAGACAAAACATCTATGCAGAAAGGTCACCAAATACAACCAGGCTCAGTGGGGGTAAAAGTGATATACTGCATTAAGGATGTTTGATGGCTTGAATTGATACAGAGGCCCATCAGTCCTGTATTTTAACTTCTCAAAATACTATGAATACTTGAAAATGTGCAAAAAATATTGTGGGATTTGAATACGCAAGTAGACACTGATCTGCAGATACTTAAAGTAAGCAGATATTTGTACTGATAATGAGAAGTCGATAGCCTATTCGTCAAGAAAATATTAATTCTCAAAGGGTTCATCTACCCTAGAATTTAGGTATCTGTACTCTCACCTGTCATTTGCATGTGCCTTCACAGTCATATAACATATCCCATAGTCAAAAGACGGTTGAGGTTGAAGAGCACTGTAATTCCAACCTATCTTTAGCATGAGTTTTAAAAAATGTATGTTGGCAGGACCAGTTCTTATTCACTGTCTGTGAAAGGGGTGTAAGCACCTGGCTTTGACAGAAACCTCTAAAAGTATCTAAAGTTGAGTGCGATGTTCAGTGAGGAAATGGGGAGAAACTATCTTGGTTAACAGGGAGACCATAAAACACTGCTTAGAAGTTCTCTACCTCTTTCTGTACTATTTTTTATGCAGGTCATTCCTGCTGTACCCATGTTTTTAAGCTTCTTGAGATAACTAAACATTCATCCAAGTCTGTGTCTGTAAATACAGAGAAAGGTGAATTCTCAGTCCTGGCAGATGTAGCTTTAGTTTTCCACTACCTGAGTTGAACATTAATGTTTGGGTTTTTTTATTTCAGGAGATTGGTCTGGAATTAAAGCTTCTTCAGTAGCTTATTTTTTTCATTGTTATTAGAGGTCCAGATTCTCAGCTCTGGTTTACTTTTCAATTCTTCAGTAGAAGACTCTGTTAATAAGAGAAGTTTTTTTTTTCTGAAAGCTTAGGGTCTTTTTATTTGTTCACTTGCTCTTTTAATTATGTTTTTTTATTTTTTATAAAAGCCAGGTTCCCTTTACCTAACTGTATGAATTCTCCTGAGGTGTCCAAATTAGTCTTCCTCCCATGAGAGGAGGGACAACACAACCCCTGGGTCCCCTGGGTCACTGTGCACGGTATGTTTTCTGCATTGAGGATAGAGGGATTTGAGCTGACTAGACTTGGTGAGACCTTAACTAGCCATTAATAGCTAGACCACACAAGAGAAGCACAGACCATCCCTTTTCAGGTCTGTCACCCTCTTGAGCATTTTCTGGCATTCAGCTGGTGTTACCTAAAGGCAGTGGCTTCAAGGAGATTTTGAATTCATTACTAGTGACTGCTCTGTGGTTTACTGCAAGCTCTAGTCCCACAACAGTGGTCATCTGTATTTCAGGAATAGATAAATTGGGATGTCAAATTCATCAATTTTATCACAAAATACAGAGGTGGTATTGTGTCAGTAATTAAATCTCATGAAAAGTAGAGCACAATACTAGTTGGGATTCAAGAGTACAACAGACTAACATACACACCACTGCTCATGTTGCATAAAGGCAAAATCAGCTTGCAACTGGGGAGACAGGATCTTTGTATCAAGCTTATTCACTGGTAGCTATTTTGATGATTTCCAAACTGATTGTATTCACAGGTATTATTTCTTTCCTAAAGCATGCTTGGAAAAAAAGAATCTTTTCCTTCGTATTGAGCTCTACTTTATTTACTAGCAGTTAGTTTCTGTGACCTACAGTGACATGTGGAGCTGACTCTGCTAGAATGTCAGCTTCTTACATCTCCAGTATCCCCATAAGATGATAATGTGTCCATGGTGACACTGGCAGCAATATTGTAAAGCATCAGCATTACCTTCAAGCGAGAATTTCTGAAGTTTTCCTGTAAATTTCCTCTTCCAAAACCAATTTTCTCTGTTGAGGTACGAACTGTAATCACATTTCCCTCATTTCTTTGTTAACTCAAGAACAGTATTATGAATATTTTCACATTGCAGTCTTTCTAATACCTTAAAGAGAGAGACTGAAAAGTAAAACAAAGAAAACATACCCTCTGGGAGAAATACTGAGTCAAGATATTCCTAAAGATACTCCCAGTCTTCTCAATAATGTCTTCAACTAATATTAACAAGATGTTTGTGTTCAAGGTGCACTGTGGCTTTCTGGCCCACTAGAAATTGTGTCAGCATGTGTTAGGGGCCAGACATAAGGACTGCCACAGAGCGAGTGCTTCTAACATGCAAATGGAAACTAATCTCTTATGAGGGATGTCAATGTTCTAGAGAAGTTGCAAATGCATTTCTAGTCAGAAAACTAAGGGAGGTAGGGCAGAAAGTCCTGGGAAAGAAAATAGTAGAGACCGGTTTACTGAAATAATTCTTCCATCTTCCAACTCGTTCTTTGTCACCTTCTTTCTCAAGTGTCCTTCACACGACCCAGACAACCCAATTAGTTGTTTAAAGGTACTGAATTTGACCCATGAGCTGGATTCCAAGGGTTTTAGAAATTAACAGATGATTTATCCTTGACCTCAGTGTCTCCATCTGCAAAAAAAAACCCAGAGCAATAATATTTAATGAACAGCAAAGTTGCAACTAATTGGTGCTCACTTTGCAGCAGCTTTGCCATCTGGGGACTTGAATTCGTGACTGGGGTTGCAGACAACACTGTTAGGAAACTCACAAGATAGCATGGACAGCAGGAATATGGAAGATGTCGGGGGTTATGGGACTGAGTTCTTAGTCTCTATGTGTGAGGTTGGATGATAAGAGAAAAGTATAAACTGAAGGGTATGAGTTCATGTCCTGATTCAAAAATATGGGAAGTGGTAGAAGTTTGAAGGTAGGCAGAATCTATTTCACTTCCTAGTGTGGGAAGATGTAAAGGGGACACCAAGGAGTGGAAGAGAAAGTAAGAAAACTTGGTCTCAAGCATGTGAAAGATTTGATATCTGAGCAATCAAGCCAGGAAATTACATCCTTGCCATGGGGAATAGGGTCTTGTAAATGATGCAGGGCAATTGGTAAGTTCTTTTGGTATAAGGGAATTTCAGTGTAAATACTCAACAACCTGGAAAGTGTGTCAATGAGAAAGATGGTGAGTTAAATGAGAGGCAGTCTCAACAATTTCTGCAGCATCACACCTGTAGGAACTGCTCTGTAGGTATAAACAAATGTGTTCTTGTGAGACGGAGAGTCATAGAGAAAAGCGCAGAGGAACCCTAACCTCTGGATCTCAGCCAAACACAGAATTAGGCCCCCATGCTTCAGACTTACGTAGCCTTAATCCCATGAGATAAACACAGAAACAGAACTCTAGGTGGTTCTCAAGTTGAGGTAAGTGCAGTTTTAAAGCACTGACTAACCCCAAGACAGAATCTAACCACATTGTAGCCCAGCATCTCAGCTGGTTTGGTTTTTTTTTTAATTTTTTTGTGCATTTGTCTGATCATATGAATAGTTTCTTGATTTTCTGTACCTTTCTTCAAAGTATAAATAGCTGCAGGAGTTCACAGAGTTGTGTGGTCAGATCTCTGAGAGTGGAATCCAAATCCACCACCAGATGCAGATACAAAGCTGTCTCATTTTCAGAGACCAGTGAAGCCATAGTTTCCACTGACTTCATCAGGTGCTGATTGGTATGTCAGAAAAATTGCCTTTTTAGGCACTAACCAGGGAGCTCAGTGTCTAATGGAGAGCAGTGAAGTTTAAAATATTATTGGCTTCTTTGCATTATAGCAAGCTGACCTCTCTAATAACATTCGCTCAGCTGATAAAGTGATTTTGCATGGCAGAGCCCTCACTGCACAAGACTAGTGTGGAAGGCCTTTTTGAAGTGTAACACCCTGCCCAAGGACTAAATATTATTTTTTTTCCATTTTAACATCACATTAATTAGCAGTGAACACAACTATATGTAAAACTCTCCAATAAAGCAGTAAATTCATCACTAGTTCAAAATTTAGCAAAAATTAACATATGTGTTTAGAGGAAGCTCAACATTTTCTGCATTTCCAGGCTGCTGAGGCAGCATCCTCTTAGTGTTGATAAAAATTGCTTTGCAAAGGTTGTGCCTCTTTGGATTTATCACTATCAGCATGTGGCAGTGTTTGAGCTTCCAGCTAAAAAAAAAAAAAATTCAAATGGAATTTTACAGTACTTGCTTTGGGGCTGGAGTGTAAAACTGCTCTCTTAGCAGCTTCCAAGTCCCTGGAAGCTCGGTCCCTGTGTCTCTCAGCTTCATCACACCCCCTTATGCATTGTTGCTGATCTTTCCCACTTACTGTTTACTTATTTTATTGCATAGTTTGGAGGTACCTTTTTATCATTATCATTTTAGTTTGATTTTGGCTTCTCTTGATAACAGATGTTTACAGAAGTGCAAGGGTATAAAGTGCAAAATTAATGCATCAATGCACAGCATGCAAGATATCACCATGGACGAGAGGACAAAGTTGCTGGAACAAGATTTTGAAGATATTTTAGTTTTAGAAAAAGCAACGGGATCTACATCAGCCAGCTGTGAGACCAATATGAAGGCAAAGAGATGCTAAGTACTTGCCATCTACGCTATACACCTCCAGCAGCTCTGCCTCAGGCTAGCTCTGGTGCTGCAGGTTGGATGTCTGGTAGCAATTAGCACAAATTAAATGCTGATGTGCTATTCTGGTGTAATGCTTTCCTAAAGGACTACAGTTTGTGTGTCAGAAGTCCCATCTGCAATCTGAATCTGTTGACTGTGTGGTGATGATAAGGAGATACGCTTAAGAAGTGCACTGCTGAGCTGAACGAGACACTAATGGAAGTGCACCTGTAAACAAGCTAATGTCCTTGGACTGGATGGAGAACAGCAGTGGGTTTACACCTGGTATAGCAAAATACACATTCAGACCTTAAGCAGGTCCAAACCAGCCTATATTAATATAAATATACTGAGACACCTTTACTGAAAATCTGGTCCTGCATTCTGTTTTGGTTTTTTGATTTTGTTTTGGTTTTTTTAAAGAAAAACAACGTGCCTTTGCACACTGGAGTGGATGAGGAATACCAGCATTCATTTTTTTCTGGGTGCCTATATGGTTTGGATGGGGCTCTTTAGTATTCAGTATTTGACTGGCTGATGGTGTTTTGATTCCCTTGGTAAGGTTACACACAGCATACCTGAACTTGTATTTCCTTCCTGCACACTTGGAATAGAGCCCTTGGGGAGAGATGGAAACATCTCTGTATCCTAAAGCCAGCTCAGTCCCAATTCATAGGAAGGGTAAAGCAAAGGGTAAATGCTCCATTTCAAAGCCTCTTTTATGTGTTTGATCTTTCAGAGCGTTCCTCATTCAATCCGTCCCGCATTACTGATATGAGGAAGCTGTGAAAGTTAATCCATTTTAGAGATGAATCAGTTATGGCAACTGTCCTCAGGCACAGGTCAGTAAGCACAGGATGGACGGGCATTCCAGGGCTCGCTGCAGGGAATAATTCCTTGAAAAATGGTCCCTCAAAAATTCTCACTCTCTTGTTGCTTTGGTAGTAGGTAGCTGGCACAGAGTTCAGTTTCACCTTGGCTCTAGGCAAGGCAGAACTGCCAGACAATCACAGTTTTCAGATGAGAGGCTTAAGGAAAAATATAATTAAAATATTACACACACAGTCCCTCTGAGAAGAGATCATCTTTGTGCCAAGTATTAATACACCTCCACTACAAGTATTTTCTTTTTATATATTCCTGCTGGCACAATAATGCCCCAAATAATAACCTATTGTGGGGAAAGCAGAAAACAGAGCAGAAAGTATGATAAACTGTCTTGTTTTGTTCAGCACATGCACGAAGAACAAAAAACATTTCTGATACTCCACTGATCATGCTCAGCACTGTAAATAGGAAAAATGACCTGCCGAAACAGACAGATTTAGAGAAAATGTCTGAGAATTGGAGAATGTTGATCCCACTATGGGGAAAAATAACATATGTAGAAAGTTAGTCTTTGTCTCAGCTCCTGCTATGAAACTTCTGACTGTCTTCTTGTGGTCAGGTCCAGAGAAGTTCAGGGTTTGTGCATTTCTTTCATTAGCACTTTACCTGTACCAGTCTTGAAGAAAGGCTAAGATCCTCATGTTGTCAATATAAGCCTCACAGGAATTCATCCTACATCTGAATTTTAGTGGCAATGAGCATCTTAGTCCCCTAACACAAAACTGAATGTCTTCCTGTCCAACCTCTGAGTTGAATACCTGAGCATGGTGCAAAAACAATAAACATTTTTTCTTTTATATCTATTGGCTGTGCAAGCTCTGGAACAATGTATGACTTTACAGCTCTTCTTTATTCATGCCATAGTTGTCAAATACAATTTTGGTCTTTTTCTGATAGAAACTTTGGCCCAAGAGCCCACACAGAACCACAACTATAGATTTTTTTTAACATCTAGTTGTTCTTATATACCTCTATAAAGTTTTAATGGCTAAAATACAAGTAATGTTGGGAATTCATTTTTTTCAAGTTTTAACTGGTGTCAGCACCCTCCAGTCCTTTAAGAACTGTGAATGTTGCCTGCCTTTGGATTGTTATGTTTTGTCTATGGCGAAATTTTTTCTTCTGCTTTTAGACTAATAAGTTAGGTAGCTCACAGGGAACTGTCATTCTGAGTTGTCATTTTTTTGTGCAGCTCATTTCTCTATAAGCACAGCTGCTGGAGTTCAGTAGAGCAATCTCTAACCAAGCTACCTGAGATGAAAACAATATCACTGCTAGAAATGTTAGCACTTGGATTAACACATGCAATTTTAGCTGGGGCAAAGCTTGCTAATGGGCATCAGAGGCTCTTGGGAAGAGAAAATCTTAAGACATGAGCACCCTCTCAGAGTAGCAGTGCTTAGTATTGGAAATGATACCTAATCTTCCTGACTTCTTTGTATCATCTCTTGCCCCACTTGCTGATGCTGTCTCACCTCTCCAACCAATTTTATGAAAGAAAAAACATATTATCCCTTTGCACATGGGAAATCCTAGGACAGAGAATTTGTGTCTGTATGTGGAAAGATTCCTGCTGGAGCAAAGAAGAAACTCTTCTAAGTTAAAATAATCTTCTAGCAATAAGATTGCTTACCAATAACATGTTTTTTTATAAAATAAGTAAACAAATAGTAATAAAAAAGCTTGACCCACAGTGATGTGAAGTAACTTGTGTAAAAAATTTGGTTCTTGCTGTATCTCAGTGTTACAGGGCCACAGGATGCCTGTTGTCTCTATGGTGTCAAAAAGTCCCATCATGAGTTCTGAAATTCCAGATTCATTCATGCAATCAACGTCTGTTGCACGTGAGGCCTTCTCCATTCCTCTCCTTGTGACAACTTGCACAGGATGCCCTGGTAGACAACCTTTGACCACCAGCCAACAAGTGCTCATGCAGGACAACATCCTCCTGGGCTGCAGAAGTGATGCTGCCAGCAGGTTGGAAGCAGGTGATCCTTCCCCTCTGCCCAGCACTTTTGAGACACATTTGGTGTTCTGGATCCAGTCCTGGGTTCCACAGTAAACAACAGACATAGATGTACTGGAGCAAATGCAGCAAATGACCACAAAGATGATTATGAGACAGAAGCATCTGTCATGAGGAAAGCTGAGAGACCTGAGATTTCTGAGTCTAAAAAAAGATGTCTCTGGGGAAATTTATTCATCTGTATAAATAATTATAATTTGAATGGGAGTGAAGGTGGAACTATCTCTTTTCAGAGATGCCCAATGGCAGGATGAGAGACAATGGACATAGACTAAAATACAGAAAAATTAATTCAAACATAAACCACTATTTTTTATTGTGAGGGTGGCCAAACAGGATTCACGAAGATGTTGTCAAGTCTCCTGCTTGGAAATATTAAAAGCCCAGCAGAACACAACCCAGGCCTATCTCCTTTAGCGGATCTCCTTTGAACAGGGGAAGTTGGACTGGACAATCTTGAAAGGTCCATTCTCATATCAATCACACTGTGATTGCAAAAAGAGATTCTGGTTATAAATAATCCTAAAACATGAGAAAAGGTGAAAACAGATTAAAGCTTTAAGATCCTTACCTGGTGTCTGTGCAAATCAGCTATGCACAGTTCATCGTAATGATGTCCCAAGGTTCATTGTAAAATCTAATACTAAGGTACTTTATCTTCACCATAAAAGATGGACAGCATCAAGACTATCTTCAGAGCAAGTACCTTGTTTCTGCCTGTGTATCCCCAATATTGCAGCCCCTCCTTGGGATGAGCCTGTGCAATCAAACAACCTTGCTCCAGGACATAACTGCCACACTGCACACAGACGGTGAAATTCAGGCACTTCACACTCTAAAGGCTGAGCATTCTATCTGAAGTAGTCTTCTAGCCAAATATTCACCAGACAAAATCTAGTGGAACAAAACATAAGCTAGTTGTCTAGATTCTTCACAGCTAGTGGAGAGAAATAGATTACCTCTCGCTTCAAGGCAGACGTCTGAAACCATTAGCTGTGTCATTCTTTAGAAGCACTTTTTTCCTTCCTTTGCCTATAAAAATATTCTGAATAATTAACTCTGATATAGATGTTCATAGTATAGGTGTCTAAAATTAGATAAGCTGACTATTGCTATTGTCAAGGCTCATGAACCAAGATGACAAGTGAGGTGTCTTTCTTCTTTAATAACTACTCTCATCACGCCAGCACCATCAGTAAGCCATCCCCGGGGCTCCCGGGAATGCAGTAACATGACTAGGGGCAGTATCTTAGCCTAAAGCCCAGCCTCAAAACTGCTTATGATAACACAGCAGTGCAGCTGTACAACAGTTCTCAACAGTGGATAACCTCCCACACAGTCCACCCAGACTTATCCTCTGCTTTTTTCCATCCATCTGCATAAAGAGAAAGGAATGATTTCCTTGTACAACAATCCTTCCAAAATTTGTGGTCAAATCTTTGCTCTGCTGTTGAATGTCTCTTTGAACTCAGGTAAGTCTGTCAAACCCTGATTCTAAAATATTCAGGGCTTAGCCTCCTGCTGGAGTTAATGACTGCCAGTTGCCTGAGAAGCTTTGAAGGTCAGAGGACTTCTCTAACATGTGTAATCCTCAAAACTGTTAGAGAGCAGTGTTCCTCAGAATTTGTGCCATTAGAAACAACTTTATTTCTTGCCTCAATGAATTGTTCTTACATAAATATTTTATGGTTAAAGGCAAAATAGCAGCTATCTAAATGAAAGAAATCATGCAGGAGTTTAGGTAAAGAAGGAAGAGCAATGCAAATGAGGTGTGGCAGATAGTGCATGACATTTTTGAAAGTGTTGGTCTACCAATTAACTGGAGAAAATAAGGCAGCTATTATGTAATTTTATGTCAAAGGTCTCTCAGTTATAGACATAAAGAGAAAAACGGAGACTTCTAGAAATACAGGCGTTAGTTTCCAAAGACTGAGTCTCTTTAAAATGAGAAGTCTGCTTTTGGAATCTGACAGATACACTTTCAGATCTCTCACCTCTACCAGTCTACAAGCCAACAAAATGTTCAAACACATCTACCATCAATTTGAAATCCCTCCACCCAAAGCTGTCTTCAAACAAGCGTTCACAGCTGGTAGCAGTCTTTTATATACGTTCTACCCATTCCTATCCCTCTCAGCATGCCAAAGGCAGCCTCTTTATAGGAATCTCTCTCCCCTTCAAGGTGGTGCTAGACTGAAACATTGTCATTTCTATAGTATCTGTTGTGCTGAACAGCTTTCTTGGTGGGACTCTTCATTTTTTTTAAAAAAAATTAATTATTATTCTTGGTTAGCACAAAACCATTACTCACTGTTGAACTATGGACCTGAGGTGCATATTGTAAGTTACATTATTATAGATTTTTTAAGTCAACAATGAATTCCATTGACAGCTAAAAGAACAGGGAAGGGTTTTAAGATATACCTTTTCGGATACTCTTCTTATACACTTGCCCTTATATTGATTCCTTCCAACTTCCAAGGAATGTAGCGTAGTTTCTTAACCATGAGCTTTGAATCCTTTCCAGATCATAGCTTTCTATAGAATTTTGTCCTTTCCATAAAGACTGAATATAAGGTACTCTTGAAAAAGAGGGAAATTATCTTCAAACAATCTCTTGATTTGCTGGGAAAACTATTCTCCTCCTAGCCTGGTTTTATTTCTGGTTATGGCCTATAGACATTTAATTATCTTTTCCATATGTAGATCAAATATGTTTTGCAAATGAGCTTTAGTATACAGGATGCCTGCAAAATGTTCCTGTGTGTGCAATTGTACCTCCACCTGTATTAGATGATGGCGACATTTGATAAAATAGTTATAAAAATATTTTTTTCAGTATTTATACACCTAAAGCCTTCCTCATTATCCAGAAATGATGGAGCAAAAAGCAGTTCTGTAGGAAACCAAAATTATTTAAATGAAAAAATCGCAGGTTGCAGTTGGCCCCTGTGGCTTTATTTGCACACTGCCTGACACCAGCACTCTTTCCAAACCCCTGGGTGCTGTCCCTGCAGAAATATGACTTTTCCTCTGCATTTCAACTCTTTATGTTACAAGCTGATAAAATGTTCAGGATCTGCAAGTGCTTCACAGATAAATAAGTCAGAAAATTATAAACAGCTTCACAGAAGGAGGACTCCACTATTGATGAGTCTCTAATAAGAGCTTTAATACTGAAATATTTGACAGGCTACTGTCACAACACTTCTCCATCCCTGGCTATTTACAGGTTTCCTAGGTACTCAGAAGAATTATGTTCCAGTAAGGCATACTAGGTAATTACTAATTTTTCTTTTGTTGTCAGTGCTTTCTTTTATTTTAGACAAGGTGTCAGACCTCTTTGCATGTCAGTAAAATGAGGAATCTTACTGTTCAAGGAGACAGACAGAAAGAAGAGAACATTGCTGGTTAGGTTTCTTTCTCTCTGATACTCCCCTCTTAACAGCAATTTCCTGAAATAGAATTCCGTGAGTTCTTGATTATTAAGATAGTCAGAAGCATATTCTCCTTCTTTTTTCTTGGAAAACTTTTGAAACAAAAGTGATTTTCTACCTCACAATTTTATTGAATTAAGGAAATTTTTTAAATGAGCTTTCACTGTGAAAAGCTTGTGACTACATTCCTTAGTAAAAAGGAATTGAGAAAACAAAGAAGAATCTATGGGTTACTTTAAATATCTTTTTTTGTTAACAATTAGGCATGCTGCATGTTGTTACAAATATGGAAGATACATTTTATCTCTGTAGAGGATGTTATTTCATAAAAAGAACTTAAATTTCTGATCCAGTGCAATTCTCATGGAAATGACATACTCCTCTGAAAGGGAAGCTATTCTGTGTCTTAGGTATGTCTTAGCTTTTTCCAAGTATCCAATAGGAATCTAAAAGATTCCTCTATCTTGAGTATTTATGTAGATGATATCGCTGTATCAGAGCATTTTGCAATCTGTAATGTCTTTTCTCAAACTGCACCTTTTTAATACAGTACATTAAAATCTGGAACTCTCTTGGTCTTAAATCAATATTTTAATCAACACTTATTTTTGCTCCCCTGGGCAGAGATGATTTTTTAGTTTTTTGCTGTGACAACAACACAAGGAAAGGAATAGAGAGATGTCCATGTACTGAAGTCAGAGCATTTCCATGCAAATGCACTTACTTAAGTTAACAGGCAAACCGTGCTTTTGTATAGGGAAAGAAAAGGAAGAAATTTAATAAATTATAAATTTATAAGGAGTTTGAAGGAATAGTCCTATGTCCTTGGCAGTGTATATTTTAACCAATGGTAATATAAGATGATATTAGATCTGCATGGCATACAACAATATATAGAAATGTCTTATAAAACCAAATGTTGTTAATTGCATATTAAAAATCAACCAGACTTTTTAAAATGTGCCGTTTTAGGATCACTGATCTGTTCCACTTTATTCATCTGCCAGCATATTCTTAGTGCAAGAGATCCATATTTTCTTAATTTAGGGGGGAAAAAAAGCCTCCTTGTGCATGTTGAAATGAGAGAAGGAAAATGTCAGCTGTGTGCACAGGCAGCCACTTTCTAGTAGTATAAAAAAGGTACTGTGAATGAAAAAGGAGGATGAGATGTGCATAACAGTGTACAGACCCTGCACAAATGCTGAGCCTGCTCCTCCTGAGCCCAGATCTATCAGGTTGAGGGCGGGAAATTGTGCCAGGTTCCCTGAGGAGCTCCAGTGTCCTGGGAAGTGTCTGGAGATCCCTTATGCTGTGACAGCCGCAGCCAGTCACTGGGAAACGTGGCATTCAGATAACCAAGAAGAGGTGGGTGGAGGTTGCTCAAAGCAGATTAGTGGCAGATCCAGGATGAAAACCTGACTCTCCTCTGCCTCAGAAGAGCTCCTCAGTTACTCTGAAGTCTCTGCTCCCCTGTTGCTCTGCACAGAGCAGAGCTGCTAAAGTGCTGAGGTTTCTCTGTTTTCACTGCTTTTGGCATGGGATGTACTGAAGTAGTTGGTATCATGTTTGAGTTTTCCTTTTCCCAGGAAATGCCTGTAATTTAAAACTCCTTCAGCATGCTTTTCTCCCATAAAAGAGTCTTTCTGATTCATGCCATTTTTATTTGCGACCTGAGGATTTTGCTGGAATTCCATCTGCTTTTTCTGTGCTATCAGTCCTCGAAGAGGTTTAATGAATACAATCTTACTCAAGGAACATTTTTATATATCCTGTTGCAATTAGATATCAAAAATATGTATGCATTTAGTGCATATTAAGTGCACTTGGTACGTGTAACTATTAAAATAAAATGGCAAAAGTCAATAGCTGTTAGTTAATTACTTACACCAAAATATTTACCTTGTTTATTTTCACATTTGAAGTGATCAGGGAAAATGATGGATTGAGTTTATTTCTTTTCTGTCAGCTCAGATTTGTCATTTGACCTTTAGCTGGGGCTGATGAGCAGAAAAGTCAGCTGATGCAGCAGCCCAGTGTTTCATTATCTGTTACCTCTGAAGGACCTAACTCTTATCCAGCACAGGTCACAGCTTGGTGACTTCAGCTAAGCCTCACAGGGATAAAGGCCTGTCACTCATATATATCATGGCCTTTGCTTTGAAAACACCAGGATCAAACAAGCTTAGGGAAGGCATTAATTTCCAGATGAGCTGAGGTCACTAAGCCTGAGAGTTTGGGTTTAACATAGTAAATGAGCTCCTTACCACAATCTTTTTACTGACCAGAAAAAAAAAATTAAAAAAAAAATCTAATTTTTGGTTATTTTCAGAAATATCAGTACTATTTATATAAAGTTTTAGAATATGAAATTTAGTGCAAACAACAAAAATGTCACTGGACTGATATTTTTTCTGGTAAGTATTACAGTCTCCTCTCTGATAATACAGAAGAAGGTACAATTTCTCTTTACTGTGAAATGATTTTTTTGATCCTAATTTTGATAAAGAAATATTTCCATCCCCAAGGACCATCATGATATAAAGAACCCAGATTCTAGAGCATCGGTGTCTTTAGTCTACTGCAGATTAAACATCCTTATATTTCTGTTGTGTAAATATTCTTCTTTCTTCCTAAGTAGAAGAGAGTCTAATCCAACTAGAGAAAGAAATGTTTTGTTTCCTGTTTTTCTACAGCCTTCTCATCTATCATTAGGCAAAGACGCTCTTTGTACCTTGGAACATGTCTACCACTGACTAATAAGAAGACACCTAAGATCTTTCTGCTCATTGTCATCTCAGATCAACAAATGAGAAAATTATATCAGGAACCTGAGATGGTTAGAAAACATACAGAAATATTTATTCTTTCAGGATTAATCCTTCATTTATGTTAGTATTAAGCTTTTAAAGTTGAGAACATTTCCATCAAGCTAGTTTGTCTCTCTCTGTACTGCATCTTCCTGCGTTTCAGATTAAAAGATTAGCTGAGATGTGTAGGCTCTCTTAGCACTGATTCAGACTGATATTTTCCCACTTTTGTTCTTTATGGCATAAAATCAAGATTATGATCCACCTAGAAGGAATTCTAGTGCCCAGTGACAGTAACAGGTTCAACTGCTGAGTGAGGCATTCAGTGTACCAGTCAATTACCACGTAGAATTGAATTACAATTTATTAACAGATGAGAAAGTTGTTTCAAAAATATTCTAATTTATTACTATTACAGGCCACTTGTCTATGCAAAATGATTTAATCAAAAGAGCTTTTTAATCATGAGGGAAACATATTTTCATCAAAATGAACACCACACTTTAATTAAATGGAGTAGAAAGCAGAAGACAAGTTCTGAAATGTTATCTTTTGCTGAGGCTCCAGGGGACTAAGGAAATCCTTTCAAAATCTGACCTTTCAGAAGGAAAGCCCATTTGGGTATATAGCTATTGCTTATCTCTACATGAGAGATTTATGCAGGTAAGCGCCTGCTCTTGAGATGAGAAGATACTTCATCATGCATTATTATTCCAGGCTCTAAGTAGACTGACAAGTCCAGAACCCACTATTGTAAAAGAGGCATTAGTCCATGGAAGGTTATGAAGGATTAAACAGTCTTTCTTAGTACAGATTGCAGTTTAGGAGTTAGTCTGTAAAAATCACCACTGATAACAGGGAATTATTTGGCAACAGGAATCAAGAGATATGTCAGTTTAGACCCGCTGATCACCTAATGCATGCTGCTTAGTTTTTTTCATCTACAAATCATGTTGAAAGCCGTAGTCCTGTGTGCAATGTTGGTTTCAACACGGCATATCACAGAAGGATGAGAACTGCCCTGCAAAACTATGGGAACTTAGAGCACAGACACACAAAGTTAGCACAGATTTATGTTTTGAGGTAACCACTAAGATAGTGCTGTTTTCATTAACATTCATGAGCTGTTTTGCTGACCATATCAGTTGTTATAAGAGAGTGGGTAAGGTGACATCATCAAAGAGGAACTTCTCACTCTGTCAAGTCCTTCTTTTCATTGGTACGCTGGCAGAGACCATGACAGTCTGGACTGTGCCTATGAGAGGTCTTCTGGACTGCCCACCTAACATGCAGGAACTCATCATACTGCCAGACTTAACCAGGCAGACTCTTCACAAGCAGCAGTGTGTTCAGACCCATTTCATATCTGTGTTCAGAAATTTTATAAATATAACCCTTGGATTGTCTCCTTGTCGAGCTCTCCATTAACACATTTTGTGACATTGCTGCTTTCCCCTGCTTGAGAAGAAAATCTCTTCCACACACTGAATTTTTGTCTAATTTTTTTTAAATAAAATTCTTCTCTTTTTAATTGTTTGATCTGTTAATGTTCAATGACTTTGTGTTCTTTTTGAATATGCTTGTAATATTTAAGGCCCAGTTTTTGCCTGAGCATCATAGTAGGGTGTCATATATGGGACTGTAGCCTCATTTTTTTCTAGAGAATTGTGAGAATTTTTGGCAAATGGATACTTGTTTAAAAATTCCCATCCTTGATTCTGTGTGGTGGAGTGCTAATTAAACCAGGCTGTTGATGTTGGTTTTATTGCATTATTTCAAGAAACATTCAGTAAACCCCTAGATCAGCTGATTTTTTTCTATTATTATTATTTTTCTGTTGATCAGAACAGAACACTTAAAACAAACAAACAAGCTTTTTACTTACCCTGGTAATTATCTCCTGGCAATCACAAAGTCCATGCCTCTCAGAGACAACTCTGAGTCAGTCATACTGAAAAAGAATTTGCGTTCTAGAGCAGGTAAGGAAAGGGGAGGGTGTAGCATTGACTGTCTTTAAACAGAGAAGCATGGAAGAGTGTAACCTTGCATTTCTATTTCTTTAACTAGGGGATGATGAATGGAGAGCGGTGCAAAAGCAATTAAAAATGAAGGCTTACACAGAAATTGCTTAAAGCTAATTGAATAGCTGTGGATACCCTGTGTGGTGTTTTCATTCTTCCTGTGATTTGTTAAGGGGAAATCGCTCGCTGAAGCAAAGAGGATTCATTTTAGAAATTGTTTTCTGTCTGTCAACAGATGAAGTTAAACCATAGCCTCTGATGCAGGCACAGAGGCCTCTTATCTTCTACAAAATAACAACATTTATCCAAGACAGTTGCTTGAAAGCCTTTTAGTAAGGCCACTGATTATCAGACAGAATCAGCCAGCTTTATGAAATTAATCTCATCCCAATGTAAATGTCAAAAGTACATTACAGGGACATCCAAGGAGTGTCCTATAAGGCTGAAAAATGAGAAAGCACTGATGTATGAATCGTGTACTAAAAGGGCTTTCCATGCACTCATTGGAGAGGAAGGGTCTGATCTGATTCTGGATAGACAATTTTCTGTCCTTGCCCAGTTTTTTGAGCTCCTGATATTGTGTTATGGCCAGAAACAGTAGTGAACACAGCTCAACTTCTTCCTTCCTGTGAATTGTCAGTACTAATTTTGCAGTTATTAACTTCCAATATCCTAATGGAATACAAGTTTAAGAGGGTTTGAAGTTGAATGAATGGAAAGAAGTTTTGGTTTTAATCCCTTTCAGTCCAAGAAAAGGAAACAAAATAGTGTCCAGGCTCATAGGGAGTGTGAATGGGAATTTTCAGAGATAATTCTTAGGATAAAACTGCACAGACAGAGTTAGAACTGTTAATGCATATTATACTAAGACAGGGCATATCCACTCCTACTACTAAACTGGCTAGTTTGACGATACTGTGCCTTCATAATTAAGAGCAATGAGTGATCGTAGGAAATCAAAAGAATAATGAAAATACAACCCAAGGCAATACCAATAACAATGTTCCCCCCAAAAAGCAAACCAATCCAAGAGAAAAATTTCAGAGAGTTCTACACTGGCCTCATTGAATTCAGTTTAGTAATAATATTGTTCATGCTAATTATGTGCTAAAATTAAAGACCAAAAGAGTGAATGAGTGCATGTTGATATTAATTTTTTTTAAAAAAAAAGTAGTCTCCATCAAGTGAAAACTTACTTGGTCTTTTCCAGTGACTGACAGAAGATACTTTACAGAACTGCATATTAATGATAAACCCTTAAGAGTATGGTGCAGTTGCCCATCTGGATTTTAACTAATTTATGGGCTATCCTGACACTCTTTAATATTACATTACCTTCTAATATCATCATTTAGAAATCTAAAACTAGTCTCCAATGTCTTGGATAGCAAAGCTATTAAAAATTTAATAAAATGAGATACATATATGATACAATTAAAAAATCTATATCTCACATTAATGCAACAACACTTTGTAAGAATGTGGAATATAATCACATTTAAAACAAATTAAGAAATACACGCTCAGTAAGCTGTCTTACAATTTTAAAAGAATTTACTCTAGACCATGCAGTTTACAAATATAAATGATTCAGCGACATCTCATTAAAAGACACAGCAGAATTGATTTCTCATTAAGAAGAAAGAGCCTAACAGCTGGAACACCCCTCTCTGTGAGTATAGAGTATCACCTGACTTCTACAAGTGCTAGGCACAGGAATACTTGCATTGTTTCCTGCTAATTTTCCCATGAATTTCTGTTAATTTGTTGAAGACAGTACTTTTGCTGATACTTTGATGTTCCAGTCTTACAAAGACCACCTCAAAGCCTTGATTTTGTTTTCTTTCTTAATCTGGTCTTCAAATCTGAAAGCATTTTGATGATGCAATGACCAATGATCAAATACCTTGTAGCTATTTCAGCTTTTCCAGACATTCCAGCCATCACAGAAAAAAAATTAACTACACTGAATCTTCTCAATAAAGAGATTTCTAAGTATAGATATGTTTAGCTCCTGTTGGTGTTGTCATGAGTATGATAAAAGAGATTAATTTCCTCTTGCATAAGTTACCAGAGCAGTGCCTGGTTATTTCCAGAGTTACAGTAAAGATTTTCTTCTGGAAAACCATCTCTTTACATGCTACATGTTGATATCAGCCATCTAAGATGATATTTAGATCACTGCTGGAAACTTATTCCTTCCTCAAGTTCCCAATATTGACTTGAATTACAGTCACTACCATTGCTGATTTGCAGCACTGCTTTATTTTAGATTTAATGTTTCTCTTAAAAGCAAGTTGCTTCCTTCACTTGCATTTACTTTAAACCTGAAAAAACCCTATGAACATGCAAGGCAAGCTCTGGACGATGAAAAGGAGAACTTACAAAAGTCTAAAACATCAGTTCAGAGTGTCTCTGACATTGACCTTGTGGAGAGAGACAAAAAGCATTGCAAGGAGTCTGTGACCCACAGATAATTCAGCTGTCACTGATGAAGCCATCCGATGGCCTGGTGGACCAGAAGTATTTGTTACCATCAGAGAAAGGAAGAATGGCTGTAAAACACTGATTCTCAAATGCTCTTCTCCAGAGACTGAATCTTTCCTGGGATATTGACTTCAGTTTTATCTAGGAAATTTAGGGATCCTTTTGATATGTAAGAGCCTGTCTCTGGATTTCTGTGCCAATTTAGGAACCATCTTTATGTACAGCCTTGCTCTAGCTCTTTGGTATCTATAAGAATACTGGAATGATCTTCACCTTCCTTGGGAACAAAATCCTTTAGTGAGAAAAAAGCATTTTTAAGTGATCTTTTTTTTAATTCCTGTCTGCTTAGTCTCAGAAATGCAGATGAATTATCATAAACCTACACTATAGCGTGTTGCAAACCATACATTATCCAAGTGTTTTGGTGCAAGTACCAACCCCCTTTTTGATTTCTGCTTCCTTAGACAGTCTCCTTATAACAGGAGCCTTTTCATTTCTTCATTATTACTTGATAGCTTCCAATTATAAAAGCATTATTTAAACAATGATGTCTGATGATCCCACAATGAGGATTGCATGGAGAAATTTCCATGGAAACAATACACAACATATTAATAGCTGAAACAGTGTTGAGTGTGCTTTTGCTCTACAGTAAAATACCAGATGCACCTATGATGAGAACCCTTAGAATCCTTTAAATGATCTAATGTATAATATTTTTTGTGCCCAGATTTTCATACTTCTGACATAACAAAGACCTATGGTAAAGCCATATGGTCAATAATTATAGCTGTGTAATAGCAGGAGATATAGGTTCTGTAACCAGATTTAATATATTTCAAGCAAAAAAAATTACATCTTCTAAACCACACAATGCCGCTTCATTCGTGTCTATTTCTAGTGAAACACAGATCCTACTGTGGATATCGATATTGTGGTCAAACCAGATGCAGTCTTTCCTACTAATCCATGGTCTTGCTTTCAAGATAAATGACAGGAAACATGTTCCCTAGAAGAACACCCCCATATCTACCTCCTCTAAAAACTCCTTGGGGCTCATTAGAAGGCAGAAATGTTACAGCTTCCCTCATTACTCCCTCCTATCCTCGCAAAAAAATAAAAAAGACAATTAAAGAAAACACTGTACTTTTGCTGTCTAGTGAAGAGGAAGTTCAAGTGTCTAGGCTGGTAGATGGATCTGTTGATTGTGGCTCTTCAGTCTGGGTTCAGTGAAACAATCCTGTTTAAACAAATGTCTTAATCATAGTTCCGTCCTGAATCATGTTTCTCCTGATAGAATTAGTATATGTGTGTGTGTGTGTGTATATATGCATATATATATATATATATATAGTATGAACATACATATCTATATATGCATATGTATAATATGAATATGCATACATCTTTTAGATCAATTATATTTGATTTAGGCCACTGTTCCAAATTTCCTTCTGTGACAGCACTGGCAAGAAGTTTCTATTTTTCCTGCAAAAGGAAAATTTCCCAGTACTCAAACTAACCCAGGTCCTTTACAAAGCAACAAATATCCTTACAATATTAGTAAAGCAGTGAGAGCTGGCAATGCAGATATACCTAAAGGCTTTGCTTAATGTATCCCAAAGGCACTGAATCTCCTGATTTCCACCAAAAGCAAGTAACAGCATTTCTGTAAATAGGACATTCTCTGACACAAGACTGAGTATTTTTCCTATGATTTGCATGATCACTTGCTTAATCTGTTATGACAAGCTACTTATCTCAGTCCAAAACTTTAAGACCTTTGGATCATTTCCCCAACAAAACACATTTTGGTGGTAAATCTAGCACACCTAGAAGCATTTTATAGCACATCAGAAAAAAAAACTGTAGCAGGTTAATTTCACAAGTGCTGCTTTTATTTCAACCCAGTATCTCATCCTAACTGGCCAACTAAGACAGGTGTGTGGCTGCTTTGCATCTACAGAGTGACACAGGGAAGCCTGGGCCAATATATTTATGTGCCTAAAATAAGTGGCCTAATTTTCAGAAATGCACAGCACCAACACCTCCTACCAATGGAAATGAGAGTTGTAGTCTCAGCACTTTTTAAAATAAAAAATTAATGTGAAACAGAAACTACTTTGCCTGTATAGGGAGATTCTGATGCAGGTATCATGATCTTAGTTGGAAATAGACTGATAAAACTTCTTAAATGCCATTTTGCATCTGTGATTCAGAATACTTGTGGAACCTTATCTGTTTTGCTATTTTATGGCATTTCATGTTCTCTTCCAGTTGAGTCTGCAAGTTTCAAATTATTGGCTGACTAGTAAAGATCTGTATTTATCATACCAATAAATCTTTTAGGTAACTTGTGCCTTCAAACCAGAGGTGCTAAGAAACTATCGAAATGCAATTTTTTCAGCTGATCTGATTTCTTAGAGCAAAGTTATTTCTTCCCAGCCTGAGTCAGGCCTTTTTGTGTGTGTAGAATGTGTTCTGCCTCAGACTTTCATATTGACCTTTAAAATTCTGGGAGGCAGAGCTGTGTCAAAAATATACTGCACTCTTTGAGAGCTGTTCATTTCAGCACGCCAGGGTAGAATCCCATAGCAATTTGGTCACAAAGTGGAGTCAGTTGGAGGCAGCTGTCCCTGCTGCCATAAGCCAGTTGTTTCACAGGTCTGCATAATTTTCAGAAAATAATGCTATATTCTCTAGCATAGAATACTTTATTTGAAAGTGCTGTTGTTGGCTTTATCTGCCCAGTGGGGAAACAGTCCCTTTCCAGCTTTCAACCACAGGCAAAATTTTACAGCACTGGAAGGAAAGGTATATGTTTATAGAGAGAGATATACCAATGCATCTTGGCTTTTATCTCTGGCATAAATACATGGTTTCCACAACTGCGGTATCTCAGAAGCTTTTATGGTTTTCTCCTCACGTAACAGTGGCCAAAGTGGCAATTTTTACTATTTTATTTACAGAAATCTGAAACATAGAGAGAAGTATTAAAGATCATCCAAGAAGTGAAAATGGAAGCAAAGAATTAAACTGGAGCTGTTGGCTTGCAGGCTGGTTTTTTACTTCCCTTTCTTCTTCAGAAATAGAGGTGCTTATATGAACCCAATGTGAGAGAGATCTAATTTTCTTTGAGTTCAGATGAATCTTACTCATACTAGCATAAGCAAGTCCATTGGGTTAAAATTTGTGTTCTATTTTTTAAGACCTTAAATCATGGAATCATATAGAAAGTCAAGATGGAAGGAACATCTGGAGGTCATTTCATCCCACCTCTGCTCAAAGATGGGCCAACTTCAAAGTTGTTCTAAGTTGCAATAGGTGACAATACAAACTTATTTTAAGTCAATTTGTTGAAACAGGTTTAATGAAAGTGACTATACCTTATATATGGAGAAGGACTAAGCCTGTGGCTTCTTGAGAAGGCTCATTCAGCTTTAGAACATCTGATAAGAATTTCAGAAGTTCCTCCTACGTGATTCAAAATGGAAAAAACTCCCTCTGTCAGGCGTACAATAGGTTATTTGTTCTGATGAACTTTCAGCCAGATCCAGTTTCACTTGTGCTTTCACAGTGAGTGTAAAGGCTGTCCCAGAAGACCTCATGGGCACCATACGATGTAATGTTTTGGTAGAAATGTAAATGAGTGATTGCTCCCAACTGAGATCAACTGTATATTGCCAGGTGACCTGGTAATGCATCAGTACAAATTTCATGAGCATAGATTGCAACATGGGTTCCTTCTGTACAACTTCTTATATGTGAGAAGAGACAATTTTGGCCCTGCAGTGATCTGTAAACTTCAATGTCTATAATCCCCCTAAGTTAATTATCCCCCCTATGTTATTTATCTCAGTGTTATAGATTCTGAGGCATGGGATCTTCCCACCACAGAGGAACTTGTTCGCACTAAGACACCAAGAGGTGACATATAGTGACAACAAAAGGTCCATTTTTGTGAAAAGAATGATAGCGGCAAGTGCATAAAGCAGGGTGAGAGGTACATAGAGGAAAGTTATATTATCATATTTATTAAGTAATTGACAGGAGGGTATAGAGAAATTGGTGAATGAGCGAAAATGTGGAGAGGAATCTATTGAAGAACTTCTGACAACACAGAATCACATCTTTTTAATTGTTTAGGGTCAAAAAACATTGTGGATCCTGAGCGTAAATAGCATGGATTCCTTTTTACTTAGGATGGGGTTTTTTGCTTTCACATTTTTTTAATTATCTGAAACTTTAAATTTTAATTCAGGTATTTCAGTGGGAAATATACTTTGCTTTCAAAGTCCCATTATCCCCATCATCTTCATAAAAATAAAAAAATAATGTAAAAACCCCTTTAATAGGAAAAATTAAAATATCAAAAGTTTAAAAAAAAGATCAGATCTGTAAAATTATTTTATATTTATACTATGAGCGCATGCAAAATTTATTAAATTTATAAAAGGGGCACCCAACACCAGGTATAGTGTCGCTTTTTTTGCAGTCATTTAAGAAATTGGGGAGAATTCTGGTTTTTATGCCTAACACTAACTTTCAGTGACCTGCAAACTACTGATGTGCACATCTGTGAATACATAAGCCACATTGTCTAATGGAGAATCGTAGTTCAAGTGAAATACCAGAAATGATCATTTTCTTATACATTTTTTATATATTTCTATGAACATAGACCCCTTGAAGTCTACAGAGGCAGTAAAAGAGAATAAAGTGACAGGAAACTTGCATCTTCCCATCTATTGTCAAGACAGCTGTTTGAATTTAAGTGTGTGAATACCAGTAAATAAAACTCTAGCAAAATTGCCATTCCTGGGGAAAAAAAAAGTACTTGAAAGGAGGCTCATTTCAAATATGTGTTTCTCCAACCTGATAATTGATTGTTGAATTTCAGGAGAGTAGGAGTAAAAATCCATGCACTGGATGTGGACTCTGTATGATTTACAGAGAAGATGATTGACCTCTTCAACCTTTTTCCTATTTGCAGTGTGTTTTCTCTAATTTCCTGTTCTTCACTGGAAGGGATCAGAAGGTGTAATTTAAAAATTAATATAAAAGTTTTGTACAGTCTGAATATTTCATTACAACTTTATGAGGGTACTGAGTAGTGTTCCTACCTAGGGTAATAATACTGCCTGATTTTAGCTGTCAAACCATACACACTCACTGGAAGCTGAAGGTAAGGTTCACCCAAAGGGCTCTACATTGCCTCAGGAGAGAAAAGCTTCACATTGCTCTGACCTGAGAGTTAAAGAGAGGTAAAATGAACACAACTTTTCTGTTCTTTTTCTCTCCATTGGCTATTGAGGGCTTCTAGAGGATGAGTTTAGGCTGGATGTCTAAATGAAAAAAATCTTGGAGCCAAATGAACTTTCAAGCTACTATAACCTTATCAGCATTCACCCCTGGACAGTGAAGTACGGATTCTTTAAGATAGCAGAAGTAGCAGCTTGAAATCTTGCTTGAAATCCTTCGTGTTTCTTGACACTAGATGAGCTGACTACCTGTGTGATATCCAAATGGATTTACACAGTACACTCACACACAGATCTTCATAAGGTCAGTGACAGACTGGAATGCAGTATGTTTCTAAACATCTTATAACAGGTAACGGTCTCTCAAAGAACAGCACGCAATCCAGAGAGAGCATCCAGCAACTCTCTTTTTTGTATAGCTGATATATCTGAAGCAAAAATAAAATGAGAAAACAATGGAAAATGCAATGTTAAAGTTTCATGTTAAAATTCAATGCGTCATTGTTCAAGCCAGAGGCAAGTAATGTCAGATTCAAATAACCAGAGATTTTCATTTGGACACTGAATAGAATATATGACTTTAATTTTGGATTCTGCCTAATTCTAGAGATACTTATATATGCATTTCTACACCTATTATAGAGCTGCAGAGGTGCACATATGTAGTTCAAGTTCCAAGATCAAGGAGTGATTTCCGGGTGTGATGCCATAAATCCTTTCCCCAAGTAAAGCAGAACAACTAATCACACAAGTCAAGATTTACTCTGCAGAATCAAGGGTTGCTGTATTTAGCTCTAACTCTCATTTGACAAGTCCACTTAATTACCTTTTATTCCATGATTTGATGAGTTGATTTAGTCTGCATAAATATTAATTTTCAATTTACCATTTAAATAGATGAACCAGATTGTACTTTTCAGTTTTACTTGTAAAATTATTTTTTATTTTAAATATGTTTGCATTCATGGCTTTTTCCTACTTTAATTAAGGGAAGTTAAAATTAAAAAAAATAAATATCACAGTTAGTATGGTAATGGGAAAATATGAAGGGTTTTGAAATGAGGCAAATCACTAAATGTAAAGACCCTAACTAGTAATAATCCCAAGCAGTTAAATGGTGTATTCACCAAACTCTGTAGCTCAAAGTATTGTATAATGGAGGTAAGCAGCATTCCACCATTTCAAACAGACCTCTAAAGTCTTTATAAATGGTGATGAAAAGCCTGCTCTCTTTGTTGGTTCTTTTTTTTCCTCTGGGGACTCTATAATTGTAATCATGGAATTGCACTCTCCTCTATTATGCAAAGCTTGTCCTAGGTACAATGTGGGCGCAAGGTGCTCTAGAGAGCTAAGCTATTGTTGATGGCCAACCTGTTCTATTTTAAACCCCACATTAAATCACTTCTTGCTTTTCTCGATTACTTACTTCACACAAAACCAATTTTGAAACCTGTATAAAGTTGTTGTGCCTCTGGGGCTTGGAAGTTGGCTTTCTTTGTTTCTCATAAGCTAACGACCCTTAGTCACTTCTGTTCATAAGACTGGGTTACCTAATTGACTGCAGGCCGTACTGAGACTTCCAGTAATGTCTGCCAAATTTAGCTGTTGTGAATTCTCCCATCTGTTGACTGTGTGCAGAAATAAATTCATGGCTCCACTGGATTGTGGGTGGTCAGAGTGACTCACCAGTGTCCCCATCACCCGTGCCACAGCAGTCACTGAGGCTCAGATCAGGACCAACAGCAGACAGTGGGAACATCTCTGCTGCAAGTGGAACTGTGAGCGTCGCATGAGCATATGGGCACTCATGCACTTCTACAATATGAAGTCCTATGTTTCTGGTCTCAGCAAGCTTTGCTTAGCTGGGATAAGAACAGTCAGCTAAACATCAGAGGAGGTTGCCTGAGAAGTTGAGCTTTCTCCATCTTTAGGGATTTGTAAACCCAGATTAGAGAGGTGCGTGTTATTAATAGTGTCAGTGTAGCTGGTACCACCAGAAGGCAGGTGCTGGCCTGTGCTGGGAGACCTGGAAGATCCTTTCCAGTCTCTAATTCTAGTGCCACTCACGTGAGTTCCCAGACCATGAGAGGAGCATATTTAGTCCATGTCCTCTTTTTGTTTCCCACAGTTATTGCTTGCTGTAATGACATTCTCCAAAGTCAGAGAAAATATACCCTTAGGCTTTTTTGAAAACCACTTCTACAGCACACAGCTAAGCCCAGATTAGACTATCAACTCATTTCTTACAGAATCAGTTTCAACATTTCCTCAACCCACTTACTTTCCTTTCCTTAAGCTGTATCAGGCAGTCTCTATACTGTGTTTCAAATGTTGTTCCAGTGAAGCTGAAATCAATGGGACAGTTTAAGAATATAGGTCTGTCTGACTTGTAAATAGAAGTACTTTAACCTAATTCATTGCCCTTTCTTGATATTTCCATATAAGGTTGTCAACCAAGATTTTGACAAATTACTGTAATTAAAAAATAAATAAAATCTTGCCAGATATATAGTCTTCAAAATTTTCAGGTTTAAGAATTCTATTAACTAATTACATTCTAGCATTGACACTGAATCTTGCTTAAAATTCAACATAACAGATTCCACATCAAAAACTTAATAAAATCCAAATTAACTTAGTTTCATTGTTGCTGAAAGATATCATGCTCAAATGCTCAGAGTGAGAAAAATACTATATAATGAAAGGTTTCTCCTGTATTTCTTCCTTTATTCCTCTTGCTATATTATCTGATACAGAGAGAAGGATGTTTATGTCTTATCCTGATGGTTCCTTGTAATTTGCAAAATTTTTTAACCTTTTAGGAATAGTTTGGAAGAGAGAATAAGTTTAAGGGTCAGTCCTACCCTATTTGTAGAAATCTCTTCTAAAATGTGGGCCACATTGTAGAGAGAATTCAGTTGTCACTGCTTCCAATTAAAGCCTAAGGAAAACATCTATGGTTATTTGAACTTTGAAGACCTTTGTCACATTGGAGCTACAACATTTTCATAAGAATGAAGATAACCCCCCACAAGCAAGCAGATAATACACTAGTCTGTCAGTGAACTCAAATATAAATATCATTCTGTTTAAAAGTGGGAAGTTTTTATCTTAAATTTAACCAAAGTCATATATTTTTAAGAGTTTCTGGAGATACAATACGACTTCATGTCTTCAGGAGAAGATATGATATAAAGATCATATAATTTCAGTCAAACATTTTCTGAAATTATGATTTTTCCTCCAGCTGAGCCATGCCAATAAACACTGAAAAATAGTACCCCTATTTTTATGGAGACATGAAGAGTAACTTGTATCCTTTAGTACAGAACCAGAAAAAAAAAAAAAAAGAATTAATATAACAGAAAGAGATCATTGCTGTTTTGGGGCCAGAAGAGTTACTTGATCAACTCCATTCTGACTTGCTTGACTTTCAGTGGTTTACGTTTTGGTAGCTTTACATTGTGACAGGATATAAGATTCCCTTTCACAGTCTATACCCAATTTTTAATTACCTAGGTGTTTGTTTGTTTTGCAAATGAATAGGGTGACACCACTAAACATCATCTTTCTAATGTCAGAAATGTCAAGGTGAATAATCTAAAAGAGACAGATCCCTCTACTCTTATCCAGATACTATGCTATGTCCTTATTAACATTTTGAAAGCTGTCAATATTCAGACAACTACTGTGCTCCTGTTCCAAAGCTGATTCATCTCCACACAGCTCAGAACATGAGCCATCCATTTTCTGTCATGTATATATATCATGTAAATGACAAATTCCTCTTTTTCTCCCTGGGCCAAAGCAAACGAGCAATGTCTGAAAAGCAGCAGTGCACAGGTTCTAAGTCAGAAGAATATGACACCAGAGCAAGCTCATTGTAGTGTGCAGTCTGCAGTTGTGAATGAAGATGACCCCTTCTGGTAACAGAAGGGTTCCCCCATGCTGTCTTATGGATTGTTCTGCATCCATAGACTATTAGATAGCGGAATGGATCCTCAGGGCCTGTCAGCTGTTATTACACACTAATCCCCAATTAGCATCTTTATTCAGTTATAAGAATAATGAAAAAAAAAAATCAAGATAGAATAACCACCAAATGGAAAAACAAGTTCACTTTAATTAAAATATAATAGTATTTGTGCTTTTAGTCTTAAACTGAGGGGGGAAATTCAATAGACATTTATTTTATTTGGAAACTTCAGAAAGGTAATTAAATGCACGAATTTCTTTTGAGTCTTCCCTGATGATCTCCTAAAGTCAGGGCATAGTCTGTATTGGTGCTATCATCAGATTGGTTTAAAAATATTTATGCAACTAGCATGTGTTCCCAGAATTCTGATCACAGCATCAAGTAGGCAGAAGCTTTTGGAAATGTGTCCAGAGTGTAAGACTGCGGGGTTCCAAGTTTACTGATATTCTTTGCTTTTGCTGGTATGAACTTTGGGATTTCTGCTTTCCAGCATCTTTTGTTCAAGCTTTAGTGTCCTTGGTATTCAAGACGGGCTGTTAACCTAATAACCTCACTTGCAGAAAATTGTGAAAACCAGCCTTCTTTGTTTCTTTAGGATTTTTTTTACTGATCAAACTTCTATTACTCTTAAAGTTTTTTGTCCAGAAACTAGAGTAACTTAGTGGTGATACAACACCTACATGTATATAAGTATAGACACATACATATACAATATATACAAAAATATATTAGATATAAAATAATATCTGATAACAATATGATATCTTCAAATACCTCTTATAATATACTGTCATATTACATGTAGGTACACACAGCCACTATGTCCAAATACGTGTGTGCAACATAATCTGCTGCCTGGTGTTTTGTAGCATCACCTGAGACAAGGTTCATCCAGGGGACATAAAATCTGAGGAGAAATTCACAAATTTCCATGTAACATTAATTTATATTGTTTTAGAGTTGGCAACTGATAGAGTATTGACACTCTCACATAGGCTCAGCATTTATTAGTGCTGTCTGTTTGGTATGTGGTTGGAATTCATGTCACTACAGTTTAATACTGTATATTAAAGGCAGCCATCACAAGCTCCTTTAATATGAGAGAGGGAGAGAGACAAGGCAAGGGTTTTGAAGCTTCTATTTGCCTTATTCAAATGATCAGATAAATCAGATACTCATCCGTATCTCTTCACTGAAACTTCAGGGTGATTTGCTCAATGGATGAGCTCACAAGGTGAGCTAGGCCCACTCTTTTCTTTAATATGGGAGCTGTTCCTTCCTCATTGCCAGTGTAAAACTTCATTCAAAGCCTTTTCTATAAACTGCTGGAAAAATGATAAAATAAAAGTAATCACCATAATAATTGTACCTAGATCCTTAGCTGTAATTAGAAACCTGACTTCCATTGACCTGGCAATGATAATCATTTGGAAACCTCTACATACATAGGAAAAGGATCTCCAGGGAATCAGATTTTTTTTTTATTTAACACACTTTGACACCACTCAGTTCTCTGGTATGCTGTCACAACTGTGGTGATGCAGACTGCCTTCTGTTGATCTCCTTGGTAATTAGTTTTTGAAGGTTAATCCCACTAGGCATTCCCTGTGTCAGCTTGGAGTTTAATGATTTTCTGAGCTTTAAAGCACTATCTGCTGGAGATAAAATATTGCACAAAGTTTAGGTCTATCTGATCCTCCAGCATGCTGACCTGATCAAATTCAGATAGCCAACCCATCAGGTTAGCACAGATGAGGCATTGCTGTTTTCCCTGTGACAGGCTCTTTTCTGGCTCACAGAGAGCCATAATGTAACCTGTGCATCCATCCACTTTCTGACACTCATGTAAAATGAACACATATCTATTTACATCTCAGTCAGAGAAAAATGCCTGCTAATGGAGATTCTGCTCAAAGTTAAACCTTGACCTCCAGCAAGGCCTGAAATTTATTTGGAAACAAACCCCAACTCCTAAAGTGCCTAGGCTACAACTCTTTGGCTCTGGGGACTGTAACAGGTGACAGAGCTCTTTGAAGGTTCTTAAGCTCTTCTAGATGATGTCTTCTCTTGGCCATTGCTTCAGGCAGGACTGCTGGCTTGATCCAATGTGACTATACCTAGCTTCTTATGGTCTCAATAGCAAGAGTCCATAAGAGCTGCACCATCACATTTCCCCATACTAATGTCTCTACTTTTATTTGTGCAGGGATTATAACTCAAAACCAAGTGAAGAGTAAGGGGCTAATACGATATGCGGTGTGCATACAATGACCAAAACCAGTCCAGAAACAACATGAAGAAACCTTGTGGCAACTGGAATTTAATGCATTCTTGGTGACAATGATCTTACATGAATTGATTTTACACAACTTCAGTCCTATAGAATTTTATAGAATTATAGAATCACAGAATATACTGAGTTGAAAGCGACCCATCAGGATCATCTTGAGCTGTCCTGGTCCTGTGCAGGACACCCCAAGAACTGCATATTTAGACAAATAGGTCAGGGTTTATCCAACTAAAAGTGAATATCCATCTCTGAGAATGTCACTCCTCTTTTCTTTTATAGAGATCCCTGGAAAAACAGATATTTTGGGGGGAACAGTTCCTCTCACCTCTAATCTGACACCTAATTGAGATCAGATGAATAATGTCCCTGGTTTTCATACTTTCAGTGGAGAGAGGAAGGCACCTTAGAAAATGAGTCATCCTACCTATGCTAAGGGCCTTTGTAAGGATGGAGTAACCTTTATCCTAGAGCTGTCTTTCCCATGTATAAACATTTCCTTGGAAACTGACTAGTTTATATGAGACTCCAGACATAAAAAAAATCTATCCATCAAGGTTGCACACATTATACATACGATTTTTAAGAGAAAGAAGAAATTCCTTGTGCAGTGCTAAGTTTTCCTTCTGCAGTGAAGTTTGAGCTTAGCTTATCCTGTGGCACCAAAGTTATGCAACATGGTTAAATTTCTGACGCTTGTGACACAGAAGGAATATTTGCAGATATATTTTCTTTCATGCACAAGTATCTGCTTGATGAAGACCAATGTAATTGTGCTGGGGCTCAGTTGCTTTTCCTTTAGGGCTAATGACAGCCATTGGGAGATATCTGTAGGATGCTCTGGCTCTGGAGATGCAGAGGTTTTCTTATCTATTCCCTTTCACTTATTGTAGCTCAGCAGGAGAGTGCATGGGTCTTTAGTTTTTAAGAAGGGCTGTAGCAGGATGTAAGGAAAAAACCCCCCCCCAAAAAAAAAAAAACGAAAAAAAGAACATTGAAGTAATTTAATGAGGGCTTCAATTAAAGTACATATATCTCATCTAGGTATATTTCTACTGGTTGAAACATGCTTATTGAATACATAACCATGTAGACTTTTACTCTAGAAGTAACAAAACCAACTTAGCCCAAGTTCTCCTTCTTTCCTTGGATCCGACTGGATTGGTTGCCCTTGACTCATGCAGTCAGGTGAGCACCCTGGGGCAGGTTGTTCAGTAAACGCCTAGGGAGAGCTCCTGGACAGATGAAAAGCTGGTCAAGTGTCCTCCGCCTGCGGAGATTAGAAATACAAGTCTACACAGAGCATTGGTTTGGAAGCTCCTGAATCAGAGTAAATTGAAACTATATCCCCTGTGCTGACCTTCAGCACAGCTATGTGATATGGAAGCTATAAGTCTGGAAGGAATACTGTGAAAATCCTAAAGTTGATGGGATGTGGTCCATGAAAACCATATGCTGTGAAGATTGCAGTTTCTCCTCTGCTTGGCCTTCCAAGACAGGAGCCTTGCTCTACAGGGTGCTGAGAAATTTCAGCTCCCACAGTTGCAGCCAAGAGTGCACCAAACCCATGTCCAAAACAATTAGGTACAAAAATAGGGTTTATGAGAGCTTACAGAAGTTGTGAGTTTTGTTGTTCTTTTCAGAGATGGGAAGAAACTTACTTCAGGATGATTAGATGAAGAGGGATATATACAAGATGGGTGCAGAGATTTCTGCACTTTAACAAAACAGTTTCTCACTATCTGAATGTCTGAATGCATATCTTGAATATACAGGTCTAAATCCATGATCTGTATACTACTATAGATATGGAGAACCCGTATCTGAATCCTTAAAACTAATTATATCTTTTTTTCCTTTACTGTAGAATCATAGAATAGTTTGGGTTGGAAAGGACCTTTAAAGGTCCTGTACTCCAAAGCCCCTGCAATGAGAAGGGATGTCTTCAGCTAGACCAGGTCATTTAGAACCCTGTACAACCTGACCTGGAACATTTCGAGGGATAGGGCATCCACTACTTCTCTGGGGAACCTGTGCCAGTGTTTCACCAACTGCTTAGGGAAAAAATTCTTCCCTATATCTAATCTAAATCTATCCTTCTTTCATTGCCTCTTGTCCTATCACAACAGGCCTTATCCTGATCTTTCTTATATACTCCCTCTAAGTATTGAAAAGCTGCAATAAAAATTCCCCAAAACCTTCTCTTCTCCAGGTTTAACAATCTCAATTCTCTCAGATTTTCCTCATAAGAGGTGCTTCAGCCCTATGATCATCTTCATTGCGCTCCTCTGGACTCACTACAACAGGTTCATGTCTTTCCTGTGCTTGGGACCCCAGAGTTGGGTGGAGCACCCCAGGTAGAGTCTCAGAGAAGCAGAGTAGAGGGGCAGAATGACCTCCCTCAACCTACTGCCCACGTTTCTTGTGATGTAGCCCTCAGGATACAGTTGGCTTTCTGCACTGCGAGAACACATTCCCAGCTCATGTCCAGTTTTTCATCCCCGAATATCTTCTCAACAGAGCTGCTTTCCATGCCTTCATCCCCCAGTCTGCATTGATACCAGGCGTTGCTCTGAATGAGGTGCAAGACCTCCCACATGGCCTTGTTGAATCTCATGAGGTTCCCATGGACCCCCCTCTTGAACTTGTCCAGGTCCCTCTGGATGGCATGCTGTCTCCCAGACGTGTCAACTGCACCACTTACCTCAGTGTCATCTGCAAACTTGCTGAGGGTGTATTTGATCCCTCTGTCTCTGTCATTGATAAAGATATTGTTTAGCCTGGAGAAGAGAAGGCTCCAGGGAGACCTTATAACACCTTCCAGTACCTACAGGGGACTACAAGAGAGCTGGAGAGGGACTTTTTACAAGGGCATGGAGTGATAGGACAAGGGGGAATGACTTTAAATGAAAGAGGGCAGGTTTAGGTTAGAAGGAAATTCTTTACTGCGAGGGTTGTGAATTACCAGAACAGGTTGCCCAGAGATGTAGTGGATGTCCCACGCCTGGAAGTCTTCAAGGCTGGATTGGATGAGGCTTTGGGCAACTTGATTTGGTGGGAAGTGCCCCTCCCATGGCAGTGGGGTTGAAACTTGAAAGATGATCTTTAAGGTTCCTTCCAGCCTCAACTAGTTTGTGATTCTACGATATTAAATTGTGCTGGTTGCAATACAGACACCTGGTAGAGTTGTTGACCATTGTGCCCTGGACGCTGCCATCCAGCCAATTCTTATCCACTGAACAGGTCACCCATCAAATCCATATTGTTCCAAGCATGTTTTAGGGAGCCTGCGTCAAAGGCTTTCCAGAAATCCAAATAGAGGACATCCATAGATCTCCCCTGTCCTCTTTATTGTCTTTGTATTTCCACTTCAGAATAATTCTTTTTCAAGAATTATGGCCCAGTGATGTGAACTTGAACATAATAGCAAAAATCTTATTAAGTAGGAACAATAGCCAAGTAATTTTCTTAACAAACTTAGAAAAATGCTGTGAGATTTTGTTATTAAAGTGATTATAGGATGCATTCAAGGTATTCATTTTCTGAGTTTTTCTTCAATTGCATTCATTTTGATTTTGAATACCTATTAATTGGATAATTAAAGTTATTCAAAGAAAATATTGTTTAATCAAATGCCATTTTCTTAAGCAACTGTTATTTTACATTTATCAAAACCCATTGTTATTCCATGAATGGTTAAAAGCAAAATTCTGAATTAAATTGGGGAATAAAAGCCACAGATTTTTATGATGCAACATCTATTGACTTCAGCAAGCTTTGAATTGCATCCAAAGAACCGAAGGAGGAAATATAGTAATTCAAAATGTCTCTGACTAAACAGTTCTGTTTATGTCATTAGAAACACTGCCACATGTTTCCCAGTCACATGGGGAAAAACTACACCAGGGTGGGGGTGTTTATTCTTTTTTTTTTAATCTACATATATGGTAGGGTCAAAATGAGATAAAATAGAAAGAAGATATTATTTATTGAAGATAATTTAGACTATTATATAAATCTTCTTTTCTCAGATTTATATTCAGAAGAATATACAAAAATATACAAAAATGTGGAAAAAAATCAAAAATAAGAAGAAAAAACATTTTCAAGTTTATTTCATGGAAAATTCCTAGGTTAAATGAATGGGAAATTAAACAAAGAAACCATTTTTGAAGGCAAAAAGAAATTTGTTTTCTACAATTCTATTATATAAATTTTTAGTAATTTATTTTATTCAGATGAATATTGTTCACGTGCAGTTACAATTTTCTAATAATGAGATTCAGAATGATGTGTCTAACTGAGACAGACATGACTTTTCTGTCAAAATGGCATATAACTGAAATTCATATACTTCAAAATCAATTAAATGGAAGTTATTTTGATCTAAGTTTCTACATAAAGACTTTCAGTGCTGACTTTATTTCATCTTGGTTTCTACTATTGCCTATCGTAATGAAGGCATATGTGGTTTTAGGGTTCTAGTGGCCAGCATAAAACCAAAATCGATAAGGAAATTGAGTCAGTCTCCATCCTACCTTGGCAATTATAAGTAAAAGACATCTGATTCCACCACCCAACTATCCTATGTGTAGGTTATGTTCCTGAGCATGCTATAGAGTGTACATGATTTCAGATACTTTTCCAGTTTGAATAAATTCTCTTTTCCCTCTGTGCCTGAAACAATAAATTCTGCAGTTTAAGTTTACATGGAAGATTTATATGTATTTGTAAATATTGAACCTGTGAAATTAAACTGTTTTATGATGCTTTATCTGAAACTTACTCACTAATCTGCTGTTCAGAGAGAATGGGAATGTCTTCTCTTTTCACCTTTAATTTGCTAAATTTCAGGAAACAATTTTCTCATCTAATCCATGTATTAATTTCCATGCAAACATATTTTAGATTAACTTTAATGCTGATCAAAACTAAAAATTTTCTTTTATTCTGTATATTGGCATTTCTACATTTTTATTTGGCAATCTAAATCAAAATTTAAGCTGTCATCATTTCCCATGAACCTGCATTTGAAAGATTCCATTGCATAATCCACCTCAAACATCAAAGTTGATTTAAAATATAGTTTAGTACATATCACTGAAATAAATATGTAATGAAAGAAACAAATTGAAAACTTTGCTTCTCATATGCTATTGAGCCTACTAATAAATGAAAATGCTTTATCTTAATAATATCATCGTTGTGGATTATTTAAGTAGAAATTCAATGAAATTTTTATGAGGTAAAAACAAAACCTCTTTACAAAGCTTTCATTGCGCCAAGTGTGATAACAGTACTCGCAAAAGAAAATCCAAGCTCTTTGTTCATACTTTTTGTGTGCAATTCAGATAAAATTTGAAGTTTCTTTTCCCCTGTAAGCAAAAGTTAAGCACCTGCCTTAACTACAGTTTTGGAGTGCACACTATAGTAGATTTCAGCCTTAGGATCTCCTTTTTCTCACCTAACTAGTAATTTGAAAGCTGATAAGCCTAAGCTAATTGTCTAGGCTTCTTTTTAATCAACCAAGAAAGAAAGGCATCTCCAAAGCATGATTTTTCCTGCTTATCTAAGAAACATAGGTGCAGAAATCTCATTACCATGGGATGAGTTGCCTTTTCAGAAATACCTCTCCTTTGATTGCAAAAGAGCTTAAATAGTATGGTCAAATTAAATATGCAACTTCGAAATCACTCCAGCAAGATAAGGTTAATCCCCTTACCCTTTACATGTGAGACAAAATAGTTTTCTAATATGTTATTTCTACCCTTAAGTTCTGAACTCTGTGAGAAAATGGTAGGCTTTTGATAGGAACAAGATGGACCTTGAGTTTGGTCTTAAAATTTAGGCTTCTGAGGAACTTGTGACAAAAAGGAAGGCTCCAGTTCCTCATTTGACATCGAGAAGGAATCTCTTAGATGACCCCCTGTGAGGATGCGCTGTTGTTTTGTTGGAGCAAGCCCAGAGAAGGACCAGAAAGACCATTAGAGGGATGGAACTGCTCTCCTATGACGAAAGGCAGACAGATTTGGACTGTTCAACCTAGAGAAGGCTCCAGGAAGACCCTATTGCAGCCTTCCAAATCAAACTATTCTATGATTCTATGTTTTGTACAGCCCTAGATCTGACACGTACTTAAAATTCAGCACAATTAGTAAATCCTTATGCTTCACATAGTTCTCAGAGGCATAAAAAGTTCATTGCAATTACAGTCAGTAAATCTCATTATAAATTGTATAATATGCATGAATTTCAAATATCTTATGATTCAAAGTTGTATTTTTTCTGGCACCTTTATACACAATTTTAGTTGAGCATCAGTGTCTAAAAAAATGAGGCTATACAACCTTTCATATTTGTTACTATAAGGTCTGAGTCTTGTTAATGGATTCTGGGAGTGGATAATGTCTTTTTCTTTCACTGGGAATTTTTTTTCCTCTTTTTTAAAAAATGCATGTATCAGAAATGTATGTTAAGTGTTTCTATTCCTGAAGCAATTACAATTTGCAAATGAGAATTCATGAAAGCTTTATTCTTTAGTTATTTCTTAGCCAAGGGGAGAAAATCAACCTTTGAATTGTTTAAGTGACAGGGTACTTAAAGGGCCCATTGTTTTATTATGGACTTCTGAGCATACAGGTTGAAACAAAATTATCCAGATAAAACTCTTTAATATATAATGGATAAAGGAATCTAAATCTCTGGAAGCCATACGCTCTGACTGCTAATCACTTTGGGTAGTGTTGGCATCTTCTAGCTTTAGACATCTATATTGTTGGAATCTCTTTTTCTTTGTTAAGCCTACCTGAAAGGAGACAGCTAATCCAAATCAGATGAGATGTGATTTAGGATTGGTTATTTCTCACCAGTCTTTTTAAAGGGCCTTGAAGTGAGTACTTCAGATAACCTACGTGCTCAGACGAAACCCATCCTACAAGTAGCACAGATGTAACAGTGACATAAATGCTACCCATATTGATAATTTCTAGCTTAGACTAGAATAAATTTTATTAGTACATTTTGAATACATTATGGTCAGCATTATGATTTCATTTTGAAGACTGAAAAGCTCAGAGATAGCTCAGAGAAGTAGAGTGGTATGTACAAAGGGGTAGACACTGGCAGAGCTGGGATTACGACTGGTGTCTTCTGGAGCTCCTCCCAGCTGTGTTATTATTTGGGCAGAACCCAACAGAGGAAATATTAAAATATCTGAAAAATCTGACCCAAAGCAATTCTGAAAATGCCATCTGATTCATCTACAGGCACAACCCATAAAGACCTTTTACCCTAACCCAGCCAGGACTTTGAAATGGAAGCCATATATTTGCATATATGTAGTGATTTCTTCTTTTTAATAACCTTTAAAATCCCTAATGTAAAGTCACAACAGCACTCTAATATTAATTAGGAATGAATTTGTTCCATACCTAAACTGAAAAGTAGAAAATATTAATTTTATTTGGCTTTCTTTTTTTTTTTTATGGCTCACAAATAGCCAAATAAACAAAATATTTTAATTTGTGAGTTCTTACAAAGAAAGGTTATTAGCAGATGCTGAAGTAATTTGCTTCTGTTTTTGAAGTAAATTACTTTCCTATCAAAGGAAATTCATCTCTATTGGAACAGTACTCTAGCTCCTGGGCAAGGAGCAGAGTTAGCTCCAGCAGATCCTCCCTGAGAAAATCAAGCTTGTGTTAGAACTCCAAGTTTGCCTGAAAATGAGAAGTGCTCAGATCTGGTGCTTGTACCTAACACAGCAGAGCAGCAAAACCAAAAGGGAACTCATGGAAGGCTTGTGGGAGGCTGGGGAGTGTCATGGGCCTCCCTGCCTGTTTGTATCACTGTCAAGACCCTTCTGTCAATGGAATCACTGGGAATTGGAAAACTTTATCTGACGTGCTCAAAAAGCTGTTTCGGATCACACTGACAGTATTGGTACCCTGTGGGAGATGACTACTTCACAAGGAAAATTTATGAATAAGAAAGGATTTGGAGCACTACTAAAAGGGAGGGGTCAATGGGGTGAAATAAAAGAACTGGAGACAGGTAGGGTTGGCATTCCCCAGGGATAGGAATTGGAATGATTTTGCATATCCTCATTAATTATTCTGATGAAATGTAGGAATGCAATATGAATTTTGGCCATTTTTGAATGTATGGCCAGAAGAGAAAGTCATAGTTCATCGGCAAACATTTTGTATTTCTGAAACAAAAGGAGAAAATATGTGCATGCAAAAATATTTTTTTAAAAAAATCTAATTTAGCCTAGCTGATCAAAAACTACAGCAGGTTTCCCGATGTAAAATGCTTACAAAGAATTCGACTGTGTCTTGCTGCAGCAATCATGCTCGATACTGTTCCTTCTCCCATTCTTCTATTTTTCTTAGTATACTGTTAATGCTTAAAGAGAGGAATATGTGCAGTTAGTTCTTGTCAGAGCTAAAAATGTGTGCTGTGAACATCTGGCTGGACTTATAAATTGCAGATCATGAGTTTCACTGAATTTGTTCCTTTTAGCATGATCACAGTTTCAATGAAGACTAGTCCTGTTTAATATATACAAAAATCTTATGCAAGATATAGAGCAACTGTTCTTAAAGTATTTGGGAAATAAATAGCATTTGCTGTTAAAAACGAGTGTCTTGCTTCCAGTATGAAAATACCTGTGTGTAACCATCATCCATAACATTCTTTTTGCACATGACAAAATCATCCTTTAAACTTCTCCTTAGTAAGTGGGTTGAATAACAGTGCTTGTAGTCCTGTCCTTTATTAACTCTCACATCTTTAGCTGGTTTGATACTGGTAATTGTTATACTTTCAAGTTAAAGAGCTGTGTTTCTTTTCTGATCAACAAGGGAAAAATAGTTATCATCATTCTCTCAGGATGAGAAAAACCACCCCTTGGAGGTGAGCACTGCTCTCTGCTGATCACGAAGTGAACCTGGGGGTCAGATTTGCATGTCTAACTCCCGAAAGACTAAAGAAGGGCAAATTACCCTAATCTTTATTCTCATAAACCCTGTTTAACAGGTGATTTGAGTCACTCTCTATCAATCACACATTATCATATTTCATCCTGCTTTCCTGACCTTGAAGTCAACACCAAATTTATCATCCATGAAACTGCATTTAGTTCCTAAACATTGATAAATGCCACAAAAAATACAGACCAAATAGCTCATCTCTGTGCAGATAAACAAACCTGTTTAGCATTAATTTGCCATTTATACACTTATTCAGAGGACTGTGACTTGTGCTATGTTTAATATGCTCAATATGTACCTTTTTAAAGTTATGCCACCTTGTTCTCTTAAGCAAAAATTTGTGCAGTGCTCTGGCAAAATACAAAAATGTAAGTCTACTTCATCAATACCTCTCTCTATAAAAGTCAGTTTAACAACATCTGTTTTCCATACTAGTTGGTATTCATTTTATTTCACTCCTTTAAATTCTTGCTGCGCAAGTCCTGAGATCATTATCAGACTGGCAGTAAGACTAATTCATTTTTCCCTTAAAAGCAATGGTATAACATTAAGATCCCTTCAAGATTCTGAACTTCCTCCTCTTCAATGGTTATTAGAAATAGAGCATGAATGCTGCTGAGAGTTTCTTGACTCAACAACCTCCCAAGTACAAGAACCTGGACTTCCTGGCTGAAAAACTTTTATAACTACTCTTTAACGTGTAGTTAAAGAGAAGAGTTGTCTTTAGGATCATCATCTTTAGAGATATGTTACCAGAAGACGAATACAGTAATCAAGTTCTGATCTTACTAACATGACGTTCAGATGGACATAGACAACACATAAACTTATTAGGGATTTACATATATGTGCGTGATAGTTTGAAAAGTTAATATGCTTTTATAAGTAAGCACATTTTCTCAAAAATGATAATAACAGCAGTCTGTGATAATGTTATGCAACTGAAGGAATTCCTTCAGGATGGGTTAGGGTGTATGAAATTCATGCTGCTTGTTGCATAGGCTTCCCACTGTTTTTAAATCCAAAGCTGAGAGATACTGAGCCCTATTAATTAGCATCTGTAATGACAGTTCTGTTTCTATCATTTTTGTGACTCTGTGGAAAGTGTCACTCTTCTTTATTCAATTTCTTCTCTCTGCTTGATTGGTCATGCCACTAACCACCACCCTTAAACCCTTACCAGTTCTTCTTCATTTCACTTCTGTGATACTTATTTTCTTGTGATGAAAAGCAGAAAACTCTTTTCCAGGTTTTGTACCTCACATTAAACAAATGTTGTTGCTTCAGATGTAATTTCTTCTGGACTTTTACCTCCTCATTTAATCCCTACTACTGTTTTGCACTTATTATTAGATAAAATTGCTAAGCAAGAATAACTATATACAACTTGTGATAACCACCTCAACCCAAAATAAGCAATTGTGTATTTTACTTGCAAAATTAATGTCTTGTCCAGTACTAACATTGATGACATATTGCCTAAAATCTGTGCTCTCAGGATATTTTCTACAAGGAAAAAGGAACTTGGGGGAAAAATTGAGAAAGGTTTTTAGATCTTTAGTTTTAAAAGACAAAACAAACAAACAAAAAGAAAGGTGAAACAGAAATCAAGTGAGAAAGAAAAAGTGAGAGGAGGGAGGGAGGAAAGGATGAAGTAGAGTGTATCAACACAAAACCGCTCTGTGACACACATAAAGAAATCCTTACTGCTTGGCCTTGTGAGTGTATTGAAAATTCAAATTTTCAATAGGGCTATAACGGTGGAGTTTCCCAGCTGTCAGTTAAGACTTGCTAAACAGAGGGTGGAGGTCAAAAAGCAAAAGACATGAGCGCAGATGAAAGTGGTGATGAGGAACCAAAGAGGGAATGTGAATCTGAGTCTTGTAGGAATTTGGGACCTCAATACAGGCAGACACCAAGGCTGAACTGATGCCAGCTCTTTGCTTCCATTGGTCCCATCTGGGAGCTCTGGCTGCTCATTTGCATCAAGATGTTATGACAAGCAGTTTCTTCTGTCTGACCCCCATTGTGGCAGAAGTGTTTTTCCCTAACATGAGGATTTTACCTCCGCAGGAGGCAATGTGGCTTTCAGTTATGCTCAGCTATCTCAGCCCTCCCAAAATTGGCTGTGACACACCACACAACACCTCTGCAAAGGCAACAGGCAGGCTGAATGCAGCTTCTTCTCTCCAAAACATAGGGGAGAGGAGAGGGAAGAGTTATCATGTCAATGTTCAACTCATGAAAAATGGGAGTGTGTGGCACTACTCTACCCTGACATTAGGGCACAAGGGAGAACAGAATGGTTAGATGTGTGACAGGGTACAGCTGCCCCCTGTTTTAGTTCAGGCAGTGGAGTTACAGTGACAGCTTGACCAATAGGATTTCTATTTTTCTCCTCCTCCTTCTAGCCCCACTGGGGAGAAGGGTACATCTCACTTGAGCAGACAGGCAAGAAAGGGAGCAATGCTCATTGACTTGTCATTTTTTCAGTGGTTTTTCAAACCCCCTGAGTCAGTATTCATGGGAAGATTAGCACCAGAGAAGAAGGCTTGAAAGTCTGTCTCACATTGCATCCTAACGAGGGAAAGCTACAAATGAGATTACGTGAATCTGGAAGAGAACCACCCTCAATCCCAGAATTTCTGACTGCTCAGCAGCCTGTGGACTGGCCAGAAGCCTCCTGGAGACTGCTCATCCAAACTTTTATGTCAGTCGTTCTGATGTCCTCTAAAAATCAGTCTCCAGAGGCATTCAAACCCTTGTGAATGGGCTCCCCACATACATAGTGGCAATTCAAGCTGGGAGTATATAAATCTCAAATGCTTTCATCCTTTGAGCAAGACTAGAAGTTGGATGGATCCTGGCTTAAGCCTTTTATCTCATGCCAAGTTCTTCCCTGTCTGTGAAGCCCATGGTATTTTCTGCCATTCCTGCTCAAGTCCTGAAATGTGATTTAAAGTCCGTTCTCTGCTTCTATCCCTTAGCGCCATTTTATTTGCAGTTTTAATTCAGATACACATCAATCCTATTAGACACTCTGAATTGCATGTTAATTAATCGTGGGACTCATAATGGTTCTGCTGAAGTTAGTGGCAAATCTCTTATTGCCTGTAGCAGGAAAGGCTCCAAAGCATTTACAGTGTACTGTTTTGATCACTGCTGTGAATTAAAAGTGACAAAGGCCAAAACCAGCTTTATTCCAGCACCACAAGCACAGACACTGAAATATGTCAGCATTCACCAATAAAGCACCAGAGGGCTCATGAGGCAGATTGTTGAACGGAGATTATGGCATCTGTTTTTGTCAGATCTGAATTTGCAGCAAGATGATCTGGATCAGGATTCATTTGCCCAGACTTAAATATCTTATTCCATTTTAGGCACCTTATAATATCTCGTATGGCTTCCAGTGGCTACTGCAGAGGGCAGATGTCCCAGACAACTCTGTGTGTTTCAAATACATAATCAAACGTGTTGAAAATTGAATAGTGCTCTTTTCTGCCATGGAAACATTTGCTTTCACTGACATGCATGAAAATAGAAGGCAGAGGAGACCAACAGGCCTTTGTCTCAGCTATTCATGTGAGAAGAGAAAGAGGGAAGAAGGCAAGGCAAGGCAAGGGAGAAAGCTTAAAACAACAACAACAGTACAAAACCAAGGAGAGTGAAAAGAAACAGAGGTGATGCAAGAATAAAAGTTTTCAAGTGTAGACCTTTTTAATCATGTAACTTTACATTTTGTAAGGAGCTCTAGACAGGAAAACTGTTTCTGAGGGCTTCAAAGAAATACAGCAAGATTAAAGCAGTAATTTCAAATTTTCTATAGGAAAAAAAGTACAATAAGAAACTTTGTAACAAAACTGTAAAGAAGATAATTTAATTCTAGTAAGGCAAATTCAACAATTTCTAACTCAGTCATGAGACCTGGATCCGCCCTGGAAGAATGTTATAACTCCAAGGAAGAGCTGCATAATTCAGAAACTGAATTTGGACAAATTCCATGGCAGTCCTGAGGGTATCCAGAATACACCTGTGTGGCTGGAAGCTCAGTCCCAGGTGATCCTAATATTTCTGAAACTTCTTAAGGGAGAACCTTGCACCTCTTAAGGCTGAGTCTGCTGACACAGCTGCCTGCACTGTGTCCCTGGAGCTGTTTCTGTCTCAAACCCAGAAGACAGACTGTACTTGTGAGAGACAGCATCTACTGCTGACCTCGGATTCATTTGCAGGCTGCTGAGTGAATTGTCATCAGAAACTTGCTAGATTCAAGTTGTTTCTGTGAAACATTTTAGTTTATAATCTACATTACCTGCTCACTGGGACCTTATGTTTTACTATAATGTGGTCCTGAGGTGCATTTTGGAGAAAGGTACCTCTACCCTATGATTGATCTCTTCTGCATTTGTAATAGAAGGAAAATCCAACTCACAACAGATTATTTTGAAACTGACTGTGAAAGACTTATCCTGTGTTTTACTTGCTGAACATATTGGCATTTGTAGTCAACCTGACCAGAGACATGAGTTCTGGAAGCCCATGGTTGTTCAGCATTATATATACACAGTACTCTAATCTCTCATTCTTCTTTGGAGAAGATTGGAGGTATTCATCTTCCTGTCATCTTTTTGTTATTGCATGAGGTTGACTAGGTTCTCTCTTCCAATTCCCATTCTCTTTCACTAGAGTGACAGTGGAGAAAGTGGAGGACATGCTCTGAAGAAAGTATTTCACTTTGAGGAATGAAAACAGAAGGCAAATCCAGTTTCTCTGAAAGAATAGTGATTATCTGGTATTTCTCAAAATCTCACACTCAAGAGGTGCAACTAATTTATTGCTCATCACTGGCAATTGTCTAAGTGGAGAACAGGACATCAGAGGTAAAACCAGAGGAACCTTAGGATCTACTCCTTCAGACTGGAGTAGGAGATTTAATATTCTGATTATGTGTAGATCTCTGAGTAAAAAGCTAAGTGATTTGGTCTGAGTCTTTTTCAAGAGTCTTCCAGTGGTTTGGAAATCCAGGATTAAAATCTTTCCCCACAGCCTTCTGGGGACTTATCTTTGCTCTTTTACTTCTCTCTATATTAGCAATATCTGATAGACTGAAGAGCTATAAGCTCTTAGTTTGACTTTTAGAATTTGATCTATACTTGATTCTTATATAATCCTATTCTGTTCTGTGGAAGCAATTTGTAGCCCTGAAGAGTCTGCTCTTCTGGCTTGGTCCTGGTATATCCCACAGTTTTTGAAAATCCAGCTTTCTTTCGTATTAAGTCTTTGTGCAGGTCAGTGTCATCCATAAAGACTCAGCTGTTCTAAGTGTGGAAATAGTAGTCAGATTTATCGGTCAGTTCCTTCTGAGCATACAGAAACAGCAACTCATATTGCTGCTTGATATTCAACAACAATGTGTGTTTCTGGAGAAAAAATGTAGGTTTTACTATTTCTTTAACACTGACTGGATGGCACTTTTCCTGGTAGTCCCCTCAATGGCTCTGAATTGCCAGTTCCCTGGAAATAATATTGCTCCACCCAGTTGTGATTTTTTGACCCAAACCATGTACAAGCACACAAACCCTGAAGGTATAGAGTAGTTATAAACTGTATGTGTTTGCATGAATTTGGCATTGTATCACAACTGGAAGTTTTTCACACACTTTGTGTTATTACAGTCTAATATAACTTCCAAGAGAGCAAATATGTTTTAATTCAAGTCCTGACAGGCAGCAGTCTAACTCCTAGATTTTCAAAAGATTAGTCATTGATTCCTGGAGGTTTCTCTGCTTCAAATTATTCTGATAACTAAAAAAAAAAATAGATAAATTAACTTTCTAATCATTCATTAATTACTGTAATGATGATGGATCATTAAAGAATAATGTGCTCATAGGGTGAAGTTTGTTCTAGACTTCCTGTGTCTGCAGTTGGTATATGGCCTGAAGCAAGGACCTCATAGTTTTAGAACTTCCATTCTCTGTAAAATAGCTGTTGCTTTTTCTAGGGAGAACTAGTCTTTATCAGGATCCTATTAATGTCCAGGATAATAAACTTTTGTGCTAGTGAGCTTCAGGGGTTATTATTGGCCATTAAAAAAGGTTACGATTTCTGATGATTATTTTTTAATTTATTATGTAAACGGGAACATTCTCACTTCAAAGACTTCAGGCCTTATGGCACATGCTAGCCAGAGCAAAAGATTTCAACCCAACATATCTCCCAGCCGGCCAAATCAAGGTTGAATGTTGAATATCATGTTCCTTGAGCTTGACCTCTTTCTTGTGCATTTTTCTTGTACTATTTTTGGAGTTATATTTGAAGTTTATCTTTTCCACCTCATTACTTTCACAATCTTCAGAAACATTTAGGGGTAAAGAATAGGTTTATTTGCCAATTAAACCATTAATTGCTTTCCAAATTATTTCATTTATTTTTCAAAGGCATTCATCAACTACTTTTGCTGCTAACAGCACAACTGAACCTGGAGAAGGGATTGGCTATTGCTGAAACCATTATGCAGTACACAGCTACCCTTTTTAACAGGAGACTGATGAACTCTCTGCATTTCATGGTAAAACCATTATATTAGGCTATTGTACATGCAGCACCTTGCACTACTTGCTGAATAAGCCATTGTATGAAGAGTGTTTCCATGTTCCACCAAGTAGTGGCTACAGAAGATCACCATGTTAAGAATAGACCATAACATGTGTTACCAAAATAAGCAAGGTCAGCTGTGGAAAAATAGGTGGTTCCTGTCTGGATCCACTCTATGCTTCTATTTTGTGTTCTGTGAGCTGCTAAGCTGCAGTTTTAGCCATTTTAATGGGAACCCAGCACAGTTTTCCTCTAATGGGTCCTGTAACAGGTTCAAGACATACACTGAAGGAGTAGGTCCCAATTGTCTGATGCACAGTGATAGATGAGCAGTTAGTATTTGAACACTTTCAGTATTTTGATCAGAGATGCGAAATAAAGCTGTAGTTACTATGGAAGTTTTCAAACTGAACTGAGTATAATAACAAATTCTAGAAATCTGTATATAACTTGCTTAAAAAGGAGTTACTACAGAAATCCTTTCACCAAAGCAAAAGCCTGTATCAAAGTTAAGAGCAGAGTCAAACTGAAAGGAATGAATTTTTTCACAGCAAGGTGGTGACTGTTGAAGGTCATAGAAGTTTAATCTGATCTGAGTTCAAGATGAGAAAGAAAAATACCCATATCCATGTGTAATTCCAGGAATCACTAGCACATTATGGCAAATAGAGCTATTGTTGACTTTCTGAGGCTTGCAATACCTCTGCTCTTTAACTTCCTTGTTCCTTCTTAACATTTATCTATGATTACTTCCCTACAGAAATTAGAGCAGCAAAAATCAGGGAATTAACAAAATGGCCAGAAAGACTTTGAATTATTTTTTTCTTCTTCTTAGAAAATACAGCAAAACAACAAACTTTCTCAGGCAGAATTTTCATATATCTTAAGGCAATCAAACCCTAAGGACTTTTTTTTTTTTTTTAGAACTGCTGACACTTTGTTTTGACATTTTCAAAATGAAAAAGTCTTCTTTCTTAAGTCAATAAATTTTTTGTTTCACTATTCAAAGTAGAGTAATACCTGACCATCACTTAAAAGGGTAAAAGGGCACAACTTTTTTGAGTGAGTATTGTGCTGAAGGCATATGTAATTCCATGGTTGTTACTTCCAGGGCTGTGTGCAGCTGAATTTACATTCCAGAATTCAGCAGTGTTTAAAATCTCAAGCATGTTTTTTCCAGTTTTGTACTAAAGGTTCCTTCTTAGAAGTCCGAGCAGTTTGTAGGGAGAAGGATTAGTCTCCAGTTAATAGTATTAGTCATTGCATTGAATAATGAGTAGGAATGTTTTTGCTACACCAAAGCCTAGACATGACTCTTCATGATGAGTATGTCAACACCATAAGCTGGATGACTCTCTAGTCTCCTGGTTGTCCACAAACTAATCAGCCAGGACTTTACTCTGGAGCAGATCAGCAAAGCTTTTCCTTAACAAAAGTGGTTCACACCTATATTTGGCTCTGCATAATAAATATTTTGTGTGAAGAATGGTCTGGGAGCCAATGATTAATTTAAGGACTTTCTTAAGAGCCATGCAGGGATGGTAAAGCAAATTTGTTAACCTTAAGCAGTACAGGTACAAACAGCTGTGCAACAGGAGGTCGAGAAAATAAATATTGTTTCTTTTGGAACAGAGAATCAAGTCAGTATAGACATATTAATAAACACCACGACCCTGAAGAGAGGTCTAGTCTGGAAGATGTTCATTTACTTAGTTGTCTTGGGTGTCTTACTAAGAATTCACTCCAGAGTTAAAATTATATTGAAAATTGTTGCTAAACATCAGTTTGACACAGCACAATGTATCAAACTGTCTCTTAAGGTATCCTTTATTCCCTGGCTAAGGAATACTTTCATTAAAACTCATTATATTTAAATAAAATTGCAGTAAAGATGGTTCATTTGAACTCAAGATTTATCAGGTTCAAGAAAAATGTCAATCATTGTTCAAATGAAAGAAGTGTAGTCTGGCATCCAGTCAGCGAAAATAAGTTAAAATATTAAATGTTCCTGTGTAATACAGATGCAATGTTTTGAAAGTGCAAATAGCAAATCTTCATCTTAATTTTAAATACAACAGGTATACAGAGGTTAAGTCTGCTAATTATGTTTGGGTGTTATGCACACAAACCATATTGGTATATAACGGGATTTGTTACTGCAACACCCACACACCAGTTTTTACATTTACCACAAACACTCTAGCTAGGTTTTCCTTCCCAAACTACTCTCCAAGTCTGATTTACTTCTCCAGGAACTGTCATGGGGCCAGGCTGACTTGCTGAGTTATAATACAATACAATGCTTTCTCTGCTCTGTCGATGTTCTTACTTCTCATCCAGAGAAGGATTATAAAGAACCAGTTTCTCCTAATTGCATCAGCATGGTTGTACACACTGGGATAATTTTTGAGACCACAGCTGCAACAAGAGTTGTAATAAAGGTAACTGATGTACCCTTTAAATATGTGCAATTACAACATTTTCCCTTGGAACATCTTATCACTAATGGATATACAAGTTACTGTGTGAAATGAGTAAGAAAGAGAGTTGCTGTAACAAGCAAACTCTGTGTATATTTCAAAAAATGCCTTTCATGTGTTGAACTGTGAGTTCAAACAGCAATGCAACCCATCCTCTTAGGAATGAATGTGCAAAGCAAGAGCAGTACTGTTGAAGTTTGTAAAAAAAATATCTACTGGGCCTAGAAATTATTTATATGGAGGCCCTTTTAAAAGTAGTGTAATAGGTTTCCATACAAACAAGAATCTGGCCCAAACTGACTGAATAACCATCTGCTGCGTTGCCCAAGGGGACAGATTGTGCATGGAGCTTAGTGTCTTGTTGAGTATGCTCAGATTACTGCCTGCATGCTCTTTCACTCTCCCTCCTGCTTTCTTTCTCAGAATATGGCTTAGAAGTCAGCCACCCACTCTTCTCATTGCATTTTCTATGTTTTCCTTCATTTGATTTTCGTGTACTTGAGGGAGAGAAAATAAATATAGAACTGCAGTTGGCTGACCAACTTTGCCTTTGCTTTGTGCTAGTTGAAAATATGATACTGATTTTCTAGGTTGTCTCTAGCTTAAAGAGGAAATAAAGACGATCTAATTAAATGAATTACCTTTGTGCTGCCTAACCTCCACAGCATTCACGCAAAAGAACTCATCAGAAAGATATGCTGCATACAAAAAACCCATCCAGAAATTCTACACCTATAAAATCCTCTTTATTTTTACTAATTTGAACATTTTGAGGCACAAAATACAGTGGGAAAGGAGTAGATTTGCAAACCAAAGAATTCCTTCCCTTGCAGCTGAAAGAATAAGCCAACCTGTCTAAATCTGCAATTACTTTTTAACCTCCCAAAAGAAATGAAAACAATAAAATTAAGCATTTTTTTTTCCCCAGGGGTTTTGTCCCCCTGAAGCAGTCACAGAGAAACTGGACATTTCAAATCTTTGGATGCAACTCAACGGGAAAAGCAATAACACAGCCACAAGTTGTTTTGGTCACTTGAAATGCATAGCTACAGAAAATGTTACACTGCGACAATTTATGTGACAAGTTTCTATAGCTAAAACACTTAAATTACACAAAAGTAACTGGTATGTTTTCTTGTAGAACAGTGTGAGTCTAATATGCTAAGTTCAGAACAACTTAAAAACACTGGTAAAAAACACTGGTAAACTGGGTAATTTCAAGACTTGATGACTACTGGACTCCAGGTTGATCTCCATGCTGAGTTATGAAAAGCTACCTCAGATCCTTCCCCCCCTTGGTCACCAGTGAGGAGGAGTTACACAAAGAGGTGAACTGTGAAATACTTCTGTCTTCAGGTATCTATAATTTTCTTCTATTACTTCCTCTCAACACTATGCAATGAATGGACTGTACAGAGTAAAGGAATACACTAACTGTGCTAGATCCCCAGTAAGTGTGATATTATTTGTAAACCTTTTCCACAAATGATGCCTTTAGGGTATTTTAGTCTAACCAGTTCTCTTTTAACTTTTTATATTTTTTTCTCTTTTTTAATATCTTGATGTTAACTGTCTACAAACTTCCTCTAATAACTCCAGTACCAGATGGAACTCTCCATTCATGTGTTCAGAGCAGGTTATTTAGGCCCTTGTCACAAGCTCAGAGAAGTTTTGAAAGTTCAGTTCAGTGGTCAATGATTTCTCTGGAAAGAACAGACTTTCTGAGGAGAATCTGAGGTCAGATACCCTATTGAAACCATTCACCATGGCATGCACCCCACCTGCGAGGTGAGCACATTTTATTACTATGATTACTCTTTCTCTTCCTTGCTTTTGTACCCAGTTCTGCACCAAACTAAACTAAATGAGAACTCTGGTTCACATTTCTACTACTCATCTATTTTGCTCTTTTTGGCTTAATTTTTAAATTAAACCTTTGGACTACTTGTTTTCCTAGAAATCCAGGTTGTCTTGGAGAGAAGTGTTTGTGCAACTTTTAATAGAACAGCTTCAATCACTTTGGGAAATAAGTTCTTTTCTTCATTTTTTTTGCTTTGTTTGTGTTTTGGTTTGGGGTTTTTTTTTTGTTGTTTTTTGGTTTTTTTCCTGTTCTCATGGCCTTGTACAAAAGATACTTCTGATGATGACATTTCAAAGTGTTACTTGAATGGAATAATATTTCTATACAGCTTTTACATTGAAAAAAGGGACCTTGGGCCCTTTCTCTCTCTCTCATACACACACAAGTATGAAAGTATTGTGCTTTGTAGAAATCTCAAAACGGAATTTGGTGGCATCTCTTACATCACTTGTCATAATAACACATGACAACTAAAGTGTGCTGCTATTTATATCACCATTCAAACAATAAATAATGAGTTACCAGAGCAAGCAATTTGCCATCCAGTGCATACTGTAACAATACCTCAACAATTCTTTTATCTAAACCTTGTAGCTGGGCACCCACCTGAGTTGAAAAGCATGTTACACTTTAACGAATAGAAATTCAGTTCTGCCAGTTTTACCCAGCTTGGATTTTGCCTGTGCTTTTGGAAAAATGACTAAACAATTGTGGCTCACAGAAGTGAGATATACTGTACAGAATCCCACTTTGTGCTGACATTCAACAGAGCTGTGGGTGTTCTATTTGTTAAGTATGTTGTAAATAGCCATCCTGTTCAGCAACAGGGTTTTTCTTAAACATTCCTTTGCAGATATTTTAATTAAAGTAGCTGAAGATCATCTAATAACAGAGCATACCTTGAGCCCAAGGAGTTGTTCCTGTATAGCACTTTGCAAAGTCAAGAGTTTGTCATGCAAAGCACAAATCCTATATAAGCATTGAATAGGATTGGTACAACCTCTATCAGCAACCTCCTCTGTTATGCCAAATAGGTTTAGATAGGATCTAGTACTATTTTTCCAGATGGCTTTAAGGCACATTCCATATTCAGCAACTACTGCCTACCTTCTTTTTTTCATCATACAGGGTACATCTACAAACAATATGCAAACCGTCCTGGTTTGCCCCAGTTGCCAACTCAGCCACACACAGCTGCTAACTCCATCCTGGCCCCTGTGGAAGTGGGGACAGAACTGGAAAGATGAAAGTGAGAAAATTCATGAGTTGAGATAAAGACTGTTTCATAGGTAGAGCTAAGCAAAGCAGAGCAAAGCAAAACAAGGAATTCATTCCCCCATTTCCTATGGGCAGGCAGGTGTGGAGCCATTCCCAAGAAAGCAGAGCTTCATCGCGCATCACAGTGACTTGGAATGACAATCATCATTCCAAATGTCCTCCCTTCCTGCTTCTTTCCTCAGCTTTATATGCTGACCATGACATCATATGGTCTGAGATATCCCTCAGGTCAGTAGGGGTCAGCTGTCCTGTCTGTGTCCCTCCCAACTCCTTATGCAACCCCAGTCTCCTCACTGGTGGGGTGGGATGAGGAGCCACCTACTAGGTACTGTGAAGAAAATAAACTTAACTCCAGCCAAAACCAGCAAACAAACATAAAAACTATATGAAATAACTTACAGGGCAGTCATTAGTTGCTCCAGCAGATTTGTTCTTAAATATATCACCAAATTAAGAAAAGGTGGCTTGCAGGTAAACTGCCCCAAACTGACTTTAAGGACAGAAACCATATAACATCTACTTCAGAAAGAAATTTGTAAGTCAGAATAGATCCAAATGTGTCAAGGATGCCATGCAAGCAGATGTGCATGCTAAATCCAAAAGTACAACTTGTAGCCAGTTAGTAAACAGGTTCTCTTTGAATGTATATTATACTTATTAAAAAAGTCATCTTTAGATCTGTGTCATGTTTACCACAGTGCCTGAATAATGAATTTGTGAATTGTTTACAACACAAAAGGTGCAACAGCACTACTGCCTAAAGAAGTTTTTTTCTCCTTCCACCATAGCAATTACTCTTGGTCCTGGGACATGCCTTTCACCTCTTCAGCTGTTCCAGGGAATTTATTTGGCTGCAAAACATTGCATACACGTGTAATCATTTTATACACATGCCAACACATTTTTCTAGCTTATGGGCAATGTAGACCAGTTCCCCATGGACCTAATGCAATAAGCAAATTTTAAAGGATAAAACAACAAGGCACTAGTGCTTAGAATCAGTGTCTAAATATCCTGAGTTTCAAGGCACATCATCTCTCTAGAGCATGTTATCTATCTGCACTTCTAAACTGAAGTTCACAAGGACAAGAGAACAGAATTCAGAACAACATGAGCTGAGCCACAGAGCTTTTCAGTAGAGATCATAAATAAACTTCCTAGAGTTATTGATCTCTGAGACCAATGCAAGAGCTGAGATTACTCCTCTGAAGCCTGAGTTGAGCATGCCTGTGACTGTGAGTACCATTATGGGACACTGAAAGCTGGAAGGAATCCTATCTGCCTTCTCTTACTCTTCCTTACTTGTATAGGGTGAACTTCAGTAGCTCATTACTCTTCAGTCTGGTTCTAGATGATGTATTGACTAGGACAGTGTGTGTCTGCTTTCTTTACTTGTCCTCATGCCATAATAGGGTAATACAGGCAAGAACAACAGCAGCATTGGAGTAGGGGAATTTATTCCTACTTAAGCACCAAAGTGGGTGTATTTTATTAAAGTAGAATAGCTGGTTTTGTACTAAATGGTCTTCAATCTTATCTGACATGCTGGTTTTTATCTTTTCAATTAACTCTTCAAATTACATTTTAAGAGTCTCATTCTAACCCCACTACTTGCACTGAGTGGTATGCTGCTAGCAAGGAACCTCAACTAACTTATTCATTTAAGAGCTAACACAGCTTATGAATCAATGTGACATATTGAAGATTATAATCATCTGTCAAAGGGATAGAGAGTTTGCAATGAGGCAAACTCTTATGAATTAAAACAAAATAAAAAATAAACAGTCTTGAAAATAAGCTAGAAAATTTACAAGCAACATTACAGAGCAAATTCCAGTGAACAGAAAAGAAGGGAATAAGAGAAGTATAACATCCATGTGAGTCTATGTGAGACTCTAAAGGCTGGAAGAATATTTTTATTTACATATCAAGTGAGCAATGTGAAGGCTTATTTCCAGAAAATCTATACTCTTACTTAACTGAATTACTGCAGGACCTTGTGGCTGTAGAAAGAGCTGAGATCAGTCGAAACAGGTGTGACTACAGGTATGGGATAAAACAGAGAGGATCCAAAAGCCAATGTCAGGTAGAAGAGCCAAAGCTGAGAATATAAGTCATAGATCCATTGCATATACATTGTGCATATACAATTTCTATATACATTGGATTGGATGTTGAAGTCAATGATCTAGATAGTCTTCTGTAAGGAGCTCTTCAAAAGAGATTACAAGGTTTTTAAACTTTAGAAAGTCAGGCTCTGTTAGAGTGAAAACTAAGACAATTAACTCACCAAAATGAAAAATGTGTGCAATAGTTAAATCAAACAGAAAAGACTGAAAGATTCTTGCACAGCCCTTCCCTGACCATAGGTGACTTCTTACTTTCACTCCTAGTGATGACTAATTTGGGATTGGATTTGGCTCAAGATTAGACACATAATTTGTGTCTATATGTAGCTGTCATTATATGAGCTGAGTATCTAAATTTCATCACAATTGATGAGATCTAGTTAATGCAATCTAATTGGGGCCTAGGGAATATTTCAGATCATGAAAGGAGACACCTAACACAGGCTTCAGTTACACAAGCAGAAAGATCCATCTACTGCTGTTTTATAACTATATATGTGGTTAGAGCCACCAGACATAACAGACCTCTAAGAGGACCATGTTCTTCTAAAGCAATAGCTGGAGACCAGACAGGGTCTCAGAGCACCTCGAATGGCTACCATTGCTTTCAGTCCTGGCACCTTCTCTGTGATAAACAGCCTCGGTATCTCCCCCCAAATGGGACTGATCTTCCATGTCCAGCAGGCTCTACTTGATCCAATTACTACTTAAGGGATTTGTAATCTGTAGCTGAAAACACCAAACCCAAGATGAATAGAACAGGCAGTCCTCAGCACACCTTTGACCCTCATTAGTTACTTCCTACACCTGAACATGGTTATTTCCAATGACTGACAGTTTTAGTAAAGGGTCCAGAAATTCTAGGGACAAGAAGGAAGAAAAACCTACTTTACCACCTCTTACAAATATGTTGCACTCTCCCTTTAGGCCCTATAACCTGTTTTTATCTCTGACTGGTCTAAGAGTTTCAGAAGTTTGTCTAGGCAAAGTCAAAGAAACTGAAATGCTAATGAGAAGACACTGCTATGAAAACTGCTGTATCACCAGAGTCCTTTCTGAGTGTGTTGAATTTAGCATTTTCTGACCAGGCAAAATGTAATCTTTCTTCATGACTGGATACAATGGGAAATCATAAAACTTAACCGGTGTATTCTGGATCAAATAATTGGTTTTCAAAGGAATGTGTCTGTAGGCAGAAGATACCAGTAGTTCATAGAAGAGTGAAAAAAAAAAGACTCAAAAAATAAGCAAGAATCTACTTTTAAGAAATACAAACTAAGATGTACTGTGGTTAGAGAAAGGAAGGCTGCCCAGGAGGAAGGAAGAGATACAGAAGCAGCAGGAAGTAAAATTCCTGTATTGTCACAGAGGACGCTATTCCAGCCCAAAGGCAGCATCCAGAATGATGAAGCTGTTGAGTCTAGAATACATGTGGAGGATTTATATAATTTTTTATGTAGACCACTATATTTCTCATTCTATGCAGTAAATGGCAACAGTGCTTTAGAAGACACTTGGGAAAAAATTTAATTTAGTCTGTAGCATGTTTTTTGAAAGGTTAAATAACAAACCAGAGCCCTTACATCCTTGATGAAATGCTACAGAATGTGCAAAATCCACTAAGATTGAGGAAAGAAACATTAAAATTTTGGCCTGCTGGGAACAAAAAGTTTACTGCAGAGGGAGGGCATCAGGTAAATTTTATCCATTTGGTGATTTTTTGCTCAGCTTGAAATACTATTTCATACATCAGTCACAGCTGTAAATAGGGACTTAGACATTTCCTGGCTATTCAAAAGTTTGTTGGAAAAAATATATTGATTTTAAACCCAAAAGGGTGGGACAAATCTAGGAGCAGAAGAAAAAGGCAATTTATCAAAATTTAGCCTACCACTGTGACAGGATTTCTCAGTCTTTATCCAGTTCTTTGGAAGAATCTTCTTTCTTCTCACCAATGTGTATTTTGTACTCCCTCCTCCATGGCCAAGCTCCTTCCTGAAGAAGTCTACTGGTGGAGTCTGGGCTCTAAGGTGCAAAATACATAACTGTGGCTAGACCCAGCACACTGACATCCCATGGGATTCAGCAGATGAATCCCTTCCATATTGAATGAGATGGACAAACAGTAGCAGTCCCACTAGTGGAGTGCAAAAAAACTCCCACAAAACTACAGTGGAAACCATTAAAAAATGTACTTTACCTTGAGGTATAGAACTAAGCACCCTGTGTGAAAGCCCACTTATGTATGAAGAGCACATATCTGCATGACAACAGGTATAAGAAGCAATGTGACCTCAATTTTCTCTCATCTTCTTTGAGATTGAGGGCTTGGGGTCATAAAGAAAATTATGGCGAGCACTAGATCCCACTCCTGCTTGACTGCATAGAAAAAAGAGTAATTTAAATACAGAATGCTTGCGTTTTCCATCTACTTTTTTAAAGGACCACCAACAAAGAGTGGTCAACAGAAGCTTTTTTTTTTTTCTTTTCCCAGAACTGAGCACTGTGTTGATTAAATATTAGCTCATTAGCAGGGAATATTTATTTTGTGGCAGCTTGTTGTCTTTTAATAAGCAGAATAACACACAGGGTTTTTCTTTAGTGACTTAAACTTTGTCTTTCACGTATTTTTAGCATTTCCATCTTGGCTAATTCCATTTTTAAATGGCATGAAATTCCCTTGAAAGTGTAATCTGTCTTTGTGCAGGATCTGTGTCAGGTCTCTGTAGTGTATCGATCTGAAATATGATGGACTGCAAACCTAATTTATGGCTTTAAATTGCAGACTTGTTTGTAGGGTTTTTCTGGAAAGCAAAACCTAATCATTACTCTTGGAAGCATTATTTTTAAAGTATGGTATCTGGAGGAATGAAAAGCAATCACAGATATTTTCACAGAGTTGATAAGTAAACTCCCTAACCAAATTCATCTCTTAATCCACTAAGCTGAAACTAGAATTGGGTGTCCAGTTCAAAATATGTACAAAACATAGTTCAATAGTTTGAGCTCATGAAAAGTGCATTCATTTCCAGTATGCTGGAGAAAAGGAGACTCAGAGGAGACTTATCACTCTCCGTTGCTACCTGAAAGGAGCTTGTAGTGAGGTGGGGGTCAGTCTCTTTCCTCAGGTAACAAGTACAAGAGGAAATGGCCTCAAGTTGCACCAAGGGAGATTTATATTGGATATTAGGAAAAATTTCTTCCCCAAAAGGGTGGGCAGGCATTGGAACAGGCTGCCCAGGGAAGTGGTGAGGCATTTTAAAGATGTGTAGACATGACTCTTAGGGACATGGCTTAGTGTTGAACTGGGCAATGTTCAGTTTACAGTTGGACTCAATGACCTTTTCCAACCTAAATAATTCCATGGTTCTATTCCTTATCCTTTCAGTGGACTGGTACTCCTCGACACAAAGATCTGGTCCTACACTGTTGCTGCCACAGCTACTTCCCTCCCCTAATACGTATCTGTCTACTTAGACCCATCGACTTCAACCTTGTTTGTTCATTCCACCAAAGGTCTACAGAAAGATCCAACATTTACCAAATCTTTAAGGTGTCTCTGTCTAGACCTTCTCTGCAGTGAGCTTTCAAAGAAACATGAAACATAGGTTTTACTGTGTAAGAACTAGAATATTTCAGTTTTTAGGCACATAACCATCAAAGTACCTAAAGGGTAAAGATGAGTAAATAACAGGGCTTGTGCACAACCCTGTCTCACCCACTTGTTTCCCTCAAGAGGTGTATTTGACTTTATGATTGTTTTCAGTTAATGTAATTACTTCCTGGGTTTTAAGTAAAACTCCATGATAGTTTTTTGTTCCCAGGAATCTCTTGTATTTCCCAAATTCCCCACTATGTTTCCCACCCATCTTGCCCCTCCAGTCACAATAAAAGTCTCCCTGGACTTCCTCACCTCATTTGTTCACTCTCTGTCACGTAAAGACAAACCTCCTACCCACTCATCTTTTTTCATGTGGACAGAAAACAGCTGTGAACAAAAAAGTATCAAGTAAGCACTTTCTATCACATTAACCTTTGCTGTTTCTGAACACCTGCAGAGCTTAGAGCATCCCAAAGTCCCAAGCAGCTCACAGGGCACTGCTGTTATGACTTGTTCAGTCACGCAAGCCGGAGACACCATGTGCAGTACCTCAACTTGCTGCTCTCTGTCGTTGACTGACAGTGATTTACTGTACCAAAGTTGCAGGAGTCAGGCATCTGATCAGCTAGGTGAGGGCCACTGTAGTCCACAAAACAGATAACTTAGGTTTCCCTTAACCTCAGCTTTTTGTCACACTTTTAACATAGGACAAGTTTTTTACCCTGTAAGGAATGCCTCTGTATGACTGACATGTTGCTTCCATGTTTTATTCTAAAATTCTCACTTTCACATAGATTTGTTACCTCAGCTGGACAACAAAAACAGAACTGGTTTTGGTTTGGAGTCACTAATGGCTATTTTTGAGCTTGGCAAAGGCCATTTATGTACACAATATTCTTTCAAAGGATGCTGTATCACCTGTGTATGGAGCCATTTCCAGTGATATTCAGTGATTACAGTCCTTTGTGCCTTTTCTAGGTTTCTTATCTTGATTTTTTTTTCATAATTCATGCCACATGAATCAATAAATATGATGGAGAAATAACATAGTAGGATATAGAAAAATACTTGTTCTGTACATGGCTATCAAAATTAAGGAGGTCTGGTTTTATATTTAAGTGAAAATGTTAAGGGAAAATTATTGTAAGGTTATTGGTTTGGGGTTTTTTAGCAAGGGCAAAATCCGTTATTTAAAATGTGTAACCAACCCTATATATTAAATCTATCTGGGTGTCTATTTTTAAATGATGTATGAAAAATAAATCTAAGCCAAAGAGGACTCATTAGAAAAAAGGTAGCTGAAAATCTGAAGTCAATTTCTAAACTGACCATCTAGATGAATGATTTTATCAATCCAAAAGATTAACACACCCACAGTCCTCCTGGAGAATGAAGAGAGTTAAATTAAGTGTGAATATTTTTAAATAGGAGCTGCTAAGTAACTGATTTTTGTCTAATGTACATAATGTTCTGCCTACAAAATTCTCCTCCCTCCACGTCCATTTTATAACCATCCAAAGAGGATATGAAGAAAACTTTGATACATTTCCATGATCCTAATAAAGGAAAAAAAAAGAAAGAAAAAAATAAGATTTGTAAAAGGTTTGTTTTATATATGGGCCTTGTTTTAGCACACATACCACTGTAATATAAAAATAAAAATTGCTCTGGGATTTATGGTTCAAATGAAAAATTAAGAGATGGGTTAGAAAACAATCACAGTGATGTTTCCATTTATTTCTCTTCTCCTCTGTTCCTCCCTTCTTGCATCCTGTGTTGTTGAAGAGAACAGATGGTTAAGCAATCAGCTAGGTGTGAAAATATACCGTGATCTTGCTTCACACATCTGATAACAGCAAAGGCCCATTTGTGGATGTCTTTTGGGAAAAAAAAGAGTCAACAGGATTTTTAAATTAGATTTATCTTGTTAGAAGAAAATCTGCTTTCTATACCTAAGTAATTGAAATTGACCTAACTAATGAATTACAGTAATTTTATTGTACCAACTGAATTTTCGTGCCTCTCTGTGTTAAGACACAGACATCATCTGGACCTTCTCTGCCACAAAGATCGTATCATCTCCTGTAAATATATGAAGACATATAACTGGAATGCAGAGACACAAGTGCCTCAGAGAAGGTTTCAATGGCTACCTGTCACTGTGTCTGTGAAAGTATAAAATTGAGAACCACAAAATTACCAGTGCCAAGCCCAAAGAGACCTTTGTGACTGTGCAGAAACGTCTCGTGTGGCTACATTTCTGCTGCTGGGTTTGCAATAATCCTCAAAGCTATGAAACTTCCAAGCTGTTTCGTGCCTGGAGGTGGGCAGTCTCTTCTCTGCTCATTTACCTCCCTGAGCCTAAAGAGACAGTGCTGATGCTAAGGGTTATTTCGACATAAAACCTGATGCTTTGGGGTTTTTTAATACAGTAACAGTGCTGATGCTAAGGGTTATTTCAACATAAAACCTGATGTTTTGGGGGTTTTTTATACAGTCATAACACAGATGAGACTGCAGAGTAAGGCAGTCTCCTTCTTGCTCTCCTTTTTGTCCTAGGAGTCATCAGTTCTTTGGCAGTAAATTGCATGATAACTCACATGCTATAGGAGAAATGGAGGGACATGATAGCCCTTTGATCCATTGCTTCGCAAGAGGCACTGTCTTCTACAGCATGGCTGGGGGGTCTCAAACCTCCTTTTCTGAGAGGAACAGAAGCCACTAGTCAAGACAGTTGTCTAACAATTCAGATGCAACAGTGAAAATACAGTAATCACTCTTCAAGATAAATTACAAAGGGATACATTCTATTTGTTTGTAGTTTCCTTGAGTGTCATTGTTAGCCCAGAATCCAGGTTTCCCACTTTCTGAGGAAGCTTTCCAATCATGGCATATCCAAGAAAGAGGTAAGAACTGCCAGATCTGTCAGATAATGGTTAGCAGTTCAACAATTGGACTCTATGATCTTGGAGGTCTTTTCTAACCTTAATGATTCTCTGATTCTATAAATTTTAAGAGAAAATCATGACTTCATTAATCTACTATCTGCCTTTCTCTTTGCAGTCCTCTTCCATCTGGCATATCTCAAACTTTTGTTTGATTGATGCCCATTCACTTTCTCCATGTATAAACTGAGTATCTTTTTATACAGCAAATATCAGTTCAGTTCTTCCCACTAATAGAACCCCTTCATCCTTCACACACATACATGTGATGGTCCCTGTGAGTTTCAGCTGACAGCCAAAATTGTGGCACACCACTGTCCCAGCTCCCTCAAACATGTCATGCATCCCTTCTTTGTTGTCTGCTCTTGACAGCTTGTCAATGGTTTGCCGTGTCAAGGGAGACATCACTTCAAAGCACTTTGTTTGCTTGAAGGGAAAACAATGTTGGTATGATCAGACATAAAGCAATAGGCAGAGAAGCTGCCAAGAAAGCTCCACATGCTCATACACACATGTACTTTGTTGTCTTTCAGACTCTATTTTCCTACAGGATGTCAAGGCTTTTTAAACAGAACATAAAAATAATATTGCTCCAGGCAAAGAATAGGTACAGCAATAATGAAAGCTGGCAAGAGGTGATGGCAAAAGCTAACACACTACATGTCTTTATGAGAACATTTTTTTATGTCATCTTTGAAACAGTGAGAGGGTAAGCTGAAAGACAAGGCAGAAGCACATATATTCAGAAGAAAACATTTTCCAAGAGCCAGAGAGACAAAGATTCAGAATTTCCTAGAGAGAAGAAAGAGTCATATACAAACTGCAGTATAGATTTGATATGCGATTTTAGGCCTGACACTTACCTTTTCTATTCTATTGGCTTCAGTGAAAAACTTTTCAAGGTGACATATTCAAACTCTTATGGTTTTGAAACAGAAGATGCACTCATATACACAAACACAGAACACAATTTATTCAAATCCTAAATATCACAATCTTTCTAAGGGATCCTTGTGATTTGGTGGAACACAAATCTTGGGGTTTAAGCTCTTGAGGTACCTTGAGATGTGTTCTTACTCCTTGCAAGCTATTATAAATTCATTTTCAATTAAAAAAAAGGGAGAAATGTGACTGAACTGACCTGTAGGCAGTTTGTAGTGCTACATGAATTAATGGAATCAATACTTTTGTGAGTGTATCTGGTTTTTTCTGCCAAGAAGCTACCACAGGTTATTGATCTGACTGCCCTCTCGCCTAAATGGGTACAGAATGGATTTTACTTTCAAACCTTCAGCTGAGCGCTAGAGAGGAGAAATTTAATCCAATATGTAAAGTCAGTAAAATATAGAAAGATATTTCAATGATCCATCAGTACTAATATACGACGTTATTTGGATGATAAGGTAGTTCAGGAAAAAGTGCTAAATGGAAGATAAAACCTGTGAACATTGTTACATATTAAAATGATGTAATATCTGCTTGAAAACTGAGAGAGCCCCATACTCTGTGTTTTCTGATCCGGAAGCTATGAAGTACTATTTAAGAAAACTTGTAAGTATGTATACTTCATAAATATGGTTTATATGGGCCTAGATATTTCTGTATTGTCTCTTCATATAAGTATGAATAAAAGGCAACAGACAGAGAAAACATAAATTTTAAGAAACATTATTTTACCAAATTGATGCCTGTTTTCCCCCGTCACCACTTAGAGAAGCTGTAAATGGTGCGTGCCCTTATGAACATTTTCACAAAGCTAAACAGCTTCAAAAAAAGTGTGTTTTGTGCAGTGAGCAAAATGCCTGGACATTATGGTCTTTTATTCTGTAAAATTTAAAAAATTGAATTTGCAAAAATATTTGGTAGAAAAATGTGTTTTGAGCATGTTTCCTTTTGTACATTCCTAATAAGGATGTGGACCTGTTGAACTGAGTCCAGAGGAGGGACATGAAGATAATCAAAGGGCTGGAGCATCTCTCCTATGAACACAGGTTGAGAGAGATGGGTTTGCTTTTCCTAGAGAAGGATCCAGGGAGACCTTAGAGCACCTTTCAGTACCAGAAGGAGGCCTAAAGGAAAGCTGACGAAGGGCTTTTCACAAGTCATGTAGTGATAGGACAAATTCTTTACTATGAGAGTGGTGAGGCATTGAAACAGGATGGGTCTTTGAGGAATCTGGTCTAGTTGAAGGTGTCCCTGCCTATGTCAAGGTAGTTGAATGATCCCTTAAGGTCCCTTCCAACCCAAACCATTCTGTGATTCGATGGAAAAAGGACCCTCTTCCTTCCCCATGCCCTCAGCTGAATTATGGCAGTGGGGAGAGGGAAACGTGGTGGGAATGGCCAGATTCAGTGCACATAAAGTATGTATGACAAGATATCTTCTGTGAAGCTTGAAAACTGATATAAACGCCAGCAAGATCATAAAAGATGATGAACTGTTTTCATACTACTACCGTGTCATTTCTCCATCAAAACACATGGGTATTATCACTTTGTCATTCCTGCCCCTTCTGATTTATCTCACACATTACGCTTTGAAGGTGCTGCTGGTTAATTACTAGGAGTTTATGTGGGAGAAAGGCATCTGTGAAAAATAATAGGTTGCTCACTGTTTCCTAGAAGGATTTCGTGTAGAGTTGAACAGGGCAAAAGATGTCTTCCCTTGGGCTCTAGAGTTTCAGACAAATCAGTAAGGGGAAGAAAACTCTTGACTTTTTTCCTCGTGGTGGGTCAGAGGTAGACAGGAAAGTGTTGCTAGGGAGGCTAACAGGCTGTCGCTCTCCATCAAAATCAATCCTCTGTGAATAAAATGCTATTTTGAAATTAAAAAGAAATGCCAGATTTTTATCAGTGTCTTCATATCAGCCTCTCCTACATAGCCCCATTGAACAGCATTTGCGCCAAGAATAGGCCCCATTTAATTCTTTCTGATTTCAGGATATCATAATATGTCAGCTGATTATAGATCATAGAATCAAGGAGTCATTTTGGTTGGAAAAGACCTCTAAGATTATCAAGTCAAATTAACCCAGGACTCTCAAGTCCACTACTAAACCACATCTCCAAGTGTCTCATTCATACATCTTTTAAACCTCTCAATTTGGCCACTGCCCTGGACAGCCTGTTCCAGATTTTTACCCAGCAAACCTTGTACCCATCTGTGAGAAACTGGACTTTTTTAACTGCCTTAAAACTTTGCTACTATAGTGAGCTGTGCAAAGAAGCCTGGAGAGTGAAAATAAAGGCTGAAGGGAGGCAGCCATACCCACAAACTTTGTGAAGGCCCAGGGGGGGGTGACTTTTTGGGTGTGTGATGCTTCTCTTGGTGTGTGATGCCTCTCTAAAGACCAGCAGCAACTCTCTGGGTGTGTAATTCTTATTTTCCATGAGCCAGGCTGTGTCAAAAGGGGCCCTTTGTGCACACACCCATCACTACTCTGGAGAATGCCTCCCTTTTAGAAGGTGTGCCTCCAAAGTGCCCCTCACTGCAAGCCGAAATGATTTTCCAAAAACCAGCACCTCCAGCTTCTGAAAAAACACCATGACTGTGCAAAAACAGCCCCCCCACACAAACGGGGGAGGCACCAGGAGGGTTTCTGAGGGTATATTGACCCATTGGACTTCATGTTTCATTGGCTTCTATGCCCCACCACACCCTGATGGACCAAGACACCAGCAAACTGCAACAACAACCAAGTCCATTGAAGACCTCTGAGTGGTGACTATAAACAGTTACTTTTTCTCTCCCTTCCCTTCTCTCTTTTCTCTTTAGCTCTTTTTTTTATTTTTCCTCTCTCTCTTTTCCTTTACACATTTTCTTGGGTGACATCTTTATGCTTTTATATTGCCATATTATTATAGATAATAACAGCCTAAACACCTACATACTTGTTTTCCTTTTCAACCAAAATAAACATCTGCCTATCTATATCTATATAGGTATATATAAACACTGATCATCAATTTACTTCAATTCACCACATGGGATTTATTAGCACAAAACAAAAGTTACTCCTGCCTCACAGGGCGGGTCATAACCATAAGAAGCCAGTTTCTCCTGGAGAATGCTGTGGGAAATGGTGTCAAAGGCTTTACTAAAGCCCAGGCAGACAACATTCACAGCCCTTTCCTCATCCACTAGGCAGGTCACCTTGCCATAGAAGGAGATCAGGTTGATCAAGCAGGACCTGCCTTTCACAAACCCATGCTGACTGGGCCCGATTCCCTGCTTGTCCTGCAAATACCATGTCATGGAACTCAAAGTGGTCTGCCCTTCCCCAGCAGTGAGTTCAGACTGACAGGTCTGTAGTTCTCCAGATCCTCCTTCTGACCCTTCTTGTAAATAGACATCACATTTACCAGCTTCCAGTCACCTGTGTGTCCAAGTGGTGTAGCAAGTCACTGACCATTTACTCTTAAATTATGGAAGTTCGATTCTGCTCTGTCTCCCTGTTTTATGGCTCAGGGTGCTGGCACCTGCAGAACAACTGGTCTTACTTTTAAAGACTGAGGCAAAGAAGGCATTAAGCATCTCATTCTTTTCCTTAGTCACTATGTTTTCCACTGGATCCAATAAAGTATAGAGGTTCTCTTTAGCTCTCCTTTTGCTGCTGATATACGCATAGAAACATATTTTATAGTCTTTTACAGCAGTAGCCAGATTTAGATTTCAGCCTTCTAAATTTCTGCCTATATAACCTCAAAACATCTTTGTAGTCCTCCTGAGTTGCCTGCCCCTTCTTCCAAAGACCATAAACTTTCCTTTTTCTCCTAAGTTACAAAGTTCTCTGTTTAGCCAGTCTGGGTTTCTTCCCAACCAGCTCATCTTGAAGGTGTTAATAAAAATCATCTCAATTTAAAAGTTCATGCACATTTAGTAAGAGGAGATTGAAAATGCAGACTGAAAACATGTTAGTTAACTCCCTTGCATAGCAGAACGTTTAGATGAAGGGCACAAATTGTAGTCCTCATTTCTCACATCTCCTAATAAACAAATCAGATTTTCTGTATCATAGAATCATTTAGATTGGAAAAAATCTTTAAGATCACTGAATCCAACCATTAAGCCAGCACTGCCAAGTCAGGTAAATCCAATTCCCATTTTTGCTTCCTCTGCAATATCCAGGAACAGATGATAAAGGAGAGGTTGTTGTCTGCTGGGCCACTGATAAATAGCAGACCCTGGAAGTCATAGCAATAAAGCCCTGTGCTGCACACAACCTGTCCCTTGCCTTGCCAGCAGTCTTCAACGCTGTAAGTAGTTCATGCTGCTCTGAATCTCAGTGGCTGGAAGTTCATGTTGCCCTTAATGCAAAGGACAACCTTATGCCCCAGTTCATATTTTGTGTAACCCTTCACACTCAGAGGGGTTGCCCAGGGCAGGAGCCAGCAGCAAACAGCTACAGAGTGCAATCAGAAAATAAATTTAACAAGTATTGGATAGACTGGAAATAAATGCACTTTAGAGTATCTCGTTTTCTTACTATCAACCATATGCCAATTAAAGCAGCAGCAGTAGGGAGCATCATTGACGCTCAGTAACTCACTGAGGCACAATACAACTGCCTCTCCTGCAGCCTGTGCATTTTTCCAGTGAGAATTCAGACTCTGTGATCAGCTTTATTTATCTGAGGAAGATGGAGAGAGTGCATCCAAGGTGCATCTACCTAAGCTGTTTTAAATATCTGCTCTAGGAAAAAAGAGTTCTTGCTGAGAAGCAATTACTATTTTGCAGTCATTGACTGCAAAAAGAGGCTTTTTTAACTTTTTTGTTGCAGCTAATCAGACAGTTCCCATCTCACCTCAGTCACAGGTGGGTGCTATCTTTGGGAGCAGGAAGGTACCAGTGGAGTATTCCATGGGGAGATGTCTCAGGTACCAGCACACCTTTCCCTCTCCCTTCCTTTTCCTAGTGGTTTATACCTCAGAGTCATAGAATAAATCAGGTGGTAGTTCCTCTTCCTAGTTGAAACAGGTCTTTGACAGGTTTCTCAGCCTCTCTGGACAGCCTGTTTCAGTATTTTCTCTGCACCTCACAGACTAGAATAAATGCCCTAAGTGAAGACTTTTTTCTTTATTTATAATCAGGATTCCACTTGCTGCCACTTTTGACAGCTGCCTCTTGATCTTTTCATCATGCACCTCAGTGCATGGCTCCATCTTCTCTGAGAATCTTAAGTTACAGGAATCTGCAATTACCTCTCTATTAACTTTCTGTTCTCCAGGATGCCCAACCTCAACAGACAGAGCAAGCAAATAAAGACTACTGGCATGCAATTCATCTGACACATACAAGTGTCTGTAGTGCAGGTGTCTAATTGTTTCCATGGATCATAATTGGAGACTAGGTGTATCCATTTATACACAGATGTCTACACCAGGCTTGTCTAAAGTCAGGTGAAGTGTGTCCCACCCATTCCAGAGTGGTCTGAGTAACATACAGAAGTGCAAAAATTTAGGTGCCAGTCTCATTTCAAAAGTTGTGAAGTGGGATTCAGCCCACCATGCTTCAAGTGTCTTCAGTGCATATGTCTAAATTAGAGCTGGTTTTCTGCACTCCTTTACACTCAGTGGACACAAATAGGCTCTTCTAAAGTGTAATTTGTTGGACCTATTTTAGTTGTCAAGAAGATGAGAACAGTGGCTCTCCATTAGCTGACAAAAATGAGAATCCAGACAACTCTCACAGGTGTGCCAGTAGATAATCCATGGACCTAAAATCAGTACAAATTTACCCCAATACTACCTTATTTGTGTCATGTTATTTCCAGCATTGCAAGTTTTATTGGTATTAATTCCAATTTTTTGAATGAACATCATCTCAAAATTTCAGCACTGAGTTATCCCATTGTATATATTTGTCTGATTAAAACCTCAGTGAAGCCACTGAAAGCCTCTGAAAGGGCATAGGTGGGATTTGGCTTCTAAACATTGCTGAAGTAATTGAATGGTTTTCATCCAAGTGCATTTGTACCCTGTACAAGTTGCAATTCATTACAGCCGTATTAACATTCTGCACTCAGACAAAGTGACCTGGAGTTTTTTTGTCATCAGGCCTTATTACAATGCAAATAAGCAGGTGTATTACTTAGACAATTCCACAAGTAGACCTCTTCATTGAACATGCTGATAAGGATGCATTAGCCTTCATCTGTGCCTGCAAGGAGTGATGCCACGGGCAACGTGTGTTAACAACATTAACCAATCTCACACACCAAACCTTTGGAACAGACTAGTTCTTATTCAGACTATTAGAAAGGAAAGGGAAAAAAAAAAAAGAAGGAAAGGCAGAGAATATTCACTGAGACTGTAAACAGAAAAATTGAGGAAATTCAGAGATATAAATCTGTAATGTAAGAGTGATTTGTATGATTTGCATCCTTGGTTTCTTTTGCAGGCACAGTTGTTTCATTCTTACTGCCAGAGGCAGAGACCTAAGTTTTCCATATGAAATGAATATGGTAATGCAGCTAAGCAGTTCACAGACAGAAGTGAGCTAAATTTTAGTCATCTCAGAGCAAGGGCAGAGCTCTAGGACAGATCTAACATAGCAGTACAGACCTGTCTGCAGATTAATAGAAACATGGCTGAGACACACCTTAAGTAGCTCAAAGTTTGCCAGTTTTTTGTGGGCAGTATGACAGCTTCCACCTTATACTCCCAAAATCAGTGCTTAAGAGTACTGGGAGATTTTCAGTCTGAACCTGGAACCTTTGTGTCTCTCAAGTATGTCTTTTATAGTGTTTCAAGTTCCTACTTTGTCAGTCCCCACTATGAAATATCCAACATCTATCACTTTTGCCACATGTGCCTCTAAACTTATATCAAAACTGAGGCAGGGATAAGTCCCTAAACCAGCACAGCAGGGCTGTAATTAGCTCATAAAAAATGGGATATAGTGAGAAGAGGGACACAATGCACTGACTGGAGTGCTTGGAAGACATGAGTTTCTTTCTTCATATGCTTGTAGTTCCTCTAAAGGAAACATTTAGCCTTTCTGTGCCTCGATCTGTCATCTTTAACTAATGTTAATAATCTATTCTATGCCATGCAGGCAAAGGACATAAACTCATGAAGACCTGTTCTGTGTTCTGTGATTGCAATTGACAGCAATATATAAATACCTCCTCTAGATGGTATCACTTAGCATATGGGAAGAACATGAAGCAAATGCAGAATGAAAATACACACTAAACACAAAGAAACAGAGATGTAAAAACCTAAAGCAGGAT